>VZTJ01001457.1:394344-477127 GCA_013397795.1 Orthonyx spaldingii
GGGTCCCCGGCCGCCCCGTCGGGCGGGGCCGGGCGGCGGCGGGCGGGGGAGAAGGATGGGGATAGGGAGCATGAGGAGGGTATCCCCGCGCGCGGCGGGCAGGGCTGGCATCCCCGGGCGGCCGCGGGGCGAGGCGCTGTGCCACAAGCCCGGTGGCCGTCGGGCGAGCCGGGTGCCCCGGGCGAGGCGCGGCGCTGGCCCTCGCCCGTAGGTCGCGGGGCGGCGGCGGCCCCCGGCAGGCGTAGTTGCTACCGTAGAGAGCCTGCGGTGCGCAGCCCTCCCGCCGCCGCCCCCGGGCAGTCGCGACCGAGCCGTCAGTCGTGATTGGCGTCTGTGGCTTAGGCGAGAGCAGACTGTGTCGCGTGTTCAGGTAAGGACGTGCAAGGGTTAACTTAATTCCCTTGATCCATCCACTCTGAACTGGAACTTTGATTAACATTGGTCTGCAAAATGTAACTGTAACAAATTCAATTAAGGGAAGCACATTTCTTCAACTTTTAATTAGATCTACCCTATTTGTCTAATGTTTAATATAACATAAAAAGTTGCTCAGGTTCCAGAGGGAAACTGAAATAGATTTAGATGTAAGCTTAGCTTTTAAAAACACAACAGACTAAAGTTCTTTGTTCCTCAGCATATATTATTGCCGCAGTTATACCCTCAAAGAGGATAACAAGCAGTATTCCTCAACGAGGAGGAAAACAATTTTACCTGCAAAATTGTAAACATAATAGGGTGGTATTTATGTAAG
Organism: Orthonyx spaldingii; assembly: GCA_013397795.1. Taxonomy (NCBI): domain Eukaryota; kingdom Metazoa; phylum Chordata; class Aves; order Passeriformes; family Orthonychidae; genus Orthonyx; species Orthonyx spaldingii. The sequence goes on from VZTJ01001457.1 coordinate 395,096, forward strand.
ACTTTCCCATAACCTTTAATTGGTCACAGGGTACTGAACATACAGGTTGTAGCCCAGGTTTGATGCACTACTGTACATGGTCCTGCTGGATTACAGTTGTTCTAAGAAAACTTGAGGAAGTAGTAATATATTTCACAACCATTTAGTTGGTTTCAGTTAGTACACGAGAGTGAAAGTTATCTAAAGTACATCTCAATATGATAGATAGCAGATGTTGGCAAAGAGACAAGCCCGTACGCCATCGTCAGCAGGTAAGCGAGAAAGTCACGCAGCCCCCAGGCACATCTCGTAGGTGACTTATGGTGCCTTCAACAGAACTGTATCCTGCCATTCCCCATCCATACTTTCATGCTGGGATTTGACTCTAAAATTCACAGCCCTTCTCTAGTTCAGTTTTTCTCATCACATCAGTGCTGGACATTTGTTCTTAGGTCTGTTAGTCAGAATGTCAGTTTTTCTCGTGTGGGCACATTAGATCATGAGAGGAGAGAAGGAAAGCAAATGCAAAAGAAATTATGTTGTAAAGCTTTTACTGAGCTACGGAAAGGAGCAATAACCATAATTTAGACTGCATATGCAGAAGTGGTCACCTGTGCTCAGATTACCCTGTATGATTTAAAAGTGTTGCTGTTTTCTTTGTCCCAATACAATAGATATCAAGGATTATTTTCTCTAGCATCATTTATCTGGTCAGTTAAAAAACCCACATGTTTCAGTGCTAATAATTATGAGGACTTGATGCTGAGTTCATAACAGCCACACAGCCAGAAGTCTGTGGGAGTCTGACATTCACGAGGCATGACACATCATATGCTGTCTTAGTATTTGAGCAAAGACAAGAAACATCACTGAAGCCCAATGGCCCTTCCTTAGTGTACAGACAGTAAGGAATAGAAATGCTGTCTAGTAGTAGCCCCGAAGAGTATGCCATCACTTTTGCACTCTCTGACTATGGTAGTCCATACATAATTGTTCTGCTATGTTTAAAACAAACAAACAAACCCCAAAACGGCTATCGTAGGCACTGGGAGAGTTTTTGCTTATCATTTTCTGAGCTTGGTTGTTTGCAACGAAAGAATTGCTGCAAAAGTTGCTTCCTTCAGTTCCTTTCAGGTTCAAAGGTTTATTCATACAGAAAGAGGCTTTCAGTCTTGCAAGTTTTATTTCACTACTGCATTTTCATGGAAATGGGTGGTTACTATCCAATCATTATGTTAATTATACCAAAGGAAGCTGTGAGGCTTGAGGAGTGACATACATATCCTAAATGGACAAGGATGCTCTAGAAGAGCTCAAGAGCTATTTGATGAATGCTTGGAGTGCTAGCCAAATTCTAGCCCCTAAAATAATGAAACATAGATCACTGTATTTATTATTGTTAAGTCTTCCACAGTTGTGTTTAGGGTGCAAGAAGGTATCCTATTATGAAAAAAAAGAAGAAACATACAAATCCAGAAGAAATTTTATTCTAAGCCCTATTTTGTTGTTTTGTTTGGCATTTGTAAAATTTTTCAATGTGTTTTAGTGCATCAGAAGAGAATTTTAAATAGTGAGAGCCATTCAGAAGTTCCATCAGGAATCCTACTACATACAAATGAAGAACTAGACTCCATTATATTCTTCATATGCCTTGTTTTTGTTTTAGACTTTGACTGAGCCAGAGGTATAGGACCATCTGGAAAAAATTAGAATAAAAAGCAAAACCAAAAATGATGCAGTGTTTGTCTTCGTGATTTTTATTTTTTACTTTATGTATACTGTGACTTCAAGATAAAACCTCACGATTAGAAACTAGATTTTGAAAATTAAAGACTCCTACTTGATCCATAAAGAAGGAGGAAACCTGGGCCAAAGCCAGTGAAATCACTATTGTCGGGCCCATCCAGTCAAGTTTTATGGCATATAAAGAGCAGATACTAGAATGACAGTCACTGAACTGAGGCTAATTCAGGAGCAACAGCAGTCGTTGTACATAAAAAAAAGCAATCAGGGCTCTGACTTTTTCCTTTTGTAGGTCAGCCTTTGTGTGACCAAGTATCACAACTGCCACAAATAGATGTACAAGATGGGAAGTCAGGTAAATAATGAGAGCAAATCACTGGCAGGTAAATAAGTAAATAAAACTGGTGGCATGTTAATTTACTTAACAGGTAGAGTCTAGATCTGTAAACTAGTTGAACTGTGACTGTTGTGATTCACTGGCTTTGTGTTGCACAAGATTACAGGTCCCTGTCTTTAACAAAAAAATGCTTTTATTTTTTTCTTTATTATCATGTAATTTACTCCTATTTGTGCTTTGACTTGGTCTTTTCCATCCTCAAGTTTTTCGTTTTGAGGGATGTTCCTTTTTGGGAAGATACAGGAATTGGGTTTTGCTTAGGGAAATGGAACAGCTTTTCAAGTTTCTGATTGCAGAAGTTTAAGAACATGTTTCTGAAACTTCTTTTAGCATATTAAATGTCTGCTCTTGATTGTTTTGGGTTTTTTTTCAGTTGACTGGGAATCCAAAGGCTCGTCTGTATAGCTGAAAATTAAACATTTGGAATCCCATTTTGTTGTTCTGTTGTCACACTCTTGGTTTCAGTAAAGTTTACATAATACCTACTGGGTGGTGATGATGCACTTGGAATGAAAGACGTGAAAGAGAGAGAAAGCTAGGTCCCCAAAGTGAGAATTAACCTTCAGTAAAATTGATAAATAGTGGAGTAACTATTTGGCTATACACAAGTAACAGAAGTATTACATGAAGTAAATTCATCCTTGAAAATTACTTACCTCATATAACACTTCTGTTATATGAATGTATGTGATTACAATTTGGGTAGAGAGAGTGGAGAATGAATGTTGGGGTTTTGTGGTTTTAATTTTAGCTAAAAATCAAAAGGGTAAAATCAAAGAATTTGTTAATCCACTCACTGATGTTTGTCTCAGTTTGTCATCTGATTTCATTGTTTTCTTCTGTTTGATCTGTACACATCTGCTGCTGCTTCTAAGTTGTTTAGGCAGAGATGGTCTCTTTTCATCTGCATTTGTATAGCAGCTGACACTGAGAGCTCCTGCTTTGTGCCCAGGGCTCCTGGACACTGTGGCAGCAGAAATGAAAATGAAAACAGAAGTACTCTATGAGGGGGTGTTCAAGTGCAGCCAAACCAACTTGCATATGCTTTGCACAGATGTCAGCTGTGTAATGCAAGGACTGATCTGAGTCAGTGTCAGTCTGTTCCCCTGTAGATGGTGCCCCTAGTTCAGGGATTCTCTTTTGGGTTGTCAGATCGGCATCCCTGGTCCCCCTCCCCACTTTGAAAGTCAGTTTTCACCGAAGCGGTACTTAGGAGGGTACTCCAGAAAAAAATGTTTTCAGTGCGGGTAAGATGACCTGGACTGAAGTCCCAGTTCTCTTTTCAGGCAGAATCTACTATATAGGATGACAAACTACTGAACTTTTAGCTTCCAAAACACACAGATATTATTAATCTCCTTACCTTATGGCTTCTTATGTCTTCCCCCATGTATAATTTCTAATCCACAGTTAGCATATGCATCACGTGGATGACTGTGTAATAAAAAGAATGTGAAGTGAGTTTTCTAATTTAATTTTGAGGAGGTGACCTTGCAAAGCAGGTGAAAGATCTGTGTAATGGCAGTCAGTGTTACCTCTGAGGAGAGGGTTGAGACTTAAACAATGTCTTTTCAAATGAGTATGAATTATTATCACAATGCACATAAAAGAGAATATTCCATGGTCTCCAATACAAATTAAGCATAACCCCTTGTGGAGAGACTCAAATAATTTGACTTCTAAGTGCAAAATATGCTTATATTTACACCAACCTGAGAATGGAGTGAGGGTGAATAATGTAAGTATTAGAATATAGCACTGAAATAGTGGTAAAATCTTACGACTTCAGGCTTCCTAGATTTCATGTCTCTAATTTGAGATGTCCACAAAACCTTCACCATGCTGCAGACATACAGCAAAAATGCCCCAGGAAGCCAGCCCAGCCATGAAGCATGGTAAGTTCTGCCATGCTACTATGCAGAGTAGGCCAAGAACTTCAATTTGAATTAAAAATGGGATAGAGTTACTAAAGAACTAGTTAATGTATTTTAAATTTCAGAAAATACTTCTGAATATTAGCAGCTTGATCAATAATTCTCAAGGGAGTTTGTTTTCATTTAGCTCACATTGTCATTTCTTTCAAAGGCACAGTAAAATTACCCTAGTATTTGTATTTAAAATGCCAAATCAAGGAAGTGTCAGTATTATTTTTTTACAGTAATCACTATTTCATAACAATTTCTGTCTGTTTAAAAAATGTATTTACTTCTCTTACAGAAAAGCAGTCACTGTACAATTCTGATGTTCAGACATTCATTGAGCTTGAAAGCTTGCAAACCACATAGATAAATAAACTGGAAATCATGTGTCATTAATATAATTAGTAGAAAAGATTTTTGAATTTTGCTTTCTTCATAGCAATGTTTTAGCCAACGTACAATATGGTAAACTAGCATTTACTCTGGCAGTTCTGTCTGTCAGCAACACCATTTTGTTTACAAATGAAAAGAATTGTTTTGTTTACCTTACTGCTTTTTCTGTAACATATGCCATAGCCTTCAAATTGTGCGAGTATAAATTAGAAGGAAATAGAGCTCTCCAACTGTGTTGTTAAGATGATAAGGTCAATAGTAGTGTCTTTTCTGCAAACCTTGATAGATATTTATCCAAGTCAAAGCTGAATTTTTAGTCATTACAGTATGCTAGTGAAAAGAAGACCTTTCTTGCTTTTTAAAAAATTTAGGCAAAGGAAAATAAATCCTACCCAGTAAATCTGTTTCTCCTCACAGTTAGGTATAAGTCTGTAGTAAGACCTGCTGTCTTAAAAGCACAGTTTTCACGACTGTTATCTTCTATAAATCAAACTGTCTCAGAGTCCTAAAGAAGTTAATGTACCAATGCATAATTTTAATTCAAGGGCTGAATTTAAATACAAAGTTTTAAGGTAGCAGAGACTCCAGTTGCACTCTGGGGACATAGTTTTTTCATAGTCTGAGGCAAGGTCATCTTCCCTAGCTGCTCATAAATCTGTGATTGAGAATCCCCCATCACCTCCTTAGGCTTTTTGCTTTTGGCCTCTTCATTTGCCAGTCCTTTTACCTTCCTTCTCAGTCCTTTCTGTTCATCTTGGAATGTATTTTGGGATAACATTGCCAGTCCTCAGTGAAATGGACTGAACAGTCACAGTTGTCCTCTTCAGCCTGAGCTTAGATATGCCTCTGCAAGAACCAGGATTGGTCCTTTTCTTTTAGGGATGGAGGTGAAGTCTGCAGTCAGAATTATGACAGATGATGAGGTACAGTAATAGAGTGGTTCCTGCTGAGGAATGGAAAGGTCACTAAGTCATTGGTTTGGTTTTTCATTCTTGTTTGTATGTGAACAGAAGGAGCTACTAAGGAATGTTACTTCATGCATAAAAACAAAACAAAACAAAAATACACAACAAAAAAAAAAAAAAAACAAAAAAAAAAAAAAAAAAAAAAAAAAAAAAAAGAATAAAAACAAACTAAAAAGCAGGATGGAGATAATAAAGGTTCTCATCACCAGAAGCTCATCTTTGCCCACACTGAGATTGGACTAAGAGCTTGCTAGCTTAAGCTCAGTAATTTGATCCTAGGGAGAAGTTCAGCCCAAAGGAGTGTTTGGTACTAATTAGTTTAAGGATTTTGGCTAATATCTCCTTGTCCTTAAGTGTGGATTTTCAAAGAAATTGTGATTTCATATGGTCTTTGATGTTGGAACTCTAAATTAAAATGTTCTTTCTGAAGATGAGAGCCTAGATTAAGTTATTCTGGGACTTAGAGTGGACTCCTTCATGCCTTACTTTTTTCCTTCTACTGGAATCTATGGCCCACAATTTCCCACCATAATTGCAGAAAGGCATTATCATCATTATTCCCTCATAAATACAAAAGTATCTGCAGAATAACCTCAGGGATTTATTAGAGCATCAGTCATTCCTCCTAAGTTTAAAAAGGCCTGTTCAGTGCTCAGGGGTTTTTTTATTAGTTACCTCTTCAGTTTGGCTTTTCCTCTGAAAATTATTAAGCTTTATCTCTGACAAAATTGATTTTTTTAAAAGAAACTGGTCATGCCATTTCTGTCATACAGGAGTTCATAAAAATGTTTACATTTGACTTTTTCCAGAAGATTTATATTAGTTTTCTTTCCCTTGTACTCTAATTTAAATAGAACTTGTTTGGTTTTTTTCCTGCAATCACTTCTAAAAAATCCTTAATGTTTTTCTTTTGAGGAAAAAAGGTTATTTGCCAAAGTTATTTACAGTTTAATTACCAGTTTAATTACAATCTAATGTCTCATTTACTGTGACACACTGTACTCTGAAGGCTGAGCTGTGATAGATTGTAGGAGTCACAGTGGCAATAGATTCACCTGTGTCTGAAGCTGGGCAGCCTCATGCTGTTGTCAGCAGACCCGCCCTGAAAAACTGCAGCAGCCTTCTAGTGATGATCAGAATGTGAAACATTCTCTGGCCAAGCCTATTTGGAGTATTTCAGTATTGGGGTGTTTTCACACTCCCAGTTTTTGCCACTGATGCATAGTCCACTGACTTCCTGTACTGCCTGTATGTTGGTGAACACATTCAGAGGCTGTCCTGGAAAAGACATCTCATAGCCTAAGTACAGAGACTAGCTGATGCTTTTGGCATGTTTTGTCTCACTTCACTAGGGATGCTATCAGATATCATATCATATGCTATCATATCATATGTCCTATCTGATGTCAGCTTACAGTTCTCCACAAGGATCTCAGAAACCTATGTACCTTTCTGGAAGGACCTCCAGAACGAAGGTCATGCTGCCATACTACAAAGAACTGTATTTGTAGTATACAGAGGATCCATTTGAGGTTCTCCTCCTATTTCTTGTGCTGGTTAGAAAGTTATGTGAGAAAAAAATATTTGATGCCTCCACATGCTAAATTTCATAGCCATGAAGGTTTGCTGCTAATAACATGTAGTCACGTATCTATAAAGTAGCTCAGGTTGTCAGAGACACTTAGGGGTCATCTGTTCTAACCACATGCTCAAAGCAGATCCTGATAGAACAGGTTCCTCAGGGCTTTGTTCAGTCACGTTCTGAGCACCTTGAAGGATGAAGGTTTTGAGTCATGTAGGTGGCCCTCCAGATCTCCTCATAATGCACCATATGTGGTTTTACAAATACTGAATAGAGGGATAGATTTCTTGCCTTGACCTCCTGGCTCTTCTCTTGCTGATACTGCCAAGAATGTAGTTGGCCACTTTTGATTCATGTTGTTGATTCATGTCCATGGTTCAGAATCACAGCTGTAAATTGAGATATTGAAAGGCTGTACATGTGCACGTGTATCCTTGATCAGAATCAGCCAAAATGGATTAGCTTCCCACACCTCCTTCATGAATTTGGTGTCAAGGAGTCCATGAACCAACCTGTGAGGGGCAACAACCATCCCTCCTGTTAGAGAGCTGCTTCTCCTAGGGTGGTGGTCTACTGGTCATATTATCGCTCTGAAAAGTTGGGGAAGCTGTGTAATAACTGGAGGAGTATGGGGATTCTTCTGAAACCATTCCATTATGGATGATATACATGAGGTCTGTGAGCAATTTTATGATCTTGACAGTAGATTCTCTTAGCTTAAACTAATGATCAAGAGTGACTAAGCTCGAAGGGGTAATGACATCCTTCTAAGATCTGGAGCTTCAGAGAGGTATACCAAACACTTGGCAAATGCAATTATTCTTGTCCTGAAATTCACTGTCATCCTGAAAATCTGCTTTCAGCTGTTCCAGGCCTGGAGATGGATGTTTTTCCACTATCTGAAATTAATTTCATTTGTTCAAAGTTTCCAGACAGCAAAGAACAGACTGCACTCAGATGCAGCTATGGCCCAGTCTATCCTGGTAGGAGGTTATGATTTGCTTAAGAGATTTTGTTTTCTTCACTGGAAGAGCAGAAATGAATGATCACTCACTTGCAGGATGTCTGCAGACCAGATTTAGATTGTCATGATGCTCTGTGGGCTTTGGGAAGCAGAGAGCTACCCCTGTGTTTGGGACAGTTACAGCACGTGTTTGAAACAGAAATTGTGGGTCAGTAAATGCAAAATAATGGTCTATAATTATCTATAACCACTGCGATTTTATACTGAGGGGAAACCAATTTGGGACACAATCTACAGACTGCAGCAATGTGGATACAGCTTGAGTGTGCACCCAGGTGCTGCTTCCAAATACAGACATAGTCTATGAATCACCTTTGCAAAGTATATAAGGTATCCTTATACAACACTTGATGTAGCTCTAGATTTCTGCTTAGGCTTTTCATGTTCATTCATGTAATCCAGCCTTGGAGTACATATCTCAGGACCTTTTCCTTGCTTACTTTTTCTGCCTTCTCATTATACATTGGAATTTCCTTTCCAAACGGTCATGCACAGATTCATACTGAGATGGGAAAATGGTACTTATATTTTCTACAATTAAGTGTTATGAGCTCTATGATCTTATATGCTTACCTCTATTACAGCAGTAGGAAAGCCTGTATAGTAGTAATAAAGCTAGTATAAAGTAGTAAAGCTAGTATAGCAGTATTAAAAATGAAATTAATTAATATAAAAGTAAAATGAATCAGTGTATTTTGTAATATAAACCAGAACTAGTGTGTAAAGTAAACTAAAGCAATACATAAATTAGCAAAGCTAGTCTAGTACTAAAGATCTATACTATAACAGTAAAGGATATAGTAAATTTTATAGTAAGGCTACTATAGTAGTAGTAAAGCTAGCATAGCAATTAAGAGTCTCTTCTCGTGGCATGGAGAGTGAGTTTAAAGTTTGTTTTTGAATTGGGGTTTGTACTGTCTGGAAAAAGATGAAAAAGGCTCTTTCTGATATTATTCTTTTTAACTTCAAGGGGTTGCTGGAATACCCTGAAGCAACCTTAAAATATGCAAAAGTCTTTCACTTTCACAGTAAGAACTACATTTTTAATACAGTTTCAGTAACAATTCCTCCTATACTACTTTTGCTGCAGAAAATTATGTATGTTTATTCTTCTAATTAAAAATATATATCTAATGCATTTTTTCATGATAGAAAGTATAGCAGAGTAATCTTTGCCTTCAGGTCATAACACTTGAGCCAGAATGGGAGAGTCGACTGAACTCAAATTCTCCTAATAAGCCACAGAAAAGCGACTAATACAATGATAATCTCTGCAGCTCTTGCTGGAACCATCAGCACTATCTGAGATCGAATATTATTACTATTCATCATCAATATCCTCTGCCTCAGGATGTCATTTCTAAGGTGATTTTCTCATCACTATTTTTTTTTTCATTTTTGGTTTCTTATCTTGTCTTCTTTATCCTTGCCATATATTTATAGCTTCCACACAGGAACTGTAATTAAACCTTTTCTTTGCTCTATGCCTTCAGCCCCTAATGCATTGTATAATGTTATAGTCCTAAAGTAGAAGAGTAAGAATCCACTAATGTAAACTTTTGGGAAGGTTTCCAAAAGTACATCCTGATTTGAATCATGTAATAAATTGCACTGACATACAGTTAAGCTTATAATGGTGTACCAAGATCTCTCCACAGATATAACAGGAATATGGAACTTTTGTGACTCAGAATTTCTAAAATGGAGATCCTGGTGAAAGGACCCAGGTAATCTGAAGTCTGAGGATGCCTATGATCAAAACTGAACACATATCTATTTTCTGTTGGTATCTAAATGTAGGTTTAGTGACTTAAATGAAGATCATCCTAATATTTTCTGGCCTTTGTTCTTCCCAATAGGAGAGACATGTTTGGCTGTGAGAGTACAGGAGTTCTGTTTGCCTTTTTTTTATTATTTTCATTTCCATGTCTAGTTTGTATTTAGCAGTATCATTTGACTCCAAGTTCTCTAAAGTTCTTCCCCTACTTTTTCTTCTCTAACTCTTTGTGTAATATTTAAATTGCATTTGAACTAGACTTTCTATATCTGACTTGCTGTATAAGATTGCACTATTTAGCCTAAATTTTCCATTATGAAACTCCTCAAAAATCCATTGTTTACAAGATGACTGACAGTTTTGGGACATGTTCTTATTGTTTTCCATTTGGACATTTTACTGGTCTCAAGGCGGATTTAATAGAACCCACATTTCTCCAATTAGAACTAATTTAAGAATGTGAAGCTAGTTTGGCTATACTATCTCCTCAAATTCAAATACTTTCGTTAAATGCCCTAATTTTCTTCTGATTCTTTATATATTCACTTGATGGCATTGACCCCAAGAATACTGCCCCTTCACTTGAACATCCTGTTCTAGCAGCCTAATTTAATGTCAGCCTGGCTACTGAGAAGCTGCTGAATATACTGAGTATATGGCTACTGAGGAGCTGTTGAATGTCAGGTTTCTCTCTAGAAATTACCTGGTTTTGGTATCCCTTGACAGATACCTGTTAATTCATTATTCAGCTTTAACCAAATGTTTATAGTTAAAATATAACAAAAATTTTAAGTCTTTATTATTATAATTTGCTTTAACTAAAACTTACTGTTTTTTTTTTTTAATCCAAAGAAGATCAAATGTAGATGGGCACAAAACCACTGCTTGTAGCAGCAAAAAGCTATGTATTTCTAAAAGTAGTTTCACTTGTTTTCACATCTCAAGGATTCAGGTTGGCTCTTACCTTGGCAGAACCAGTTTGCTGTTAAAACTGAAGCAGATTTGAAACCTGTGTCCCAAAAACAGAGATATGCTCAGAGAAAGGTCATCATGTACTGGGAAACAGAACCACAGTTTTACACAGTGTCAAATTTACCTAAGAACAGAGATCCAAGGTGTTTTTATTGATGCTCAGTCTCTACTTAATTGAAGAAAGATAGCCAATCTGTAAATGACAGATTCCCAGTGGAACTGTGCTAGAAATACAAGATGGTAGGGATGGGGAGGAGGACACTAAAGACTCTGTAAATTCAGATTACCATATTATAGCTGTGTTTGTGCCAGGATGCCCTGACTAATACAGTTTTTATCGAGGTTCTGTTTGTAGGATGTGGGTAGGGCTCCAGGTCATAAACTGTTCTGCTGTTTCTGGGCTTCAGAAAGTGAGCCTAACCCCATCCCATTACCCAGGGTCTTGGCTGAGAGATCGCATTCACATCAGGGCTGTGACCTCTTCAGACTGTATCTGCCATAGCAGATGTAACAGGAATACCAATCAGGAAAGTTTTAAAAGTTTTAAAAGTTTTAAAAACTGATTCGCGTGAAACTTGTCCTAGCACCTCTCAGTAGCTCCTACTTGGACTAGAACCGCATAGCATCTTGCATATAAACAAACTCTCCGATATATCCTGTTATTAAAATGCCAGTGATATTACAACACTAGAACACATTTAGCATAACTGTTTTGCATTGGCATCCATAATTTCTGATGTCTCTTCTTCCTTATTTCTGATTCCACCACAATTTCAGTCTTCTACCATTTTTGGTTTTTTTAATGTTCATTCAAGCTTGTAGTTTGGAAGTCCATCTGCTTATTTTAAGAGCAGATCTTTCTCTTTCCAATCAGGAAAAGAAACAGCAGAATCAACAAAATATAGCTGGAATTTAGGTAATTGGATATGTATTTGCAGAATGCAGATGCTTTCCTTGTCACAGTCAAAATTTGAAAGCCAGTTTAATAATGACTGCCCCCCTCCAAAACATGCATGTTATCATTGCAGGAAACAAGTTATTTTGTAAACAAATTATGTAGAATGATGCAACGTGACATGAGTCATGCAGTTTAAACTTGATTCCAGATTAATATACCACGTTTCATTAATTGGTTATATTTCAAATGTACAGTTTTACAGAACTGGTAGACATTGGTATTGTAATTTGCCCATAGTAAAACAACAAATGGAAAAAAAAATTCTGAAATTCTGTTTCAAACAACTCATTTTCTCTTGGCATTGAGCACTCTTCCCAGCTTCACTCTGAGTCTTGGAATTTTGTGAAATTTCTGATTTATTTTTTTACTTGCTTTACATTTGCAGCTAGCTTAGAAACATTATGCAGTAAAGCTTGAAAAAAACAGCACCTAAGTGTCAAATAACAGGAGAAAGTATAATCCACAAACTCATGTATTTTTCTAAATTTCATTTTCAAGCCAGTCTTTTAGGATTTTGATTTTTTTTTTTTTTTGACTAGTTACAGTGCTAAAAATTCTCAAATCCTCAGCAATCTAGTCACAATACCAATACACAAGAATTGATGTTAGCTGAACTTACAACAAATCATTATCAGAAAGGAAAGATGAACAAAAAGTCATTCGGCATGAACAGGCCACATATTTTGGCGTGTGCTGAAGTGGCAGTATTGCCTTATTACAGAGATTCATTTTTCAACTCAGTGGAATGCCAGAAGGCCAATTTTTATGTTTCTCTGAAGAAAAAAAACTGTAAGATTTTCTTCTGTACCTTTCCTCCTACATCTCAGTAAATGTGACTGCTTTAAAACGGCAGTGCTTTTCCTGGTTTGAGGTTTTCTGCACCAGTTCAGAAACTTGTTCTAACGTCCTTAACTGTTTGGATTTGCATCACATTAATTTGGTCTAGAATTCATGGACTTCTAAGGAGTCTGCACAGAACCTGTAAAATACAGTTGACAAGACTATAGGTACTTTCATATCTTTGAGTTTACATATATTTGTAATGGTTCTTAACCATTTGCCTAATCTTTGCAATTTCCATAGTTTCACTTTGCCACAAGTGACATAGGAGTTGAACTGGAAAACAGGCAAGATTAGACATTTAGACTGTTTGTATCTGAATAATGTGGGAGAGATGAAAAAAGCTCTTACTGTCTTCCAGTATTGTCCTTCTTCGCTGTAACCAAATTGTGTTATCTCATTAACAATTTAACCTCTTTCACTTTGAGACTACTGGAATGCAAAATTCTTCCCTTGATGAAGATGATTTGCTCAAAAGATTAAATCTGTTCTTCTGAGGAAAGCAAATGCATCAGCACATCTATACTCAAAGGATCAAAGCAGGAGGTATGTCTCCTTAATGAATGATTTTGAAACTTCTGGACAAGAAAATCTCAGTGCAATTAAAAGGAATCCTGGTCTGCCTTGAGGCAGTATAGAAAACAAAGGGTGCTTATAGAAATATACATCAGAAAGTGTAAGAATAAAAAAATGCGGAAAAAGCGAGAAGAGAAAGCTTTGCTGGCTACAATGGACATCAAGGGTCTTGATCTTAAACTGGACTCTGATGGATTTCTGGCTGTAAACGCAGTGTTCCAGATTGATCCTGACTTTGACAACTCAGTGAATTAATAAACAGCTCCTTCTCTGATCTGGTGCTTACTGGTGAGCAGAATGTCTATTGGCCTTGTAAGCAGGATAGGTATTCAACCAGGAATGCTCCAGAGATATTTTTAAAAGGGAAGTTTTTGTTTCCTTTCCAAATAGGACTTCAGTTGAGTTTATCTACTTTTATCTCTGATCCCCTGCCATTCTCCTCTTCTACCCTTCCCATTTCCTTCTTTGAAATAATTTTTCTTTAGTGTAGCTCCCCGAAATATTCTTGATTCATTGATGTTGGCAGAAGAAGATGTTCTGTTTTAATCAAATTCTATAGGAATGTATTTGTTTCAATGAAACTACAACTGAAAGCAATTGTGGGCTCCAATTCTGAATCCCTGTAACAAAATCAAAATTAAAAAATCCCAGGAGTTTTTCTAGCTACTAGGTTTTAAGTTAGTTGCACTCTCTTGGGAATTGAGGCTGCAAGTTCAAGTCCCTTTTCCATCCAATTTGGAATTGGAATTGGAACAGAAAATTGAATCTGGGTCATCTGCATTTCAGGCAAGTATCCTGCTCAGCAAGCCAAGAAGTCAGCATCCCCTATCCGACAAATGTTTTCATTTAATGAAGTCTTGAATAGGAGGGATTTAGGTTCTTCCATGCTATGGAGAGGAGACACTGGTACCAAGCCCCCCATGCTCTTCTTCCTGTCCTGAGCCATGTGGCAGTTCCAGGAACAGGCTCCGTTTCAATAGACCCATTCCTTTCTAGTAAGTGACTATCAAAACCCTTGCTAAACAGAATTTTTACACTCCAGCTGGCACTCCTGTGAAGTCCTGGGCTGTCACTCTCTCTGGCACTGCAGAGATATTCTGTCTTGTCCAGAGATAAAGGCAGGAAATATGGAGAGGGAACTGAGGTTCCCCACACCCCCTTGATGCCTAGCCTAATAACAGCCCAACCCTCCATTCCATGGTCCGAGGCTGGAAAATAAGAGGAGAGACTTGTGCCCAGATAATAGGAGCAGCAGAACTTGCCTGAAGCAATTTTTTTTTCTTAAGGGAAAAGGCTGGTAAGTGGAAATTTAGAAGTTCGACATCTATTTGAAGTATTGAACTCTTGTGTTTACTTCATTCTCTCCCTGGATTTACAAGTGTGAGCTATTTTCATCCAAACTACAAGAAAAAGCAAGGCAAACTGGCACATGTAGTAACCAGCTTCTTCCTAACTCATATAGTGCCATTATGAAGGCCTATTTTAAGTTTCCGTTTTCTCCCAAAAGACATGTTAAATTCAGTTTTTAAGGGCTTGACAGCATAATCAAACCAGCTCAGCACAGCAGGCATTCACATCTTTTTCCCATATTATTATGAAGTCTGCTTTCAAGTGTCTTTGTACCCCATTGCATTTTGGGAATTCTGGAGATTATAAATAAAAGCATCTTCTTTTCTTGAAAGAACCTCCAGGCAAGTTCTTTGAACAGAAGCTTCTCTGCACAACATTAGAGAATGCAGTGTAAAGTTCACTGTTATAGGAAAAATATTCCTCCCATTTATCAAAAGATTATTTTAGACACATTAGTTTAAGATATACCTTTAAAAGGCTGAGTGTTTAGAAAGCACAACAAAACCCTTTGTATTCTGGGTCTGTGTGTTTGCTTTGCCACTTTCAGGCTATAGCCGTCATAGTTTTGTTCCCTGTTTACTCATTGCATGTATTTTCTAAATGCACACAGATCAACCTGGAAACACCATTTGTGCATGACCTTATCTCTAAGTGCCAGATGGATATAGACAGGTAGCAAGAGAGCTATGTAAAAAGTAAAGATTTTCATTTGCAATTTCTGACGAGTCTTTCTGGGAGATGGGAAGGGATTTGCTTAGTCCTTTAGTGAAAGTTGGATTCATATTCTCAAGGAAGTCCAATGGGAACTTCTTATTAGGACTGCCAGCTTTGTCTGTTGCATGAAATGACAGATTTGTATTCAAGTAAGACCATTAGGATTTCAAAGAAAATACTGGTGGTTCAAGAAATTTAGTTAAAAGTTCTTGTCTAACTCTGAGGTGTTATACAGTAATTTGTGGAGGGTTGGTTGTATAGGACTCAGAGAGTTTCAGAAAAAGGTTCACCCAAATGTAAGAGTTAATGACATATTCAAAATGCTAAATGATTATACAAGCCACTTCTATCTCAAGTTTTTTAATGTATGACAGGTGTCTACCACATTCCCACAGTGGAATGAAGATCAGTACAGAAAATGGGCATTGATCATAATTGCTGCTGAAATGAAAAGATAATGACTAATGACCTTCTTCATTGATGTGAACAATAATGTTTATCGTGGATAAAATATGTGCTTTCAAGAATGTGGCTCACAAACAGAAAATCAATAAGGAGAAGGTTCAAGTTCTGCTGCCTGTGTACTAAACGTTTGCTGACCGAAATGATGGCTGAATAGGCAGATTTGTGAGCTGTTGAGTTTTACAACTATGCACTTTGAAACTGGTGTGGAAGTTGGAATTGAGACTTACTCTGCACACCCACTGTGTAGCTTCACCAAAAAAAACAAGAGAAAATTAGTTTTTTTAAAAAATATGCAATATAGTAATTTATAAAAAAAATGTTTCTTTTTCTGAAGAAATGTTGACCCCTAGTTATTTTCAGAGATGTTTTCAGCAGGAAATTCAACCCACTTCAGGTAGTAAAAAAAGGTGTAACTATGCCTCTTTGTATACAGATATATAAAGAATTTTATATATATTTATAAATACAGATATTTATAAAGAATCTTTTCTTAACGAATTTGACCCAGAGGATCAAAATGTAAGATAGGTTTTAAATCAGCCACATCTTAATTCAATGAATATTTGTCTTTACTTGTGCCATATAAAAGCATGTGCATGTTGTAGCTCTTGCCAAATGCTATTAAGTTAAATTAAAAATACATAGACTGATATTTTTCAGAATCAGTGGCTTCACAGAGTATTACAACAGGAACTCAGAGAACCCATTGAGTCCTTTTTTAATTTGATAATATTCTGGTTAATAATGTCTATTAAAACATCCATTAAAAAACCATCATGCTAATTTAACTGGGAGCATATAATAGATGCTGTTTAATGCTCCCGTTAAATTAATGCTAAGACTTAGTGTCTTCAATAGATGTTGTTATTAACAATATCTTAAATAGATGCTATTATTAAAAAGAGTAATGCAACATTAATTAAAAGCAAGCTAGGACTTCACTCACAAAAGAGAAACTCCTGACCTAATAGACACCAAAATATTAGCAGTAGCAAAACATTTTCTTGTTTGATTAACTGTCTTCTACACTCTACCATGATTTTCCCTTTAGTGTAGTGACCTCAGCTGTGCATTGTAATCACATGAGATGTCAAATGGATATAAAATATATGCTTCCACAGTGATGGAATGCTTCTTAGTTTCTATTCTTAAATTAGTAAATACAAAGTTTAAAAGAACCAGAAAAGTATTGATGTCCCAATATTATTTGATGGTAATTTCTATTTCTAGTCTGTATCACATTATAGATGCATTTGTTTTATATGTGTATATATATTTCTGTGTAATTAGTGGCATAAATGTATTGTTTTGAAGACCTTTTTTTTTTAAATTCAGTCTAATTCAGAAAGCCCATAAGGCCATAAAACTAGTGAAAGGCAAGAAATGGCCTTGTTTGACTAATAATATTTGACTGCTATGAGACAGAGACTTACAAGTAGGTCTCATCATACATGCCATGATGGAGCTGCATCAAGTACAAACCAGTATGAAAGCCAAAAGCCATGGTTTGTTGCAAATACTACATTATAACTAATCTTACAGGTTATATCCGTGAACTTTTCTCCACCTTGAAATGCAGGCTCAAGTACACTCATCACCAGGGTTAGAATAAGATAATTTTGTTTTTAAGCTTGAAAGTCATTGCTTTTCTCTGTCACCAAAGACTGGAAAAATACTGAGCAGAAACGAATACATGAGAAAGAAAATATCATGAAGATAATGTTCATAGTCACATCTCCGATAGGGAACAAGATTCACATCACTTTGTAGACTCATATTTCCTGACATTTGTCCTAGCAGATTATGATCAAAGAAGTAAAGCAGTGGCTGGGAAACACCACACGAAGGATTAAATTAAATGATTATGTAAACTTCCAAAGGAAGACTACTTCCACTTGCATCCTGGCTGCTAGAAACCTTTTAGAGTTTATTTAGAGACTGACTCTTTTTCAACATAGCAGGGTCTTGTTTAGGGATCCCCTGACAATTTTAGCTTGTTTTATTGGGCATGCACTGCCCTGCAGTTACTGTCTCCTTGAACAGAACTGGCTGTCAAACCAGCAGCTGCTGCCTGTAGCCTGTTCACCAGTACCAGCCAGCAGGAGACCATGACTGAACTGCAAAGAAGGATAATATCACATACACAATCCACTAAAGTAGTATTAGGTTTGAACATGATTAAAAATCTCAGATACAGTGCTAATGGGAACCTCTGTACTGAATCCTTGTATTTCTAATGAAGAATTATTTCAAGAAAGTAAGAGAGCTTTGCATTTAAAAGTGAAAAAATAAAAATGACTACCCTCTTTTAACCCCAGTTGCTTAATATATTTCAGGCAGGGAATTCAATCAGTAAAAGCTAAGTGAATTGAACACTGAAAAGATTTTTAAAACAGATTGGACAGGTTTATAGTCTATGTAAAACAAAAATAATCAAATCATATTCATGTGCTAAACTGATTACCTTCAGCTCCAGTACTGCACAGCAGGCCTGGTCATGAGGGGATGGGAGGAGAATTGCAAACGTAGATGGATCACAGTTAGGCTGACACACTGCGATTTTTTTCCTGCTGGAAGAACAGGGAGAAAGCAGGGTTGATGCTCACAGTAATAGACCTTTCTTTCAAGAAAGGGATTATCTGATGTTTGATAAAGATACTTTTTTTAAGTTTCAGTTTTCATTTTCCTTTTGCTTTTAGAATTAGTTACAACCCAGTTGCCAAAAATGAATGTGGAATAATATATAGGGTACTATTTGGCAGCCATTAACCAGAAATCTTTCTAAAAACTCCTTGGTTTTTAACTTATGGGATCTCCCTTTTCTTCACTCTCAGCAGAGAAGATATGTTTTTAACTCGTCCCTATCTCGTACAACCCAAGTTATCCAAATCCTTGTGTCCTGTGGGATCAACTGCTCAGAGAGCGCAAAGGGAATACTAAATGTTGTGTTGGTTTCAGACTTTGCATCTGTTTTGAACAGCTACATGAATGAAAGTAGCGAAGAATCAGATTCAGTAACCTTTTGCATGCAGTTTATAGAGAGCTTTTTTCAGTAGGGAAAAAAATTAACTCATACTATTAATGATTAATTCATAACTTACCTGTGCTGTCTGCATTATAAAGGGAAGAGTAGGTAGATGCTGCTGTATTGAGAACTGGCGAGTAAAGTTAAATACCATTGTAGAGTTAAAAGATATTTTGAATTCATGTCACCAAGATTTTTCTGAGATGACCAGCTGAAGAGCACATTTTATATTTAATTAAAACTTGTTTACCACATGTATTCATGACTTTAGAAACAAAGCAATAGGTGCTGAAAGTATATGAACTATGGTTAATTGAAATTTTGTAGATTTGTGATATTTTCATAAAAATTTGCAAACATAAAGTTTTTGTCAATAATCTAAATCATTACTTTGAACCATGTATAACAGCATGCCTTTATCAAAGAAAGGATTTCAATACTATTTTAGAAATACTTATCCAACCATGTCACAAATAATAAGAAATAATTAATTGATTTTACTTAAATTTTTGTCTCTTACAAAAAAAAAAAATCCATTTCAGGTGTTGAAAAGCTGAAGTAGTTATAAAGCTCTAAAAACAGTCATTTTCAGCTTTGAAGACAGTACAAATAGTAAAAAAAGCAATGCCTTATGCATTCTGACAACAAAATGCCTAATCTGTGGTACATTATTAGAACTAAAAATCTCCAGCAAATGGCCTAGAGAACAGAGGCGTTCCTAAGTCTGATGGCTGAGTCATTCCTCTTATTTCATGGTTCCCCTCAACATTAAAGCACACTGCTGATCTACCTGCAAGACAGTGATTTGCAATGCCAAATCTTTTCAAGTTGATTGCTTATTAAAGATTCCTTAATTTTGGTGGTAAAGCTGTTAGTGAACCAAGAGGTGGAGCTTTGAGAGTTGGCACTGGTGAGCAGCACGGCTGTTACAGAAAAACTGGCCATGGGAAATAACCTTGGGTTGTATGATAAAGACATGACTCATCTTGCAATCACAGATGAAAAAAAATGCATTGAAAGATAAAGAAAATTTTATTAAAAAATGTATTCTCTCTCAAGAGGAGAAACTTGGATAAACTTTGATAAACTGAAGAAATTTCTCAGTATTAAGAGTCACATTGAGGACATCAGGACTCGCATGTCAAGGAAGATTTAAATTCCCTGCAGTCAATGGATTTAAAACTGTCTAGGATTTATATTACAAACAATACAGGGGTTAAAAAACCTGCAGGCTACAGTTCTGCTGGCTGGCTGACTACTTCATGAAGGGCACTTTGGAACAAGGAGAAAGCATATTCAGAAAGAAATAAAGCCTGATTAGCAAAGAAACACTTAAGAGGTCAAAAAGGGCAGGGACAAGAAAGGAAATATATTTAAATAATAAAAGGTTCTCCAGCAATACAAGTAAAAAGAGAACAGAAATACCCAGGGTTCCATACAGTAGGAGGAAAATATGAGCTTTGGCATCATGCCTTTAGTAGCACAAAGAATTTTTTGCTTTTAAAAACTGAATTGTGATATAAACTGGCAGGGCAAAGCTAGAGGGTAATGCAAAGAAAATGGGTGTACTTTCCACCAGTTTTGATAGAAATGCCATTACGAGCTTAAGAAGGCGATACTCTGTATTTTTAACAAATCTTTTCAGTAAGAACTGTTACTATATGGTTGGAGAATAGAAAAAGTAGCAATTATATTTTCAATGGAGTGTAAATGTGATTCAGACAAATGCAAACTTGCTCTTTTGTCTGTGTATAAGATAAGAAATGGTGAAGCAGAGCTTATTAGAGACATTAAAGGTAAGAGAAAATTGGTTAAATATCACAAGAAGTTACCAAAAGTAGACTGGCAGTGTATTTTCTCAACAAATCAACACAGGAGGTCTTAACTACCTTAAGATGTGAGGCAGATAACAGTGTCGCATGTAAAATTGTGGGTGAGGCTGAGTAGGCCAGCCATCAAAAGCTAAACTACAAGTGAATAGAAAGACCTATCCAAGGCAGAAAAACATGGGTAGTAATGAGAAAGAGCAGTAGGGTGGAGAAGTTCTTTATCAATATGTCCAAGGGTCTGTATTTCTCTGAAGACTTCAATAATGAATGGCACCAGCAATATGTTAAAACTTCTTGCTGGTAAAAAAGCCAAGCAGATGTGGAATAAACTGGGAAGGATCTAGAACAGCCATCCCAGGCTCTATGCACTCGTCAGAACTATGCAAACTGGTTGCTAGAATGACAGTGTTTGGATTGCTTGACAAAGAGGTCTCCTTCAGGTATCTTTGCATTTACCAGGATGCTTCAGAAGCCCAGCTTCAACCTTTTAATTTGCATTTCAAAAACCACATGCTAAACTGGCATGGTTCTTGCTTCTGTTTGATGCATAAGTAGTTTACATGGTCTTTGAACAGTCTGCCCACAGTATCCAGATGCTCTGGAGTCGGAAAGATAGTGCTTATGAATCTGACTGGATCCACTTGCCAGCTTTCCAGTGCCAACAAAGCTCATAACATATGCACAGGAACCCAACGTTCATATCAGATCAGTCTGAACAAGAAAAAAGCTTGGTTAGATATTTTGGTAAGGCAGTAGGGGCATTCACTGGTGGAGCCTATGCCAACAGTACTTAAATCTTTAACATTTACTATGGAATTCTTAGGTTAGGTATAAATGTATTCTCAGTTTTAACTTCCACATTACCAAACTTTACCTGCTGTAGCTATTTTACTGATCAAACCCTCCTCTCTAGGTCCCCTAGATGCAAATTTTTTCAGCTAGAGAAGACCAGTTTAATTAGCACACCTATGAGATCGCTTTTTGATAGCTTCAGACTACCTTCACAGAGTTCCAGCTGTCTGTTTCAGGTGACAGATGAGCTTAGCCGATAATGAAGAAAATAATGTTTCTTTCACCAGGATTTTCTACCTGGTGCCCCTGTCTTCGGAGCAGCACAAAGAGCTGGTGGAATCCCTATGCACGTCACAATATACGAGCTAGCACACACGAGTGAAATCTGATGTTCTGCAAACGAAAAGGGTAGTGTAGCTAGGCCCTTGCTTCTTTGTCACTCCAGGTTGAGAGGTACGTTATAACTGAACTCAGGTCTGAGTAGAATTATATGTAAAAACATTTTCTGTAAGCGTGTTTTTAACTTGAATTGGTTGCACAATCATTGTGTTTCTTCTGGAGGCATAGTCTGTGGTATGACCACTCTCTTCTGTCAGTTCTTTGGTGAAAATATAGCCTAAAAATCTATCTTTGCTGCAGAGTTAGTTCCAGTGACAGGAGTTCATTTGTTAAGAGCTAAGTGGATTCTTGCCCTGGTTGTGGGCAGTGCATTTAACAGACATGCTCCATCCCTGTCCTGCATTATGTGTTTACAACAAAGCATTCAGAACCCAAGGAAAGGCTGCCTTGCTGCTGCCTGTGGCACAGATTCTTACTGTAACTTTTAAACTGCACCACTGTTCATCGTTCTCTCCTTGATTATATATTCATACATGGAAATAAGTGTGGAATAAGTGACTGCTTTATAAATGTGCTCTCTCAGAACGTAGAGCTGCTGTCTGCAGAGAACATTTATTCATGGAGGGCCTGCAAGGCCACTGTGTGAGCAGTAATGTAATCTGACTACAACTGCATGTAACCAAGGGCAGCCATGCCACCAAGTCTTACAGTTGCTGACCTTCGGAATGCTGTGTTTACAGCAAGTCACAGAAAGGCACCAGAACCAAGACCAGGTGGCCTTGAGTTGTGCGAACAGCCTACAGGGTTTTAAACAGTTCTGATTTATTTGGTGTGACAGCCCTTGTATAATAAGGTTGGACTTCGAGATTGCAAAATATGAAGTTTTCACGTGATTTTTTTTTTTGTGAATATAATAAGGAAAGCGGGCTATAGCTTTTTGTGTACGTGATTGAAATTCACTCCATCATCACTTTCAAGGTTCTGAACAGCACTGCTTATGGACACATCTTGTGTTCCCTGCTGTTGCATGATCTCTCAGCCAACAATGCTCAGTCAGAGCTTCCCATCTCTTCAACATCAGTCAGTCCTTCTTTATAATTTGCTACCTTCTACCATAGTGATCATGTTCCTAATAACCTCAGATTAAGAAGATAAGTGTTACTGAAATGATTTATTGCATCTTCTATTTTTTTCTGTTATACATATTTTGGTTTTTTTTCCCCTGGATTTTGTCCAATTTAGATCCTGATTCTTCAAACAGGCAAATTAATTCAGTGAATCTGTAATAAAACAGGGACAACAGTGCCCCCACAAAAATCAAAATATTCACCTGGTCAGCTCTCTTGAGCAAGAGTCTTTCAAACTTAGGTTTGTCAGGCTACCACAGAGCTATACCGCACATCTCACTACAATATCCTTTCTTCTGGACTTAAACAACTTTGTTCTTGTTTCAAAACTGCCCGTTGCAGTCAAATATTTAGCAACTACAGTTTGTATTTTGGGTAAGTTAATATCTTTACAAACTCAATTTTATTGTCAGTGTAATGTAACAAAAGTCATTGCTGAATATAAATAGCCTAACTTCTATCTCTTACAACTAAAATATTACGGGTTGGGCATTAAAAATAGAAAATGTGTATATACAAAACATTGACAACTCTGCAAAACAACTCTGCATGTCTTTGTGAAACTGTTTTCTGCTAGATGTTTCTTTCAGGGAAAGTCACCTGCACTGACCTGGGGATCAGGGTGTGACACAACCATACTGCACAGGGACTTACATCTTCCTCTCTGAAAGGGCTTTGTCGGAGCCTCTAAATGCAGTTTTCAATCCAGTCATGAAGATGCCTGACCTTTGCTTTAAACAGTACAGAAGTTGTTGATAGAAAAAAAATTTAGAAGTTCTTCATGTTTGGTGTAGATTAATTCCCATTTACGTGTATCTTCATAGCAAAGGGTTGAGTCAGAACTTCCTTTGAGAAGATCATTCACAGTTTCAGTCCTGGGACCCTCCTAGGTGAGCATTCTCGTGGCCTCCCTGAATTCTCCTCTCTGTGTTTCCCATCTGGTTTGTGGGTCTCTCTGACCCGGAGCAGAAGTTACCTATAATACCCACCTTCACTTAGGGTAATGCTGCAATTCCCCACAATGATGGCTTCAGGCTGTATCCTGTACTGGCCTTTTGTCAGCCACCCAGTTGATGGCCAGCTACAGGGCCTTGGGGACATAAGAAAGAGCCTTTTTTACTTTTTTGGTGAGCAGCTGAATTTGTACCTCACCTGAAACAGTTAGCTCAAACTCTCTCACTGTGCAGGTAGCCCAAAAACATCAAAAAGAGGTCTCACTGGTATGTAAAGTGACCCCTTTCCAGATAAATTATCAGATACCCTTGTAATCATTACTAGCATATGCACTTACATATAGCGATGGTCCATAAGGCAACACAGTGATTTTACAAAGTGGGGGAAGATCGTATTGCATCACCTTTGTTTTCTATGAAACTGCAAGTACACAGTGAGCTTTTGCCGACTTCTGTCATTAGTCAACGTGATTTTGTCTTACAGAAGGCAGAAACTGAAATGGGCAGAAACCCAGTGATTTTTCACATGGTATTTATTTCTCGTTTTGCATAAAGTCTCTGTTACACAGCCTCTTACATACTATCCATTTTATTCACTAGCCACATTCTGTCACCATCTTGTAGAATCACATCAGCAACATTATTGTCCTTATTCAGCAAAACACATATGTTCAAAGGTTTCCAATGCCCCTGCAGCAAGAATAGTTATAGAACGAGCTGGAAAAAAAAATCTTATTTTTCTTGCTATTCTGTCTAGCAACATTGTACTTTAGCTGTTACTGAGGTTACAACAATAACATGGAAAATGTATTTTGGCCTTTATAGTATTTTTTATCTTGATTAAGTATTAGTAGGAGCTCTCTGTGCCGGATAAAGAGATGGAATCACATTTATATTTGATACAAGAAAGGTAGATGAAAGCAGGCAGAAAAAAAAAGTTCTGTGACTTAAGAGCAAAACAATAAGGTGCTCTAGAAAGATGACTTTTTTTTTGAAAAGCCATGCATATCTCCAGTCAGAAGATGGGGATAGAATGAGAATTTGAGCTGCACCATTTGCTCCAACAGTATTCTCTCCACCTACCCTCTTCAACCATCGTCTTTTTCAATTTAACTTGACTGGTGGGAGAACAGGAACTAAAAGGCAATGAAGAAAGTTGAACAGAGTATTTTTGTTCCCTGAAAAATCAGTATCACTCTTCTACAAATCAGGATGCTGTAGCTGTCTGAGCTCATTCTGCACATCAAACTAAACTGCAGTGCAAATTTTCTTCCTCCATTTGCTTATTTTAAGCTCCAGCTAATTACAACTGTTTCACAGTCTTACTGAAATCACCCCGTGGGAACGTTAGAATAATAGTCTTTTTCTTAGCATTGTAACTACAAGGTATTTTTAAGATGAACCTGGAAATGCCCATAATGCACACATGAGCATATGTTTCTCTGTGTGTGCATATGTGTAGTGCATACCTACCTACACAAGCTGACAGACACCTTGTGAAGAAAGTAATAAAGGGCACTTCTCATGACCTTGGGGTCAGGAACTTCAGTCTGACAAAAAGAAACATCATTGGGATGAATACAAAGGTTCCTGAATGAGGCAGCTTTTTTCCCCAGTGCATTTTACTTCGTGGAATAAAATTTTTGGCTTGTTTACAATACTCCCAGATGTCAATTATCTCCTTTCACAACTACTTTGTGCAGTAAATTTCTCTAAGCTGCTGGCTATCTCTCCTTCTGCTATGGATTTATACAGTGCCTAGCATAGTGCATCACAGATGCCCAACTAGTCCAATAGGTGAATGCTGAATAAGGATAAGGAACTGAGTAGATGTTAATTGCTTTAAAGTAAATTGGGTAGTATTTATCATAGAGTGCTTTTTAAGTCCTGTGGGGAAGGGGGTTCTTTCTTCTTTTTCTTCCCTTCAAATTTTCTCAACTCAAAGATGCATGACCTGCTTATTGAATTACAACCTGCACTTTATGAATCACTCAGATGCTTGTCTGATTAAGTAATAACAAGAGCATTTTTATAGAAATGGACTCATTTTTATGTTACTTAAAAAAATTTTTAGATGGCAGTTACGGGAAAAAAAACCCTCAAAAACACCTTTATTTTGGGATAGAGATTTGAGGCTGGGATAGAGATTTGAGAGTCCTCCTGCACTCTACTAACATCATTTCAGTGTAGGAGATCACTTGTACTGAATTGGGATGCTAATTTATAACTTTTCTTGTCCAGGATAAATGTTTGTTTAACTGACTGCTGATTACAAGTGTTAATTATAAGTCTCTGTTAACACCTGAAATCCTAAATTGTACTGTGTGTAGCTTGTGGATGTATTTTAAACCAAGACTGAATACCCAATAACTTGAAAAATAATAAAAAATACTTAAAACTGAAATAAAATATTTGGATGTTTGTAAACTAAATTATTTTATTTCCAGTCCTTGTGCAGGCAGAAGGAATTAATTTTGATCAGCTGCATCTCTGAACTGCATTAACAAGGAGAGGACACTACCACTATCCACTGGCATTTGGTAGTGCTATTTTGCTTTTAAACTAGATTTCCTGGCAGACACATGTATTACTCAGAGTTGAGAGGTACTGTCATGTACTAAACAGCTTTGGTAGAAGAGTGACCACAGTCATGTCAAACCTGAGTAATTGTTTTGTCATAGTCACACATAAGTTGCATGAGAAGAATGAAGAAGTGTTTTAATTTAAGAGAAATTTTAGACAAAATATCATTTCAATTAGCATATTATGCTGCTTTCTCTCATCTGTGTGTTTCTACTGTAATTCAATTTTGAAAAGCTTTAGGGTTTTTTTTGCTGGAAACTAATTATCAGTTTCAGTGCAATTCAATACATCTTTGGTTATCTACCTCAGTTCATAAAATTTTTCTGTTTATATCACTGAAATTAATTGCAGTTTGTTACCTGGCTAGAAATTATTCAGAGTTTAACAAATTTTGTGGTATGTTCAAGTATGTTTCCACAAGAAAAGAGGTTTTTTCCAGCAAATTTGAAAGAGCCATGAATATGACACAGTCAGCAAGCTTTAGAATTTTAAGTTAGGGTTTTAAGTTTGAACATTATACAGTTGTGGACCACGTATACATATGCATACAACATCCTTTCAAAAAAAAATTTGCATCTTATGTCACAGTTTCAACCCTTGAGAAATTTATGCAGTAATACAACTGTAAAATAGTTTGGGGTAAAAAGGACTTCTGAAGGCTGTTTTGTTCAATGTCCCACTCATTGGGTTAATCTGGCCCTTTTCCCAACTGTGGTTGAACATCTTCAAGGATACAGGTTCTATAGTCCCTCTGGGGAGTATCTCTCAGTGTTTGACTGCTCTGACTGTGAAAAGCTTTTTCTTTATATCTAACCACAGTTTTACTTGCTGGAATTTTCATTCATTCCTTCTTTCCCTTTCATCATGTAGCTCCAAAAAAAGTCTGTCTCTGTCCCTCCTATTAACTGGTTGTATGCAGCCATAATGTCCTTCCATGGCTGCCTTCTCTGGGCTGAACAGACCCAGCTCTCTAAGCCTCTCCTTGTACACCGTATACTCCTGACCATGTTGGTGGCCCTCCCCTGACCTGCCTGCTTTATCATAGTGCTTCTTTGGCTAGAAGTTCTCATTAGCTCATTACTTTGCTATTATTTTTTGTCTCACAGATTCATGACATCATAAATCCTAGTGACCGAGGTCATAAGAAGCGGATTATTTAAGCATGCAATTAACACTGGTTCATGGAAGTGTTCGGAGAACACAGAGCAGTTGCACATGATCACACACATGCTAGTTCTAAAAGTCTAATTGCAGAAAGACCTTTGCAGGTGCCAGGTGGACAGAGAACTCTCTCTTGAGGACTCATCTCAGGATCTCCATATATTCAAGGAGGTATCTGACTCCTGAGATCTATCTGAGCTGATAAAAAAAAATGTTGAAGAGGCTTTTTAATTTTGAATATCATGTAACAAAGATATTGTATAGCATGTTCTCTAAAGCATTCTTTGCTGCGTATTTGGTAGATGAGCTGGGCATCAGCTGCAAATATTTATTTTTCATTAATTTGTAAACATAACGTCCTTTAATATTCATCCATCAGCACCTGCACTGTCAAAGTTAAATTTTCTCACAATTTTAGTGTTTAGTTACACAAGTTTCTCCTATCTTAAAAATTATCAGGTAGACAATGCTTTCAACTGAATATGTCTTTTCAGTGGCAGACAAAGTAATTTCTCTTCAGTTTTTAAGAGGAACTAGTTCCTTTGATAGTAAATGCCACAATAATGTAAAAGTAATTATATATAAAGATGCTGCTGCTTTTTGCAGTCTCTTTGGGGAGAGGATATTCATAATTGTCTTAATCACTCTCAGGTTTTTGCCTTTTCTGGCTGTATTATTCTGTCTTCAAGTTGTTCATGTTCTCAGTTCACAGAAAACACATTTCTCTTTACAGTTGCACTAAATGATTCTCTTTAAGCACTCTCCTCAACAACTCAATCTATACCAGCAATATAAAGCAGTAAAGCTTCATAAGAGATGAAGTACTGCTATTTTTGTAGGATGCAAACTGGATTAAAATTTGCAGAGTCCTGGTATGATCCCTACTTAGAAACTTCCAGGGTTTGTCAGAAGAAAATGCCTTATTACTGTTTTTTTCAAAGCTCTCACTTGCATGTATTACACAGCCTAAAAAAGAGATACTAACTCCCCTGTGAGTCATGAATAAGAAGCAAATTCTTCCAAATGAAGCTTCAGGAATGCTTTGTGTTCCAAGTCTTATTTTAATTCAGTCTTAGGACTACACAAAAGAATAATCACAGCCACTTTGTGGCTAGCTTTGCTAAATGCCTAGGTTTCCTCAGGACAAATTTTACACCAAGAAGAAAGTTTAATCAACAGTTATGTTTGTTAATGTTTCTTTGCAAAGGTTTGTTTGATTATTTGGCAAATTTCATTTTGCTTTTATTCCAGTGACAAATGAACCAAAGCATGAGGTTGCCATCTCCACACTGACATTGTGTCCAAACCCCTGACTACCAAATCAAGCTTGCTGGTATAATACTGAATTTTGCCTTTTGTGAGTGTCATCAGCTTGAGAGAAGTGGAGTATTTTGGGGAAGGTGGGGAGCTCTCTGTTGGTTACTATGGAAGAGACAGGCACAGCTGTAGTTTCATCTCATAATCTGTCTATCAAAATGCAACCTCACTGAAAACAACAAATTATTAGTCTCAAAATGTCTGGCTACTGATCATAAACTTCCCTCTTGGTGATATCTAACCAGAAATGCCCTGACACATTTTTCAGTGAGAGAACTATTAGCAAAGATACCTCATGATGTGAGGCAAACTTGAGTTACATGAAGAATCTTACATCCAAACTATACTGTTCCAGCAAAACTGCTGAAGTGGCAACTATAATTGGTCTTGGAGGACTACCACCTCTGTTCTCAATTTGCTATCGTTCATAACATTTTCAAACTGGAATATTAGAAGGGAGAAGGTCTGTGTTTTCTAAGGGTCTGATTATGCATGGGACAGATTTCTTTATTTGCAATCCTAATTTCTGTTATGACCTAATCCACGGGTGGATTAATGCAGAAAGACTGGATGTTTACAGCATAATCTAAATTATATAGTGTTTTTCTATCTAAACACTGCTTTCTTGTGAATCATACTTGTTAGATTCCACCTATTGTCTAATCGCTATGTTAGCAAATACACTTAAGCCTCAGCGTGACAGAGGGACAAAAATCAATTTTGTTTCACTGTGTTGTGTCATTATCTTGCTATAGACTGGTTTTGCATTTAGCAATTTCCAGCTTCATTTCTGTTTCTTTTCATGGTTCATGTAAATAAACACTGTGTAGAACACTTTTTTCGCTTATTGCTTGGAAAGGTAGAAGTGTCTCCCCCTCCCTGCCCCCAAATATGACCCGTATGATGTGTTGTGGTTTTTCATTAAAAGTAACAGTGTCCATATATACTTCTCCTACAACCAGTACTCTCTAATTAGATATGGACATTTTAGAGAAAACCTTTGGTGGTGTGCAGTTTTGAAGATATGCTCTCAATACACTGAAGTCCCAGCCATATTTTTAAAAGAACCTTTAATGCTCTGGGAAATGCCTGCAGGGCTCTAAATTAATGTCGCCCACTGATAATTATGGAGTTGCCAAAGTTAGCTAATGTTCATGTAGCAGAAGCATGAAATTAAATTTTTTTTTAACCTTCCATACCAAGGCTAGAACAGAGGTCCAGGGAGAAAATTTATCTGCAATGCACTTGAATCACATAGGTTCCAGTAAACAAAGAGGAGGGGAAAATTATTTGTTTCAGGTGGCATTGAAATTTCAAGAAGACAAAAAAAGATTTCATTTTTCAAAGAGCATAATTAGTTTCTATGCATATAATGATTTTTAAAATTAGTAAACAATTTGAGGGACTTGCTTGACATTATTCTTGAATATTTAAAGTATTGCTACATGTTTTTAAACCTAATGGGCTGCTTTTCTGTTGAGAGAATAATTCGTTGTGCGCCCTTCTGAATTGTATGGCTGTTTTGTAATTGCAGGCATACTGAAAGCAAGACAGGCTATGACTAAACAAGAATAAATCAGCCCAGTTTCCTTCTATCAATTCATTTTCTTTAGGCTGAAGACCCTATCCTTTTGCTTGAAAGAAGCAATAGTGCTTGCTTGCTTCTTTTGACAACAAAGGAATATTATCTCAACACCAGTCATCTACTGTATTTTTATTGGCCACTGCCGTATTCCACTTCTACATCATGAAGATATGATCCTGTATAGAAGCTTGTTAGGAATGACAAGTGTCATTACATCATATCAAGTGGTTTGATAAAAACAAGGAAACAGAAGATGCTAAGAAAAAAAGGAAGAGGAGAAGAGTGGAAGGGACCAGAGATAAGAAAGTATGATGAAAAAACACCATAGCAACAAATCCCCCCTGTCTACTTCAACATAATGTGCAAAAGAGCATAATTCTTCTCTGTGAACCCTGCTAAAATCTGAACCTGCTGCTTCCCAATTTGGCTGCTGGGACCAGGAGAAACAATACCAGTGGGAGACTTCTGAAAACCAGCAGTAATTGCAGTTTGCTGGCCGAAAGCATCACAGACACACAGAGGTTGTGGGCAGGGGTACAGACAAAGATGATGAGGAAGTCAAAGTCTGGAGACTTAAAGTGAGCAGAAAGCTTGTGTTTATTTTTAAGGGTAAAATGTGGTTGCATGAAGTAGGAAAGAAAGGACTGAGGGTCCAGTTAGGTCCCAAGCTAAAGTCATAATATCCTTTCCTAGCCTCACATGAGCTCCTGAAAAGCTCCCATGGTTAGCCATAACACATTCTCCCCACTCCCTCTCTCCCTGTGTTGTTCCCCTGTGCTGTCTCCATGACTGACTGTCCTTGGCCAGAGCTGCTGACAATACAGAGCTGCTGCATGGAGGTGTTCATTCTTCACTTCTTTCTGCTTTGGAACTGAAATAGCCTGACCTGAAACCATTATTATCCCTGAGAAGTAGGTTGTACTCTGGCAGTGTAATAGAAATAATGTAGCTATGTGTGGATATATATATATATATATATATATATATATATATATATACACACCTATATATATTCTTACTAGCACTATTAATTAGAAAAGAAGATTCATCTGCCAAAAGGAATCCAAGTGTGTAGTAATGTTTGAATTAAACACTGAGTACATTTTCAGCAGAAATACTCTTTTTGATTACCAAAACTGAAGTGCTTCAGTGAATTATTGCCATAATGTTTTCTTGGGAAATATTTACTTCATGTAAAAAACAACTTGTGAACTGTACCTCTCCAAATGATTAGGATGTTTAGAAATACAACAGTTACATGCAAGTAGTATGACAGTGACAAGACTAATGGAGAAGGTTTTATCAGAATAACTGTTGCTTGAAAAGAAGAAAATTATAGTGAGGACTGCAAAGAAGAAAATTACATGTTGTCACCATTTATTTTACACAGGAGAAAAGTTGTGTTTTTCCATGCTAAGTGTAGCTGCAAATTCAAAGAGCCTCATATAAACTCTATAATTCCAAATAAATAAAGCAGCATTCTAAGCCTCAAGATAAAAATTCAAAATTATGAACCACCATCATGATCCTTTATTTCCTTGTGACTACTGAAGCAATACTGCCTAAATCAGACACTCTACGTGCCTGCTCTTATACAGGACCAAGAATACAGAATAATAATTCTCTATGACATGAGAGAAGAGTCCACTCAAGCATCACAGGCCCACCCAAAAACACTAGGGAGAGTAAAATGAACTTCAGGAATTACACAGGATCAAATAATGCTGCTACAGCTCTATCTCTGGAAAGTTACTGCCAGAAAAGTAGAGGGAATGTTTGCACCTTCAGGTTAGAAGTTTAAAACGCCTGTCATATATCTTGAAAAAAAGCTGTGTGTCAATGCACTTACTGTGTCTGCCTTTGCATGTTGAGCCAAGTATGTCTTTTCTAAAGTCATAAATTATGTGGTTTAATTGAAATCTATTTTAAAATCAATTCTGTTATCCCAGTGCCTCTGAATTCACTGACGCAAATTGAACAGGAAAAAACAGGTTTAAGCTGATTAAAGAGACTGAACATAAAGACTGCATACAACCCCTTTTTTCCTGTAGCCTAAGCAAATTCAGATAGTTTGGATTTATTCATGAGAAATTTAAGGGTAACACTACAGAATTTTGTTTTTCAGGACAAGGAGGATAACCAGAACTTACTGGGACAGTTTGCTCTGTTTTACTTCTGTTTGCATCATGCCTCACTGACGTCATTTGCTTTCATGAGCATTAAATTCAGAAAGATGTTATTTTAAAATTCCATTTCAGTGCATCATGAATCACTTTCAGTTAACAAATGACAGCTTAGAATCACATGAAATTGCTTCCAAAAAGGAGTGAGATACCTTGGCAGGTATTAACTAATTTAGAATCTCTTAAATCCTTCAGAAGAACCACTGAAATCTCACAGGTTTAGCTCAGCATCATGTCCAGAAATTGGTGTGAATGTGAGAAGACCAAAGAGCGTCCTTGGTAGCTCTGATCTCATACAGCACGAAGGGGAGGACTTCCTCCTTTCTTTGCTTCACTTGTTCTGTCTCCAGCATTCACTGTGTATCAAAACCACCTACAAACTCCTACAAATAAGAATATTTATCCATAATCTTACACTCCATAAAATTCAGTGACAGCCTCAGGGATTTTTGTAGAGGATTCTGATGCAGTCAACATCAGCATCAGTATCACCAGGCTTGTACTGTGATTATATAGTTGGATTTTCAATTTTTGGTTTTTTAAGTACTATGCTTTTACAAGTGTCCCAAGTGTTCCCAACCTTATCTTACTTTTCATCAGCAAAATACTATGCAGAATTCTGTCATGATTATGACTGTTTTTCATGTGTGGTCTCCAGGATAGTTGATGATTTTTGTAGGACATTTCAGTACCGAAGGCACCAGGTATCTACAGACCTTCTCAGAACCCAACTTTTCTCCTCATATCCTCTATTTCCATTAAGAAAGCAGGATGTATAAATAAGAAAAACATTTTCCCCTATAATATTTTCTTCTGTTAATGCATACAGAAAAGAATCAAAAGGTCTGAGTTCTTGTTTGGCACCTTACCTATTGTCATTCGAGTCCAATTGCTAAAAATTTTTTTACTAAGGCACCTTCTGGCTCTTTTTGATAATAGTAATTTGCCTATTGACTTCAGCAGGAGAAAAGCAGGACTTCGATGAAGTAACTCATCTAGATACAAAATGCATTTTTTAAAATTTGGCAGCAATGAACTAAAAAGCATACTTCCCTTCATTGTTGCCAGGTCAGCACACTGGTGTTTTTTAAAATAAAGCTCAGCAATAACAATCTGATGGACACCAAATTACTAGTAACATCCTTTTCTTCTGGTTCCTCCTGTCGTATTTAACAGTGTTTCATTACAGATCTTAGAGCTTCATTAGCATACAGGACAAAAATTATTGTTACACTCTGTTTTGCTTTTCATTACTAAAATAAATTAATTATGGTTCTTGAAATTCATGAAGCATTGCCACTTCCAGTGGTCTAAGCATATTAAGCTGTCTTCTTGGGAAAAAACAATAACGCCACATCAGCAAGACTGACATTTATTTCAATCTCCTACTCTAAAATCTGTAGTTAACAAGGTCAAAAAGCATTGGGTGAATTATGGGACAAGAATTCTTAAGATGATTTGCAGCAGGGATTTATTATGTAGCCAAAATTGTATTGTCAGGAGGAAGCAGATATGTAGTGAATATGAGCAAAAAACCAGTCCATCTACTTTACATGCTGTCAAGTGTTAAAGGCAGGAATGATTCACAACTGCACAAATGTGCAATTCTAAAACTGTAGGAATTATTTCCTCTTGTATCAACCTTTGAGAAAAAATACCTTTGCATATGGCTTACGTGTGGAAATAACAAGTTTTTACCCTCTCTAAGACAGGAAAGTATTACCCTATGTCCAATTAAACTTACTTTGCAATGAATAACTGAGATACATAAGAATAAATTTGCTGGAAGTAGATCAAACCATGCATTTAAACTTGCCTACAAAGGGTTTCCTCACTGAGATTTCATTTTCTCTCTTCCAAGCAATGGAGGTTCCCAGGCCTTTTTTTTTTTTTTTGTAGTTCTTCTTATACTCTTCAGGAGTAGGAGGTCTTGTGTGTAGCTTCACATTTTTCTTGAAAAGCTATTGCAATATACATCAGGAGTAGAGAATGTTCCAAGAGGCTATAGGACACCATGGGAAAACAGGATTGGATGAAAAGTGCATCCCGAACTCTCCAGGAAGAAACAGGAAGTTACAGGGAGGCTCCTGTTATCTGTAGACTTTTTCAGATCTTTGGCCTCATGCAACATATGTTGTTTGATGCCAGATCTAAGCATGTTCCTTGCTTATTGTTATACCATTGCTAAGTGATCTAATCACTGATCTGAAATACTTTGCAGTTTAAAGCAAAGCAAGATCCCTGAAAGTCCTGCTTCACTGTTTCACCAAAGCCCTGAAGACACAATCCAGGAAAGAAAGTCCTGCAGGGAAGGTGTGGAGAGGCTGAGAAGTGGTTGAGTCACCCTGTTTGAAAACCAATCTATATCTAATTAGTGAATCCTTGTCACAGCCCTGGAAGGTATGTAAATATTGCTTCTCAGTTTTACAGTAGTCTGGAATGGAACAAATTCTGCTGTTATAAAAAATGCCCTTAACCAGTTGAGTGAAGGCAAACTAGGCAGTAATAGTTGTGAATGTGCCTTATAAAGTACAACTTATGCCCCTGCTGGTTACAGTTGACGTTTACCTGCTATAGAGCCCTTATATTTACTGTTCCATCAGTGCTTTATGATTCTGTTAAATTTCACATCCCCAAACTGCTTTTTCTTGGAACACATGATGAGAGATATGCTGTAAAGCTGCTAACAGTTGTATTGTTATCCATTCTCATACCAAAGGGAAGAGATTTGTGTTCAAGTGTTATAGTCCGAGTTTAACGTGTCTTTGAGCAACTTAGTATAGAGGAAGGTGTTCCTGCCTGGGTAGCAGGAGGGTAGGAACTAGATGGTCTGTAACGTGGTCATTTCCAGCTCAGGTGACTCTGTGATTCTATAGTGTATCTTACAAGAGAGACTCTGTCTTGCTGGTAAATAGGTATCCACTCTCTCCTAGCTCCTGAGAAACATATGATGTAAGATGACTGATAACACATAGCGTCTGAATAGCACAACAGAAGTGAGGTACAAATATAGGCTATCAAAACATACATTGAATTTGCTTCTCTCAGAGCCCCATTCCTTGACACTACTAATGTTTACTGGGTGAGTGGGGAAGGGAAGGAGGCTTGCACGGCTCCTGTTAGAGCAGAAAATTTTTTAAAAGTTAGTCTTGTACTCTGAATGAAACTGGACTCATCAGTCTCTAGAGTGCATGTTTAGCTGATAAATATGCTAATCATGTAAAAATATATTCCTGGCAAGCAAAATAATATTATATACAGGTGTTGTTTTGGGGATATCTGCTGTACCTGGGAATCAGATTCAGTGTCTGAGAATACCATGTGTTTCTTGTGACTGCTTAAAGCAATCAGTCAAGCATTATTTCTTTGCACTCTAGGCTTTTATTATTTAGCAAAAAGAAACTTTTTTTTCCCCTCTCAGTTGATGTCACTTGAATATAACCAGAAGAGCCAAAACTGATTTTGAACATCTTGAAAGAACCTATTACGCAAATAAAGTGCACTTTGGGGCTTCCATACTGACGAGTTGAAAGAAAGACACTTTCAAATTGATGCATGCTTGGGAATGCTAATGAGCAGTCTTGGACATAAGACTAAACAGCAGCGTTACAATGCTGTTGAGTAGGCATCTTCTCCAGGACGTGTCTGCCAAACAATAGCTACCAATTTTATTTTCATTACAGAATCTTCTTCTGTATATGGTATTCCTTCTTTCTTTCTTTTTTCCTTATTTTTGTCTCTTTTCTTTATCTTTCTTTTCATTGTTATTTTCTTTTTTCTTCCTCCTTTTCTGCTAGCTGAATATTTTAAAAAAAACCCTATTAGTAAAAATTCTTGTTTATGGTCAGTCCTTTTATTAAAATATCTCTTAATTGATTTTTTTTTTTTTTTTTTTTTTTTTTTTTTTTTTTTTTTTTTAAAAAAAGATAATCTAAAAANNTTTTTTTTTTTTTTTTTTTTTTTTTTTTAGAAATAGAAGCAGCAGCAAAAGTTCAGAAGCATTCTATAGTTTCTCTGCTATGGAACTGGGGCCTGTTAATGGGGAAATAACTTCACTGTGATAAGAAGTACTTCATCCTTGGTCAACTGATTTCTTAATTTCTTCTTCTAAACTGCAAAATGTATGTCAAAATTGCTTTCAGATATAACTATTACATCTATATTACAGAGAATTCTCAAATTTCAATAGGTCTGACTGGAGGAATACTTAATATTCTGAATATTTGCACATATACACATATGTCTGAAACTGCTGACGTTTCCTGTCTTCTGTAAGGCCCAGTCTGGATTATTATTGTTTTTAGCACACTACCTTTAAAACCTGGT
This sequence comes from Orthonyx spaldingii, assembly GCA_013397795.1. Taxonomy (NCBI): domain Eukaryota; kingdom Metazoa; phylum Chordata; class Aves; order Passeriformes; family Orthonychidae; genus Orthonyx; species Orthonyx spaldingii. The sequence continues at coordinate 431,970 of VZTJ01001457.1, forward strand.
GAATGCTTAGCCTTGATAAGAGCCCTATTAGGGTGATGCCTGAGGTTGTCCTTTCAGGACTGTATTCCTTATATACATATATGTTTGTCCCCCTCAAAATGATGTTGCCAGTCTGTAGGGAAATGAATACCCTAAGATGCCAACTGGAAAAGCCCAACAGCTTACAAATAAAAGAGGTGATGTGCTGTAACAGATAGAAGCTTTATGATACATTTATATTCTCGATGGATATGAAAGGGTAGGGGCCAAATATGACACTGTATGGCCAAATATGTTAGTTACCACTGACAAAGATGTCAGCATGGAAAAAATTACAGAGAAATTTAAAGATATTTAAAACATTAAAGCAAGAAATAACTAAGAGCATGGAAATTGTCCATTTCCTTTATTACAGAAGCTCATATTAAGAAAATATACATTGGGAAATACATAAATGAACCAAGAAGAAGATGGGCACTAAAGCCAAAACTGCTGAATGCAACCAAGCTATAATTTCTTGGTCCAGGGACCATCAAAAGGAAAAATCAGTATTGTCCAAGGTTAAAAGTGACTTAAAACTCCTAAGTGGCAATAACTGTCCAAACACGAAGAAATGACAGAGTCGTTCCATTACACTGAACATAAATTAAACACATTTGTCAATGAGTTGTAATGGCAAGATATAGTGACTTTTATGCTGGTGAAGTCTCCTGAAGAAGGAACTTCTCCTATATATTGACTATAAGTTTGAATAATAACCTTTATGTTAAAATTTCTTTCAGAAGACAATGTCACCTTGCATTTTTCTTACAATGGGCAATAAAATCAGACCATCAGTTCTTCTAAAAATAATACCCATATTTTGCAATCAACAAAAGCTATCAGCAAAGTGGTTCTTTAAATGTATTATGGAGACATTTTCCAGATTTGATTCTTTGTATACAATATATAAATAATTTATGTGTCTGAATGTGATTTTACAGATCATTAAAAATTTGCACAGCCAGTAATGCGTTCGTGAAATCCACATTTTACTTATATAAAAAATTGTCATGTTAAACAATCTGTTAAAAATGGTCAGGGTGATGTATCTGACTTTATTGTAGTTGTCTTATGATGTCAGAACTGTTTGTGCTAGTTTCTTTACTGTCATCATATCATTACTTTTTAAAAATGTAATGTGATAGGCTTAAACATTCTGCTTATCTAACTCATGATTGACAACTGAACTTCTGCACTGCCAGATAACCACTTATCTTCAAGCAACATAGTATTCAAAAAATTTAACCGGTTGCAGTTATTCATAATTGCTGTGCTGAAGCTGTAGCCAACAAAATATACTGTATTTTCTTAGAAAACTGTGTCTTCTGGAAAGGTGCTTTTTTGGGGGGGAAGTGCTGTGTCATTGTTGAGGTACAAGAGTGTATAGGTACTGTATATACCCACAGCCATATCCAGGGCTTTCTATCGAACTACATGGCTTTTGTAGCATGAGTCAGCTGGTTATTTGAGAAAAGAGAGAGTGAGCACAAGAAATGATAAGGTAGGAAAGTGTTTCTCTTGAATTACTACATACCCCAGGAGTTTACTGAAATTACTATTTTAAAATCCAGTTACTATAAGTTCTGTGGTCCAATAAAATATGGCTAAAGTATGTCTGTTTCCTAGCCACCATTATTTTCAAAATGTCTAGTCCTCAATTTCAAAATATCAGATGGGATGTATGTGCTTTAGCCATTAATGATGACTAATGCTAAAGCAAAGATGCTAAAGGTTTTAAATCATAAGACCTGAAATGATATTTAGGAATAGCAGAAAGTTCAGGTTTCACCCCTTTGAAAGGTCAAATGGGAATAAATAAAAAAAAAGACAAATCCCCAAACATTTATTTAACATTATTTAGCAATAATATCTTGCCATAGCATGGTGGCTTTTTCTGAGCACTGTATAAACATTAATAACAATAAAAGTTCTGCAAACTAGGCAGTCTCTATTTTGCAGATAGGAGAAAATAAGGAACGAAAAAGTTATGGTCTAAACTCTCAGCATTGCCACTTAGGTCAATCTTAGAAAGCCTTGCTTAATTTATGGTATTACAGAATAGCCAAAATTCCCAATAAATTTATGGGAAAGATTAATAATTCAGTACTAATGTAGGCAGATCCAGAGCTCCTGAACATGCACTCTTAAAAATTAACTGTCTTTCTCACAGTCGCACATAGGCACACATAGGCATCAGGAATGGCACAAGAAAGCTCTATTTGAATTTTTACTTCAGGGTTAACACAGGGCATAGATTCAGCAGATGGCAACCAGTGAAATTGGTAGTATGTCCTCTATATAAAAAAGACAAGATCAAATTGCAGTTTTGGTTTAGTTTCTTTAAGGCAAAAGTCACTTGTACCATGGCTTATTACGTGGTCAGCCTCTTTGAAGCCAGGTCAATTCATATTTTGGCTTGCACCCTGCAAAATGGCAGTACTTTAATTCTGCTCTGTAACTGGTACATAGACCTCCCTTTCAAACATCTTTTAAATCTAGTCCATTGTTGTATTTTCTGTTTCTAGAAAAATCCCACATATCTATACCATGTGACAGAACATCATGTAGGTACACTTCCGTTACACCAGAGTGTGTATGTCCGTCAGTGTGAGATAAGAAACACCCTGTGCATCAGAACAGTGGTCTGTGTAGCCCTCTCTTCTGTCTGGCACTGGGAAGAGCAACCCTGGCCATTTCTCTTGGTTGTCTCCCAGCACCCACAGTTATGGGATGCATGTTGCTGGAGGACACATCCATTACTATCTCACTTAAGTATCTATTTCTGGATTTTTTTGACCATGAATTTATCTAATCCCTTCATGAACATGATGATGCTGTATTCTCCTACTGATTTTCTGAGTTTCATTGGCTGGTATCTAGTTCTTGTCCCACAGAATTTGTTGAATGATAGACTGTATTCATTTCACTCACCAGCACCTTCATGTTTTCATCATAGCCCCCTGTGCTGGTTTTGGCTGCATAGAATTAATTGTCTTCACAGTGGCTGGTATGGGGCTGTGTTTTGGATTTGTGCTGAATACAGAGTTGATAATACAGAGATGTTTTTGTTATTACTGACGAAGGCTCACACAGAACCAAGACCACTTTTGCTTTTCATACTGCTGCACTGGTGTGAAGAAGGGGGGTGCCTGGGACACACCCTGGACATGTGACCCCAACTGACCAAAGGGATACTCCAGACCATATGACATCATGCTCAGTATATAAAGTTGGGGTAAGAAGGAAGGGGGGGACATTTGGAGTGATGGTGTTTGTCTTACCAGGTCACTGTCACACGTGATGGGGTCCTGCTCTCCTGGAGATGGCTGAAACCTACTTGCCCATGGGAAGTGGTGAATTAATTTTTTTTGTCTTTCTTTGCTTGTGTGTGCACCTTTTGCTTTTCCTGTTAAACTGTTCTTCTCTCAACCTATCAGTTTTACTTTGATTCTCCTCCCCATTCCACCATGTTGTGGGGAAGAAGGGGGTTGAGCAAATGGCTGTGTGGTGCTTAAGTTTCAGCTGAGTTTAAACCACAGCATCCCCTTCAGTTTTTCCTTCTCCAAACTGAGAAGTTGTATCTGTTTGTCTCTTTATGTAGGCACCTGCTCTATCTTTAATCATTTTAGTTGCCCTTCTCTAGATCCATAGCTTCTTACCAGCTCAATAAACACGCATTGCCAGGCTGAACAGCTCAGCTCAGCTCAGCCTTGCTGGATTGGGCATACCTGCCCTGTTTTAATGTGTGTTGTAGTCCTGCCACAGAATTGTGATTTTATATCCACTGACTGCAACAGTAAGACTGCCCTACATTCCCATCCCTGCGATTAAAATAGGAACAGTAGCTCACATTGCGTGTGGGAAAGTTTTTTTCCTTTTAATTGAAAGAATAGGAATAGAAAAGGAAGCAATTTCATTATGCTTTTAAAAGGGATTTGGAGATGCTGGCAACCTCTAGAAAAGCTTCTTTTTTCCGCATTTTGTGCCAAACCTCACAAAATTACTGTTTGGCTATACAGTGACTGCACAATGCAGATTGTGCTTTGTGATTGCCTGGATTAAATCTAGTTTTAAAATTCACCTTCCAAACAAAATCCAAATTCTCAAGCTGTCTTTCATTTATAGACGTAACAAAGTCCTTTTAATTTTTCAGTGTTCTTTAAAAAACAGTGCTTCTAAAAATGTAAGGAATTTCCATGTCTTAAAAGTAGGAAGATACTTAGAAGCTTTATTAAACAAAAATATTAACTTAAATGTTTCAGAAGAAGGAAAGAAATGAGCTGATTATTGACTTGTTTGACTAAATAGGTGCTGCACCTTCATGCTGGAGCAATTGGTTAGTGACACAGCTTTTACAGCTGTGTTACCCAAGTGGTAGGGATATTATCTTGGCATTCAAGTCACAAATTCCTCCTGTCCTCTACCACCAAATGCTTTGTGAATACACACATGCTACTCAAGTCACAGATTTTTCTAGCAAAGTTCCATTGGAACAAAGACCTTAAATCAATTTTTTAAAATTTATCCTTGTTTTCCCTAAGTCTCAGGTCTGTGCCTATAACAGAAGCATAGTATTACTATGTGCATCAGCCCAAAGCATGGACAACCCAGGGTAGCTTCGTGTCACTCAACCTCCTAGGTAAAAAATGTAGACATCTGAGTGGTGCAAACATCTTTGCATTCAAGCAGAATATTAGGGTACCTTTAGCCAGTGAGATGCGTGACCTATTTTATAGTTATGCTGTCCTATAAGCCAGTTTCCTGGTTTCTTGCTGGGTCCTGATGAACCACATTGCTGAAGAAGGGGTCCTCTGGCCTCCTGGGGTGTCATTGGAGTGAATCCAAGACACAGAGCCTGAGTGCGGCTCTGATAGCTTGTGGCATGTTCACTCTCCCTAGGTTTGCAAACCTTGCCCTACTGAGTGTACTGTCTTCCCTTAACCTCCTGGCAGGCCTCAGATCATCCAACAGATCCTCCCACTGTCAGTCTGTAAATACACTGCTCCGTGCTCCACTTCTTTCCAGGCGCTTCAAAGCAGAAGACATGGATACATGTATAGCCACAGACATGTACCTTAGGGTTGCAGTCAGAGTGCCAGAAGAGGTCTGCAGTGTGGGAGGCTCCTCAGAGGCACAGGGACACAGGTCACTCCTCTCTTCTGCCAGCCAGCCAGTTAACGGCAGACAATTCTCTCAGCACCTCCATACCCTCCTTGGGCATGCTTGGGTGCTTTATGTAGGAGATTTAATTATAGTTTAAAATGACAAATAGGCCAAAGTGTGGGTGGTGTATGCATTCCTGGCTTTAATGTCCTGCATCTGTTTACCCACGTCCTTTTCCCCAGAGCTGTTGTTCACTAGAGTGTAATAGTTTTGATCCCTTCATACTGTCACTGCTTCTCAGTGCAACTTGAAAATATCACAAGGCTAAATGAGATCTTAGTTTACCTTAAAATAGACTCCAGCAGTTCTAAGACAAATGTAGTTTAAATATGGAACAGAAAAAGGTCTCTCTGGAAAAAACACTTGGATCTCTGCCGAAGCCACTGCAGAGCTGCCATTTCTCTATTAGTTCAATATTCAAATGCTAGACTGAAAATGACTCTTGCTCTTCCTCATAAGGACTACTTAAAAATGGAAATTACTCTAAATTGCCAGGCAATAATTTCTCTCAGGGGGTCTGCTACATTTTAATTCTACTTATTTCTCTTTTTTCTCCTATGTACACCATCCTTCAAATGTTCTATTTCCTTAAGGCTGTTTATACTCCACCATGAAATTTCTGTGCTCTGTCTGCCAGCAAAAATAATCAAAAGTAGGTGATTGCATAAACCAGAAGAGATGTCTGGCTTAGCTGGCACACCTGGCTACAGCATTTATACCAGGTTGGGTAAACTGACCGTATGTGAAAGTCCAACCACAGAGGAAATACGATAGAGATTTTTCATGATCAGACTAAATAGTTGATTATTTCTCAGATCACAGGTAATATTTTACAACTGTTCTGAGTGAATTAGTGAAGTAGTGAATTTATAACAACCACTTAAATCATGGGGAAAAAATGCCTCTTTGTCTAGCAGTGAAAGAGGCTGGAGAGCCAAACACAGAGGGGGAGAACCTATGGAACTTGATACATTGAGAGCTTTCCTCTTGAAGCCCTCAAGGACTGTCCTGCATTCAGGACAGATAAACCCCTTCATCTCTAACTTCTGCAGTCTTCATTTTGGTCTGCTACTGAATTATCTACCTATGCACATATGCGGAACACAAGTGAGCCAAATCCTGTTGAAATTTGTATGCCTTCAGGACTTGGTACAAAATTGCCTTCAGAACTTGATACAAAAGCACAAAACTTCAGTGGTTCCTTAAATCAAATGTCTGACACAAAAATATCTCTCACAGCTATATACTGGAGTACTAGAATTGCTGAGAGTAGGAAGGGCAATTTCTTGGTTTTGTAGTTATTAGAAAACTTCAAGAGGGATGATGACATTTTCCATGAGGGAAGAAGGATCACATCATCCTTTTCACCACCCCACATGGAAAATGGCCTGTGAGCAATTCATTCTGTACTGAACCACATTTTTTTTGCCACACATTCTGCGATGCTTGAAACCCACAACCTGAAAAGAGTCAGGTCCAGCAGAAGTGTGTTCTTCGTAGTACTGCATCTCTCTGCATCCTTAAGCCTTTCTGGTTTATCTTAATCCACTGAAGTCCAGAGAGTCTCTGAGTTGATGCTGAGGTGGATAAACCAAAAAGAGGAAAGGAGTACCAAATTTATGTGGAGCTGTAAGACATAAATCAGTGTCAATCAATATTCCATGCTTATGGAGACACTAATCAATAAGAGGGACAGTATTGCCAAGAACGCCTTAGTTTTCATTACTGTATAAAAAAGCAAAGGGGGAGAGGTTTTTTTTCTGGTTTTTGTTTGTTTACTTTAGGTCAGTATGATGCATTGTGTCTCAGGGAGAAAACTGTGAGTTGTAAATTATGCAGAGCCAGGCAGAGGTGGTCTGTTGTGAATTGTTTTCAGGAGCAGAACTATACTTACTTATTTTTCTTTCTGTTTCCTAAATGTCTGATTATTTAAAAACTGTAACATGAAAACTTTGATAGGGATTATGTGCAGAATAAAATGGAGTGACAAGAAGTAAAGTTGACTGTATAGAAGGTGCTGAGTTTTAAGAATACCAAGATCTATATTTCTTTTATGTTACAGGTAACAACTACTTGGCAGTGGTCGTTCCTGAGCATTTACTTGGACTGGCCTTATTCTTTTCTTACTCCATGGTTAGATAAACAGTAGGCAAAGACAGTGTGTCAGTTTGCAATTAATGACATTAAAACAAGGCTGAGCCAAACATGAAAGTTGTGTTTAGCCTTGAATTTTTATAAAACTTGTTCAGATAATCTGACCTAAGCATTGCTATTAGCACAGCTGAATTCATGGAGCCTGTATTCAAAGCAGGCTTTGATATTGTAACTAAATTAAAATTGATTTTGTAATGGGAATATCTGGTATTTTTTCTTACTTAAAAGTCTCACTTCAAATTAAGTGGCTTGTGTTTGACAAGTCAAGGAAATCAAATAATTTGTATGTGATGGCAGGCAAGATCATAATGAAGATATATGTGGACACAAAGTTATCGATAACAGTAAAAAAATATGTAGTACTTACCACATACTGTTCTTTCCTTTGCAGTTGTGCCATTGCTAGGCAACTGAAAATGGATGAGTAATAGATTTCAGATGTATATCTATACGCTTGCATTAGGCTTCATTTGCAGGCTCATGAAAGGGATTTGTGAAAAACTGTCATCTTTCTGATCAGTGTCCAATGTGTCTTCACTGCCAGTAAGGACAAGAAAATAGATATTTCTAACAGGAACAACTTTTGTTGATAAACAGCACAGTGTACTTTTTTTTTTTTTAATGCAGTCTTCTGTTTAGTAACTGATCATTTTCTCAAATTTTGATGCTTCAATTTTTTAGCCACCATATCATGACATTGTACAAGCTATGCATCCCATAGTCAATTAAATCATCGTTGATGAATAGTCAGTAGCAACGTCTAAAAATATTAGTAAAATTTCCTTCAGTAGAGATTATATGTAGTTCTAACAGGTGGAAACTTTTTAGAGGTAAATAATCTAATGACCTCTGTCATTTAAAATCAAGTTACGCAGTTCCAACTGCATTTTCTACGTGCTTCAGCAAACACTTAAATTCTTATTTCTTGGTATGTTCAACAGTAAGGACAGAGACACTGCTGGAGGAGTGTTAAAAGTAGCTGACAATTCACATTTTCTCTACAGCCTGCTGTTCCTTAAAAAAGGGGAAAAAAGGAAAAAAATCTAGTCCCTTGATAATTAGTACCCTTTGTCAAAGCTTCAGTTACAGTTTGATGAAAAATATTCCTAAATGTCAAGAACCATGCAGTCTGATAAATATGGATGACATTTAAAAAGCAGAGGAGGCTGTTTCTAGAAAAGCAGAAGAGGCAAAAAGAAATGTAATATGTATTTATGTTGAGAAATAGTTTTTTACCATGTATTCTCATATATTGACTATTTTGTACTCCTAGTTCTGTTTTTCATGATGACTGTGACCTCCTTGTCTTACATCAAATGCCTCATCTGCATTTTGCAGTGTTTCTTCAGTGGAAAACAGTACATTTGAATGACCCAGGCCTTTCCACTTGTAATCACTCAGTAGAATTGATTGAAAAGACAGAGTCAGAGAACTCTCCAAATATTTTAAGTTTTCAGTGTGGCTTAAATTTAGCAAAAAAATGACACCTTGAGAAAATGAAATGGCATGTACTTATAAATCGCTAACTGTGTGATACAGATCAGTCACAGCCCTCAGTGATTACTCTTTAAACAAGTCTGTCTCACAAGCATATTCAAAGGAATTGACTTGCTGTTAACAAACTGAAGGGGAAGATCTTTTGCTTCTAACAAGTTTGAAAACTTTCTTGTTGGAAAGTCTTTTTCAGCAGGTTGAAGCAGAAAGCGGGTTCTCCCGACTGCCCATGCTGGTTGCAACAGTACCTCCTACTACATTCTCTGTCAGAACAACACTCAGTAAGCAAGCTATAACAGAATGGAAGATTGTCATGGAATAAATAGCTAATTCAAAAGTAATGTGAATGAGAAAAGATGAAGTGACCAAGCTTCTCAATGACAGGGTTAAAAACATGTCAGCGTGTTGCAATGACAGAACGAGAGACGGGCTGTAATGAGTTCACAATCTTCATTTCCTGGTTTATCATCCTGCCAGAGCCGAGAGCATTAAGTATGTAAATGCTGTCAAGCAGTAAGATGCCATCTCCTCCTGCATTGACAGGATCCAGGTGCTATACCTCTCCTGACTTACTCTTCAAGAGATGGCAGTAGAAGCAGCCAGGTCCTATCCATACTCTTAGCAGTAGCATACGTGGACTACACTGCCAGTGTCTCCCTGTCACGGCAGCCCTTACTGCTGGGGTACCTTGCTCTCTGTGAGCTGCTCAACCAAATCTACTTTTATCAAACTTCAGTAGCTACAGACAAAAAAAGTAGCTTACCATATTACAAAAATCTACTGAGAAATTTTATTTCTGGATCAATTTTATAATGTCCAAAACTGTTTGACTTATTTATGGATGTCAAATATGTGTCTTTCCTATTTAATTGCAATATATGAGAATCTAAAAATAAATACCTCTCAGATTGTCTTAACAAGATCTGTCTTAACAGATCTTGACCCTTACAATAGACTTTGAGATATCTTTCACATGAAGGCAGTAATATATAGCAAATTCATCTCAGATATCAAATTGCACCTTTCATATAATTTACTTAATCTGAGAGATTTTGAATAGCTCATTAAAATTTCTGTCCTTTAACCAGCTCTATGGCCTCCATCAATTTGATTCATTATCTCAGATATGTCTCCAGCACTACTTGGACTCCATATTACTTTGCACTTTGGAACTACTGTGATACCAATTCTACATTAACAAGAACTGAGAGACCTGCATAAAAATTATGTGTGAGATCTGCTACAGGAGTGTCCATATTCCATCCCTAAACCCATGAGTAGCTCAATCCACTGGAGCCAATATGCAGGTCACAGAGATTCCCCTTTCCTCAGCTTTTCGAGGCAAATGAATGGTTTTCAGCTTATTGCAAGACTGTGTTTGTCCCCAGACTTCCTCACTGATGCATGCTGAAGGGAAAGAAGAGCTGTTGTCATAGTAGTACCTCTCTTTGGACCAAGAGGGATACAGTCTGACCTCAGCTAGAAAGATGATGCCCTACCAACAAATATCCTTTAAAAGAGGGATTAAAATACCGTCGCTGAAAAAGTGCACAAAACCCTATGAAATGAAAGATATGCATACAGGCTTATATGTTTTTAATGAGGAGAAAGATGCAGGAAAAGGGAAAAGTATTTGCAGTATTGTGTTTGTGGAAAGACACAAATCTTCAAACCCTCTCACCAGGCATGTATCCAATCATGGCTCTGTATTTCTGAGAAAACACAGATGTTCTGCCAGCAATCCGCCAACATGCAGAGGTGTGACATTTTGCTGCAGTGCATGGTGTTTCATTATCTGCACCATGAGAAAGTCCTGAAATAAGGACTTCAGCCACCAGTTTCAGCTGTGCTCCTAATTGCTATTCTGTCCTGTTTCTGGTGAAATCAGGGAGAGCATTGCCACTGTTTTCAGGGGTACTTCAGCCTTTTGTGACTGAAGTCCTGCAGTTAAGCAATACATCTATATATTCAGGTAATTTTGTTTTCAGGCTTGGTCACAGTATGGCTAATTTAAATGTTCTGCAATACAGATGAAATACTTTTAGGTTATCTGTTAAAAGCGGTGACTTATATGCACTCATACACAACTGCTACAGCAATTGTCCAGAATATATATATATACTGTATTTTAAGTCACAACCTTGCTTACAAAAATTTTCTCTGCCCTTGTGTAGTCTGTTGTGTTGGTTGTGGGCTATTGTTTTTCATTGTTGATTTCTCAAGTGAGCTTTCCTTCTTGCAGTGGACTGTTTGATATGCACAGCACAGCAGTACCTTTAACTGGGATGGTAGTTATACAGAGAGAAACGTGGTGTTGTCATCCGCCTTCCTTCTGGGAGTGCTTTGCAAAAATTTCTTTTCATGAAAAAAAATCACTGTGTCTTCTTAAGGGTGTTGGAATTCAAGTAGCAAAAGGCTAGACAGAAGGTTATTTAAAATGTAATCCCTTTGTTTAAATATTCACATCCCTTTAAAAGAAAAATTCATAAAAGAGATGCATGGTTAAAAATTAATAAAATTTAGCTTTTTCAGATGCCAGAAGTTTTGTTTCATAAAACTATGAGAATTAAAGCCATCTGATATTTTTAGCATTGTCTTTTTTTTCTAAGGCAAATGTAAGAATATCTTTGTCTTCAGGAATAGCACTTCAGCATGAACTTTGAATCCCAACCCCCAGCCATCAGCTTCTTCCTAGATTAGCTGAGTGCATTGGGTCTATTTAACCATTAGCTTTTATTGAAGGATAGATGAATATCAGTCCCTGAAGAATAGTGAATTAGCTACTGCCTTGTAGCAAAGCATTTTCTCTTTTCACTCTACAATAGGTCTGCTATAAGCACAGCTTTTCATGATACAACTGGCAAGTAAAGTGGCAGGTCTGGAAAAGAAAATGGAAATCTTTTGGAAAAAAAGACTCTTAATGTGCAAGAGCTTTTGCTTTCATTTTAGTAACCTTAGAATAAGGTGATCTTTTGAGAATAGACTTTTATGATAAAAGTATTTGAGTAATGCTTAACTGGTCAAAAATATCTTCTAGTGAGTTTTAAACAACATATGTTTAATAGCATATAGAATAGTCATAGCATCTCTTAGGGGAAAAAAAAAGACTCCAAAATCATTGAAGTATGAAATATGGCAATATAAACCCTAAAATAAAGAACAGCAAAAACTTGATGGAAAATACTTACAGTAAATGAATTTGTGAATTTCTGTTGCTGCATCTTATGTTTATCCCACTTATTTTCTCTTATTCTTTCTCTCCACAGAAGGCCAACTGAAATTACATCAATTTAAGAAAAAAAGATGAGTCAGAATTACTGGCTTTTTTCCTTTATTTAAAAATATCTGTGTTTACTGAATGAAAGATATTAAGGCCATATTCTCTTCCATGTTAGCTCTCAGCTAAAGCTCACACAGGTCTTGGATTTTTCTTTTAAATTTGAAAGGATATTATTAAGATAGCATAAATAGCTCTCCATGTTTGCTTTAACAGAGAGCTAACAGAGGGAGGAAAGGAGCTACAGATATGTATGCCTCAGTCTGTGATAACCACAGGACTAAAAACCTTCAAGGCAGACAACAGATGATGTATGAGTCAAAAAACTCCAGCTCTCTGGGCAGTACAATATCTTTTCCCACCTTTTAAGCGTTGTGACCCTTCAAATTTAGTCACTTTGTATTTTAGGTAGAGAAAAAAGACCCCACAGTTTTGATAGCGTGCATTAGAGGCAGAGAAACATGAGACAGCCTCAGGAACACAGTGGGGTGCGTTTTCACAGACTCCAACAATGATCAAGACAGGGGACTACATCCCAGTGGTGGAAAAATGGGGTTCAGAGGAAATTTTCAGGAAGGAAAATAGACTGACATCCTGGGTTTGTTTCTCCAGCAACTTGTCTTCACTCATGAGAAATTGTAATTTTTTTCACAATAAAAGTTACCAAAGTACCAGCTTTTTAAAAATCACTATTCAGGCCTGAAAGACAAAGGAGACCAGTGGTTCAGCTGACGAGTTATGTACTCAGGGATGCTGGATGGGCTCTCATATAACATGAGAACTCCTCTGGTCCTATATGAAATGCCAGTTGCTGTGTCATTTTCTTTGCACATTCACAACACCAGCTAACACCTTTGCTGGTCACACTATCCTTTCCTTCTTGATGAAAATACTGAAAATAGAGATCTCGCAAAGAAAAAAAGAAGACAGATTTCCAGATCCATAATGGGAAGGAACTTATCTCTCTCTGGATGTAAAGAGAGAATTCCTGTGGCATCCTAAGAGCTTGATCATTTTCTGTAATCAACCTAAGCTCAGAGACCTGGGCCTAATCCACTTGGTCTTCATGGCCTTGAAATATTTTGCTTTGTCTTTCTACATAAAGACTTGACAAACCAGAGGCTGCTGATCTGGTATCATAGGTTGGTCCCAATAGCAGGCTGTCTTCCACAGGGTGAGTTACAAGACACTCAATTGAAATGGGCAGAATCTGTCAATACATTAGAAATAAAAACTCAGGCGTACAAATATCCTATTTGATCCAATTTCTGTGTAATCTTACCCTTTTTCTTATATGCTGTAGATACAAAACCAAGATAAAATGTCCAAACCGTCTTCTTGCTTACTGCATAAAAGTAGCAAAAAGGTTGCTTTGACAGTTTAGGGAAATATGGTTAACTTAATGTTTGCAGTTTCTTGCTTAGCTTTAGTTAAGTCCGTAGCTGAGGAAGTCCAAAGTTCATCTTGCATGGTAAATACTGGACTGTGATTAGGCAAGCCTGCATGTAGCAGAAGAGGGAAAACACATCATAATATTTCAAGTGGCAGAACACTGAAATTTGAGTACCGACTCTTGAAGCCATTTGTCAAAAAGTGTTAAACTACATTTGTGGCAACAGAGTAGTGTGTCAGAGAGATGGAGGCTAAAGTGGGTAGCTATGTCCTAGGTGATTTTTTCACCTAGAAAGCAATTGAGTCCTGCTCAGAAGCTTTGCCATCACATCTGGCTTCTCACCTTATAGAGTGTGGCAGCCCTCAACCCAATCCTGAACAGGATCTCTGAAGGAAACCATGTTGGGAGATAGAAAAATATCTGGATTCAGATGGGCACAGACCTCTGTTTACCAGCCTCAGTTTAAGTGGCAATGTAGAAATGTATGTTGATTCATTCACTGGATTGAGCCCATGTGTGCATCAGAAGCACAAAATCTTTCTAAGGTCGAAAGATAAGCCAGAGCTGTTATGCAGTATATCAGTATATCAGCCTAGGCTTTACTCTGAACTAATGTGTAGGACTGGCCTGCTTTCCAGGTGAATGAAATTTGAGTCAAACATATCAATAGTGCTAGAGTGAAGGGTAGCCCTTAAAAACATAACGATGAAGAGAATATAACTGCCCATGGAATGAATATTACTGTATCAAAATGGGGTATCACTGATCAAAAAGCATTCAGTGCCTTCCAGAAGGTATTTGTGTTGCCTTGTGACTGATCAAAACCCAGACAGTGAATAAAGCAGGCCTTCTTTGGACATTGGCACTGACTTTGGATGTTTCTGAATGCCAGAAAGTTCTAGTAGAGCCTTAATGCCATAAGGGCTCCAAGGTCTACTTATTTTATCCTCATGAACAATCAAACAGTTACTAAGCCATGAGATCAGAACATACTCAGAATAGACTTTCATTTCATAGTATCAAAATGGTTTGGTTTGGAGGGGTCCTTAAAGAATATCTAGTTCCAACTCCCTTGCCCTGGGTAGGGACACCTTTTACTAGACCAGATTGCTCCAACCTTGCTTTGAACACTGCCACTTCAAACTATGACACTAAAGGCTGAGAATATACAGCAGTAGTGATCAACAATATACAATTTCATTTTTTAAACTCTAGAAACTTCACTTTCTGATGCACATAAACATGTTCTAACTTGGAAGAAAATTCAAAGACATTAAAATATTTACTTCAAATGGCAGAAGAATTGCAGCAGATCGATGCACAGACTGCTAGCCTTAGAAAAATAAGACAATACATTATCCCATTCCTTCTCTTGTTTGGTGGCAGCCACAGGACTCATCAGCTAGTAACAGAAACATTCCTAGTGACGTCTGGCTCCTTGGCGCATTCCTCTGGCAGCTCTGGAGTCACCTTTAAGCTTGAAACACAGTTAGTTTCTTGATGGGCTGCCTACTACTCCATATTACTTGATAAAAACTTGATAAAAATTATAAAACACTGGACACACATGAAGTCTTTTAGAGTTGTATCATAATCCCTTTGTCCAATACAGCTCACATTTCTAAGCTTGCCTACATGTTGAAAAACTTTGTATATGTCACAGATTTGTGATGAAACATGGCAGATTTTTGTAAGTACATCTCAGCTGTGTGTATCACTTTCCTCAGCCATGAGTTGCTCTGAAGTCAGTGTTTTTGTCTAAGACTCCACTGCACAAAATACAGTTGAGACAACATAATGGAAAACCTTAAAGGGACTAGATTGCCAAGCAGCTAGAACAATCAAGTGTCTGTGTACTAACTAGCTTCTGTATTCATCTTTGAACTTCAAAAGGCACTGGATTAATCAAAAAGGCAGGCACTATGGTAACTAACATAAGTGACATTTACTGTTATCTCTGTTGTGTTCTTTGGTGAACACAATTTGTGACTTTTCCATCAATTTAGGTACCAGTGCATGTTATTTGCTCGTGCAGGAGCCACAGACCCATTTTATCATCTTTTCCCTGAATTTGCATCCTCCTTTGCAAGCTTTGATGAGTTTCATTAATTCCAGGGACCCAAGGGGAAAGAGAGAGGCCTTCTTGAAGCATTTGCTGGCAGCTTGTATGTCTGAGATTCCCCTCAAGCAATTGCAAACAAATGGTTCAACTTCCTTGGTGTTCTCTAAGTCAGTTATTCAGAATTCTTGATCTTAGCCTTAGGACTGCAAAGATTAAACCTCTCTAGCTTAGGAGGAGTCAGGTAGGGATATTGGCCTGTTATCAGTGCCTCACTGGCTGAAGAGCTTAATCTTTTTTTTTTTTTCCTTTTTCATTTTTTCATTATTCTTCTCCCTAAAAAATACCTCATGTAATTATACCTGTGCCATCTGGCAAAATACCACCACACTGACAAACTCAGTCTTTGGCATAGTACAATGAAGCCCCTGAAGCCGGTGGTTTGGAACAGGAACATTGATGTGTTCCATGCTGTACTCCTTGCTGCACCTTGGGTATGCGCTCTTTTAATATGTATGTTTGGAGATAATGTCTTGTAAATGCACATTGGAACAACACTCTCAGGCACACGTTGGGATTATTGGGGCTGTCCTGTGCAGGGCCAGGAGTTGGACTTTGATGAATCTTGTGGATCCCTTCCAACTCAGAATATTCTGTGATTCTGTGTTTATTTTTCCTAGAAATTGATATAGCTTCTGCTTAGAGGATGTGCAAACTGCAAAGCCTGTATGCTTATAAAATATGTGAGGAATTTTTAAATCTACTCAATATAATTGGTTTAACCCTGCAGTCCAACATAAAACAAGTGAAAAGTTGAAAATAGTCAGAGCAAGTCAACTGAATGTAGTACTGTGTCTACTAAGGTAAGAATACTGAACTGCTGACAAATCAGTTCTGAGCAGCAACATCCTGAGGCATTGCAATACTCCTCACAACAGTAATGTGTATCCCCAGTCCCCTGTCCTCTCGTCCTTGCGGTGTTGTATTGCACACTAGCATGGACGCTGAGGGCTTGAACCACTATGATGGCACCCAGTGCAATACACACAGGGAAACTCTTGCTACGTAACGGAGTTCCCATTCTGCCCAGGGAGTTAAAATCTGTAGGAAATGCTGCTCACCTCTTAATTCACAGCACGTATTTCCAAAAGCAGCCTTTAACAGAGAACTGTATTTAGGATTGTGCTCCAAAATTAACTGATGCAAAGTAAATACATGCATATTTATTAGTTTTGATTAAAGTGACATAGCCAGCAACATTTTTTGAAGTAATAGTTCAAATCTGAGATTTTACAATAGTTTAATGATGTTATATCCACTTCCTACTCATCCCTCAAATATATGCAAAAAAGGATCATTAATTAGCCTGCCCACTGCGACTGCTGACAAGGTCACTGATTGATAACAGAGCCTTCTCAGTGTAAGCTGTGAAATCTGAAACATCATTTCAGGTAAGATCAGATGGACTATGTCCCTCACTACTTTCAGGTCACTGTCAGTCACTGTTCTTTGCCAGTGTATTTGTTCTTCCCACCACAAAAATTTCAGTAATCTAAGAGATTCAGAAATATTTCCGTAATATACAAGACACAAATCACGGAATCACAGAATATGCTGAATTGCAAGGGACCCACAAGGATCATTGAGTCCGACTCCTGACCCTGCATGGGACCATCCCCAGGAGTCACACCATGTGCATGAGAGTGTTGTCCAAATTCTTCTTGAACTCTGGCAGGCTTGGTGCTGTGACCACTTCCTGGGGAGCCTGTGCCAGTGCCCAGCCACCCTCTGGGTGAACAACCTTTTCCTGATATCCAACCTAAACCTCCCCTGACACAACTTCAGGCCGTTCCCTCAGGTCCTGTCACTGGTCACCACAAAAAAGAGATCAGCCCCTCCTCTTCCCCTCATGAGGAAGTTGTAACTGCAATGAGGTCTCCCCTCACTCTCTTCTTCTCCAGGCCGAACACACCAAGTGCCCTCAGCTGCTCATACAGCTCCCCCTCCAGACCCTTCACCATCTTCATTGCCCTCGTTTGGATGCTCTCTAAGAGCTTCATGTCTTTCTTACATTGTGGCACCCAAAACTGCCTCCAGCAGTTGAGGTGAGGCTGCCCCAGTGCAGAATAGAGTGGGACAATCCCCTCCCTTGCCCAGCTGGTGATGCTGTACTTGATGCACCCCAGGACATGTTGGCCCTCCTGAAAACACTTTCATGAGCTCTCTTTCTAAAATGATACTTTTTCATTTCATGCAGTTCAGACTGATGTGTTCTGATCTTTGGAATTTAAATCAAATCTTTTTGAAAATATACATGAAATTTTCATTCAATAAAACACACACAATAGATGCTGAAAATAGATTATAAGTTTAAATTTTCAATTCTAGCCTATGGGAATATACTTTACTCATAGAAAACATTGCAGTCACTTCTAAATTTGTGAAAATTGACAATGTGCTTGAATCAGGGATTTTATCAGAATAAAGGAACAAAAGAGAAAATACAACCTGTGAAACAAATGTCCCTCTATCTCTTTATGTGAAAATGTAAGATGAGATTCAGATTAGGACTAATATTAAAATCGTAGTTTGATTTGTACCCCCTGTTTTCCTGATCAAAGGAAAACTCTCATTAAACAGGCAGTAACCCCAGAGATTTTCCAGCCCCCTTGCTCCATGTATTTCTGGCTTTGCTGTGACCTGAAGACATAAAAGCATGAAGGCTACTCTAACTGTTACTCAACTAGTAATAAGTAGTAAGAAAAGCTGTGATTTTAATTAAAGTATAACTCTCATCAACAATCAGTATCAGGTACTCATAGACAACATCAATCAATCGATCACTTGTAATTGGTCTTATTCTCAGCTAATTGCTGCGTAGTTCTCAATGTGAAAAATAAGCAGGATCATGAGAATATGGATGTTGTGGGATGCCAGCTAATAAACCTCTAGGGAAATGGTGAAAGTATTCAGTGGAGCAGTTCTGCAAGTGATTATGGACACAATAATCTGTGGAAACAATTGAATTAAAAGCAGTGGGACAAGAATTGACCATGATCTGTATAGAAACATAGGTGGCTATTTAGCATCCCATTTTCATTGAGGCTTAGCAGTGACATCCGATAGCAAAGAGGCTCAGAGTGTTACATTTCTGGTAGGTCTTGACAATTTTAAAAGTGTTTATCTACCTACCCTTCAAAGGTATCCATTTTATATTAGTTCTATTTAAGTCTTTTCTCCATTGATTGCGGTCTCTCTGGGTCACACTAAAGAAGTGTAGTCCTTTGCAATCAAAATACAGAGCCATAAAAAGGTCACAATTACAAATAATTACAATAATTTGCAAAATTACATTAAAACTTCAAATCCTGATGACCTATTCAGTGAAAAAATAAATTGTAATGCTAAATGTAAAATGCACAACAGGATTCCACTCTCTTGACAAGAGGCCACAAAAGATTTTCCAAAATGATCCCATAATTACAGAGTAAGATGTAGTGCAGAGTTTTATGTAAGAGAAAAATAAATTGGGAAAGTTGGTCTTTTAAAAGTAAAGAAATACAGTTTTGTTCCTGCATAACCCTGAAGAAACAAACTGTAATTGACCCTTCCCTGAACAGAGGAGGTGGACTAGGTGACTTCCAGAGGTGTCTTCCAGCTTCATTTATTCTGAGATTTTGTGATTCCTTCAAATACACTCCCTATGCACAAGCATTATATATTTTGAGTTAATTACAAGGTCTCATACTGTTATTTTCCACAGGAACCCTGACCTGTTCAAGAGACTGATCCAAAACTCACTGAAGGCCACAGTAGTTTTTCCAATGGACTTCAGTATGCTCTAAATAAAATCCACGATTCATATGATGGATGGTATCTCTCAAATGAGGGGAAAAGACTGACTTTTGTTTTGAAATAATAATTATCACAGCAGTACAGAGCAAGACAGCAAGGAGTACAATTGCTGTCAATGCAAATATTATTTATCAATGGATAGAACATTAAACAAATTAATTAATTAGTAGTTAAACAATATATTAAATACTTTTTAAAATTTACTTCTCAGTAAGTGAAGCCTTGTATTTATGTCTGTATTCAATATATGACATTATCTAATCTTCCCATTGTGAGTCAGGGCTTGTTCTGTCTTACTACGGTATCAATTTAAAATAACTTCTTTACCTTCAACTGAACTATTCCAAATTTATGCTGATCTGAACCATGATCAGGGAGGAATTAGCTGGGCTATTATCTGTGTCATAATGGTTTAGTGCAGAAAACATGGAAGTTGGTCCTGGGATTTATTCAAGATTTCCAGCGCTTTGAGCTGCCAACAGAGCATTCAATGCTCAAAAAGCTCTGCTTCTGAGAAAGGCAAAAAGTAATTGCCTCTGTGAAAATAAGGAACAATGAAGTATTTATTCTTTGATAGCTGCTTATTTTTTTACTTTACCTTTTGATTTTTTTGCTTACATGACAATTCTTTCTCTGCCCACTGTTCTAATGTGACACCTGTTTTGTCTTTTGGGATCCACCTCTGTCCAGTGAGTGGCATTTCATGAAATTATGTTTTCCCATCAGTTTTTGTCTCTATAAAACATCTCGTTTAAATAATATTCAGTTTAAAGAAAAAAAAAGGCAAGGAGTCATGCATGCTAGACACCAGGAAACTGAGGAACTGGAGAGCCAAGAATGTCTTGAAAAAACATTCCTTACTGCAGAAACCACAGTATATTTTCTGGATTTGAGTCAAATTAATTCGGTTTTATCTTTTGGCTTTGTAGACATTTTGTGGAAGGTCTGAGTGAAGTGTCAAAGATAGAAAAAAGCATCTTAGCTTGCTTCAGACTCATCTCCTCCTGTTTCCTATGATTTCTTACACTGACTAATTGAGCTTAGCACAGGTATTGAGTTCTTTGCAGAGACCATTAGTCTGCCCTGTAACTTTATAGTCAAAAGCAACAAACCCTCAAACCCTGATGTGCTCTCTGGCAGGTATGTAGAGCAGATCTGTAGTAATGGAAACAGCTACAACTGAGTGCCATTTTCACAAAAAGCTGGTATTTTCCAAGTTTATCAAGGACTTAATTGACCATTATAAAGGCCTTCGGAAAGATGCTTATTTTTACATAGTGGCATCAAAAGTATGATAAAGCCTCAACTGAGGCAATGTTTAAAATTTCAATACTATGAGGAGGCTGTGCATCTTTTCCTAGAGGCTCAAGGCTTTTTTTTTTTTTCTTTGGAAAAGAATACAAGTTTTTATCTTCAGGATATCACGAATCTAGAAGTAATGAAAGTTTTAAGGCTAATGGTCTTTCGTCTAGAGGGTATATATTTTACTTCTGTCTTGTATAAACAACACTTATATGTCAGTTATATAATAACCAAACATTTCTGATCAGAAGTGTCAATGCTCACTAGTTTATCTCACTTTTGGACAAAGAAGGTAAGATACTGAAATAGAATTCCCTCAGTAGAAATAAACTTAAATTGTATCACATCTTATTTTGATGTCACATTGTGTTATTTCAGTTGCCTTTTCACCTTTTCTTCCTAGTGGAACAGTTGCTCTGTAAGACTGAATCATACTGAGCCAGAAGATAGCTCAAAGTCAGAAAAAATAAACAAGAAATTGCATTTTTTTATGAATTGCAAACAATGAGCTATTGCTGGTATTAAATCTTGTAAAGTAATCTTAACCTTGAATATGTACAAAATTCTAAGAAACTAAGAGGTAGAAGAACTGGAAAATGTATTCATATTAACTTTTGAATAAGTAAGTTCACAGATCGACTGCAGTATTTTAGCGTGCTGTCAAAACTGTAGCCAGAAACAGAGCTGTTATCCCAGGAGCTACAGGAGCCTCCTAGCTCGTCTTTTGATTTTGTTCCTAAATGAAATAACTTCTATTACCAGGAAAATTTAAGTCAAATTTCTTAAAATAGGAAGTGTTAAGTCTACAATAGAAAAAAACCATGAGTTGTTTTCAAAGTAGTCTAGTAATGCGTTATATACTGGCACTTTTGTGATATGTGGGATACTTGCTCTGTGCCTGATTTTGCATCATCATGCCACAGCAACACCTTTGTAGAGACTTTCTGTTTGCAAGAAGGAGTGGAAATGGCTAGATACTGATCTTCAGCATCTCTCAACCTGTCCAGCACCTTCCAGATAGATTAAAAGAGTTCAAAGGTCATCCTTACATAGATTGCAACACGCTCATGTGGTTGAAGATCTTAAGTATAGCTATGTAAGAAAAACTATAATACATACATCCTTATGTTTTTATTAGTTTGGTCCTTCCCAACCACTGTGGCAGATCTCACTGATAGGGCATAAGTCAGATGAGAAAAAGGAAATCCTGCGTTTGCACCATGGAAAAGAGCTAATAAGTAGCAATCTTGGGTTAGTAAAGAAAAGAAGAAAACAAGATGTTGGAGACAGTAAGATCTGCTCCAATCAACCAAGAGCTGTAATGGTCGATGTAGTTTAGTCATTGCTTTAGACAAGCACTGGACAAAATTTGATTTAAATTATCAGTAATTTAGAAAATACTATTCTGCCATGTCTTCTCTTTCTCGTTAACAAATCTGGATGCAGGGGTAATTCATGAGTCACTGGCTTGCCTCCAGGAAAGGCATGGTTTTCTGATGATCCATGCTGCTTGAAATTCTCTCATATGTTCATGTTATGGTGTATGGATAAGGCCAGGACAAGTGTTTTTCCTATAGCAGGCTCCTGCATCTCATTCCTGAATGGGAAGCATTTCCTAAAGCATAAATAGGAAACAAGGATCATAGACTGCCACTGCACAGGACTAGCATGCCCCATCATTTTCACTCCACCACTTTTGCCTGTTGGAAATATGAGAGTATTAGCAATATGTGTTTCTTTCTCCTGTGAAGGATTTGCGTGCAGTAGGTCTGGTTCTCACTGGTATGTCTTTGGTAGTGCTGACTCTCGTGAAAGATCAAGAGCAGTCATTAGTTATCATGTACACTAGCTCTACTAATCCATGCTATCTAGGCATTCCTAAAATTGGGTAAACTAGTAGCAATAGCTGCTGCTGCCCAGAACCTGAAATTCTTTCCTTTTCCTAGAAGCTCCATGTCTTCTTTCTAAAAATGTGTGGGAAGGTGGGAAATCTTTATCTTTAGTACCATTAGGTCATGGATGAGGATGCCTCCAGCTAATACATTACAACTTTTGCTTAACTTTTTGCTTGATTAAATTTAAATCAGAAAGGAAGCAGAGTATGACAAAAACAACTATTTGACAATAAAGTCAGTCACACTTAATTCTTTTCTTCATTCTGCCTCTTCTAGAGGAAACTTTGCTAACCAGGTAAAACTGGGAGACAAACTATAGATGGGTATGTCTCTCATTTCACCATCCTGTGCCATCCCATCATTAATGATTTCCTTATCAAATGAGGGTAAAACCAAATTGGATGTTTCCAACATGTTAAGCTGAACAACTTTAAAAAACAGTAGGGAACGAGGGGGGAAAAGAAAAGAAAAAGGTATGCTTCAAATGAGATATTTATCTATGTTTGCTTGTCCAATTGCTGAGGCATTTTATTATTGCCTGCAGCAGGTACCAACCATATATGCCCTGAATTCCTCCAGACTACTTTTGATTCTTTCACTGCATGTCACAGGAAGTCTTGAACAGTTGTTCCTTTATCATTGCTTTGATTTCCAAAGCCCCCTTAATTTTCAAAATCGTTATCTGTAAGTTAATTCCATGCTTATATATATATATAAATTTATATATATGATATGAAATGTAGTTATGATTAAACATTCATTAAACTTAAAGGAGAATATTTGACGTATATATTGGGTTTGCCAGCACAATCTAATCCTAACATTCCACCAACACATAACTTACAAACTTTTATGGGATTGTTCCTGCTTGAACAAAAACTTGCTACATGAAGAACAATTTTCCAAGGGACCAGTGATTGTAGATCTGTTTTATAAAGATGGTGGCATGAATATGAATATATGTAATCTTTCTTGCTGTAGAATTCAAAGCAATCTATACACCAGAAAAGATAATTATATCTTGAGTCTAAAATCTGAGAACTGACAATGATCGTAGACGATACTTTGCTGTCATGGGTCATGTGGCAGGCTCTGAACTACAGAATCATTCAAGTTGAAAGGGACTTCCAGAGGTCACCTAATTAAGCTCCTGCTGCTTCTTCAAAAGCAGGGACAACTTGTATCAACTTGCTCAGGGCCACGTCCTGTTGAGTTTTAAATTTCTCCAAGGGCAGAGATCATGCAACATCTCTTGACAAACTGTTCCAGGGGATGATCAGCCTCACTGTGAATTTTTTATTCCTAGCATCTAATCATAATTTCCCGTGTTTCAACGAGTGTTTCTTCTTTTTTTGTTTTGGCAACAAAGACATCTAAAATGAAAACTAGTCTTTTTTCATGTGAGTTCCTTCAAATGTTAGTCTGCTACTAAGAGAAAATGTTTAACACTGGAGATATTTGGAATTCCCAAAGCAAGAAAGGAAAAGAAGAGTTTGTAGGAAGAAAAGGAGACAAGAGTCCTATTAAATCCTGTTTTGTATATTCAGAAATGAAATATATGTTTTCCATTAAGAAACAGTCTTGAATGTTTTTTCAGTATCTGGACAGAAAGAAAATATTTGAAATGCTGAAGCATTCCTAATAAATCCACAGGTATCAAAAATGATAGTTCAGAACCAGACTGCATCAGGTATATCTTTGTTTTTTACCATAGCTGTCTGATTACTCAGCTTTGTCTGTCACAAACCGTCAGCTAAGAGAAAGGTCACTGAAGATGGTTAACACCATTTTGGTTTGTCAAGTAAATTCAGGGTTAGTGTGGTATTTGAGTTTTTTTGTTTTGTTCTTTTTTTTTCCTAAGAAGTAAAATCAAGTACAATTATTTTTGTAGTTCCAGTAGAGGAGGCTGACAGCAAATATACTTCATTTTTTCTATGCCTTATTAAATGGTGGCTTTGATCCAGGTGACTGAACTACACAAGTGCAAATGGACCATCCAAGCCTAAAGATGCTACAAAAAATGTTATTTATTCTTGTCTGAGCCAAAATAATTACAGCCTTTTCAGATTAGTAATTTATTCGTGCTCATTCAAATGCTTTAATAATGCAAATGCTTTAATGACATGAATATATTTACCTATGCTTTAACAAAAGAGAAATAAATTACTTATCCTTTTCCAAACTCAGTGTTTATAGTTGTAAAATTAAAAATTGCAGTACCTGACCTCCAGTCACCTATGTCCAGCAGAAATCAAGATTTAAGCTGTCTTTTCTAATGACTCTGCACAACCTTAACTTTCCAATAGGTTTTTGTGTTGTAACATCAAGATGGCTGGGCACAATAAAACTAAGAATCTAAGTAAAGAGGTGCTATTAACTGTGCTATTAACTTCTCTTAAGAAATGAAATGGCCTTTGGCAGAGTGCTTTGCAAGTTGAGAAGGACCACTGCTTACTAAATCTGCCCACCATAGGATCTGAAGGTGGAAGAATGACCATCTGCACATCATCCACATAACAGGAAGCTACTTGCTGAGAATAAAAGGAGGGTTCCTGACAAACAAGAAAAACTATGAACAGTTATTTTTGAGACGGATGTAAGATTAATCTCTTATTGATGTACACTGAGAAGCTTTCTTTTGCGAAATTAGAAGCTGAGCTGGAAATTTATAAATCATAAACCAAAGGGTCTCATACTGTGTGCTGATTTTTTTAGTGAGTTGCCACTGGCTTTGAGGATCATGGCGGATGTAGGTGGATATAAGGGGCATATGCACTTTAATAGAAGCCAGAAATGCTAAATTGATCAATGGGATGTGATAATCCACAAAACGACTTGGGTTGACCACCCAAGGCTTCTCAATTATGAATGTCTGGAAATGGCCTGCTTCAAACAACACTCTCCTAATGTCCATTAACAGGCTGTCTAGTCTAGCTGCAAGTATCCTAAACATAACACCATGATGTTTTCTGGGATATTTCCTATGGATCTCCATGATGTTTGCATGCATGCTCTATCTGCATTGTCTGTTTCTCCAGCTAGGATATTTGCCTTAGTCTGTAGGATTCTCCCAGATTAAAAAGAGAAAGCGAAAGGGAAACAGTGTCAAAGCACTGCTCAGAGATGCAGTCACTGGTGCAGGATGTGGCTGAGTTCCTCTCTAGGCTGCATCTCTGCCCTCTTGGAAAACTCTGGTGACAAAAGTGGGGTAGGAACTAGAAGTTCTCCACATCCAACTTCTCTTTATTTCTTGTCTCCTTTCTCTTCTTGCGTGGGAGCAACTCATCTGGCATAAGGCTTTTAAGCAAAATTAAGTTAAATAGTTGCCTGAATTCCTGAACTCCCCAATGCACCTTCCAGGAAAGGGCAAGGGGCAAAAGGCACTGGTTTTTCCCTGTTCAGCCTAATAGTGCAACTTCTACCTTGGAGAAAAAGAGATTTACACAGTGATATTTTCCCTCCCACACGTTGAAGCTCTTAGGATACAGCTAGGAATTAGTCAGTTTTTTGACCTGAGCTGTTAGTCTAAAGGTTGATGTTTAAAATCCAAATTCTCAGTAAAGCACTGCAGATTGGGGAATTGGTAAATCTAATTCTTCCTGCCTGCTAGGAAGAAAAAAGCTTGCAGCATCCTTACAATGTACAAAATTTCCCTCCTGAATATAATGACTATGTCTCATATTGCTTTCAGTCTTCTAGTAGCCTAAAATACCACTATAATAAACCCAAAGCCTTTAACACAAGGGAAAAATAGGGATTCCAGCTGAGAGACTTACATTTCTGAGATCATTACAGGACTCGTTATTTACACTTGGCTAGCAAGTGCTAGGTTTCTCTTATATATTTCAACTCCTGTGAGTTCTCTTTAATACTGCAGACTCAAATTGTATGTGACAGGCTCCAAACCATAAACCGATTGAAGCTTTTGTCTATGCAGGTATCTTCATCTATGTATAGGTAGAAAGTGATACAGGTCTAACAGAAGAAGACTGTGAGTGCTGGTGATCACTCATTCGTAGGGAAGCACTGTTGGCAGCTCTGCAGAAGAGGGAGCCTAGGCAAGGGTACCTGTAATCTATCAGGCAGCTGGCAAAGCAGAACATGGGTTTGTTTGTCAAGATATTTTTCAAGGGCTTGAGACTGGTTGTTCTAGACAGGGAAAAAGACAGAAGAAGAATAAGATATGGAAGAAAAATTCTGCCTAAGTAAAACTTGGAGAATTTTGATCGGTTCCTTAACAAAACACTCCAAGAAGGAAATAAAACCACCTTGAGCAGCAGAGGAAGGTAGGAAGCTGAAACAGGGAATGGCATATAGGGATTTTACTTTTCTGTCTCATCTACTGTGAGCTCTTTTCCAAGTTCACAGTTCAGATTCAATAGGATAAGGTCTCTTGTTTGACATAGTGGTCTGGATTGAACTTGCAGACTGGTCAGTATATATGACACCATTGACAACTGTTGCCAAGGCTTCAGCTGTACAGCACATGCATCCCCACATACTAGAGCACATACTGCCCACATAGCAGCACTCATACTTTCACTACCAGAAAAAAAATTATGCTGAGTTTTCAGACCATTCGAAGTAGTGGAAAACACTAGAGAAATCAATAATCCGGAAACATATGCCTTTGTAACATGAATGGTGAGCTCAGCGCCCTCTGTGGTCACACACCAAGAACGAAGTGTGCCATATACAGCATGCAGAAGTTCTAACCAAGCTCTTCTCCAGCCCAAACCAGTGGCAATAGCACAAATGGGAGGCTCAATATAGCTTCTGGAGAATCTATCACATCTCTGTCTACTTTCTCCCCAAAACAATGAGGCTCTTCATTAGCTGCTACAGTGCAGTGCCAGCAGCATGTGTGGTACCAAAGCCATCAAGCTGCAATGACAGATAGGAAAGAATCACCTCTTTACTCCCCCTCTGACATATCTATGCCTACATATTAAAGTGTCAGAATTGCCTGTCTTATGGGAAAATGAGAACCTGGAGATTTTGGATTTCTCCTGTAATCCGTATGACTGGACTATGCTCATCATCTCTGTCTTGGTCCTTCTGTTACTTTAGGATCAATCTATTTTCATTTATGTCCTTTTTGGAAATGTGAAAAAAACAGGGGAAATAAGCTTATCAGTGAAAAACTCCTTCTCAGCTGCCTGAAAAAAGATTTAGCTGAGTAAACTTCAACTTCTTT
This sequence comes from Orthonyx spaldingii, assembly GCA_013397795.1. NCBI lineage: Eukaryota > Metazoa > Chordata > Aves > Passeriformes > Orthonychidae > Orthonyx > Orthonyx spaldingii. The sequence goes on from VZTJ01001457.1 coordinate 459,780, forward strand.
CTGGATTCTTTCTGCACCGTACAGGTGCAGAGGTAATGTAAGCTGTTTCAAAACTTGACACTGTTTCAGTAAATATGAACCAGGTATAACATGTTGTGTTTATACTATGCTCTATTTTCCTTATCTATTAAGTATAAACCACAGCTCAATGCAGTTAATACAGACTGAAATTTGGATAGTCCACTGAATTGTTAGTGAATATATTTTAAAAATAGGTCTACTTTCATTAAGATACTTCTTAGAGCCCTAAAGAAAGTTGAAAGTGTATCTGGACTGGTAAGGGGAGAGGATAATTTCTTCCTGGAGTATCAGTTCAAGTCCAGCCCAGACTGGTAGGAACCTGAAATTTTTATCTTCTTAAAGTTACCTGATCACATTATACCCTATAGGCAAGGGTATCCATTAGAAATATGCAACGGCTGGCACAAATCGGCTTGCAAGAGCGAGGATGGGGTGAGAGTGTGGTTGGAATCTAAATGATTCCTCCCTCGAGGTGGCCTGTCCAGCAGGGATAGAGGCACTTTAATTTGAAAGGGAAACTTGAACTTTGTAGTTAATGGATGAATAAATGGAAGGCTTCAGTCTGCAGTTCTGTCAGATTGGTAGTTTTCACAAACACTTAAATCAAATACCACATCTGAGTGGAGGAAATTAAGATGTAAATATCCAGAAGCCAGTGCCAAGACCAGTGAAATCAGAAAACAGATTTGTGCTATTTTGCTTCTGTGCCTCAAAATATAACAATACATCAAGTTCTTGTTGCATGTGAAGATGGTTTGTCATATTTTAAAAAAGGTACAAAGGACATCAAATCATTATCCTCTGATTTGCCAAGAAAATAGCAAAAAAAAGACACTTAAAAATGGCTTCTCTAAAAATTCAGATATTTATGTAGAGAGGGGTTAATTGGACACAACCATTGCCATCAACACCAATTTCTCTCTGCTGATCATGAGCACTTTCCTGAGAATTATAAGCAGCCCACTCCTGTGTCTGCTGTGTATACTTACTGATGAATCATGCCAATCAGGCAATTTATAGGATGCTCTAAGTGACCGCTGGACGAGTCTGAAAACAAATATTGGACATTCCATAAGTTTATCCTGAGCTATTTTTAAATGCAATAGCCAAGACATATTTATACCAGCGTAATCTAAACATGCATTGAACCTCCTGAGCTGATGAGGAAACGAGTCTATTGCTTTCTGGGCTGGCTTTGCAGGGCAGAAGCTGTGACTCCAGCAGCTAGCACAGGCATCACTGTGCTTCACAGCTTCACTGACATCCAGGGCACTTCATGGTTCAGGAAGACAAGCTGCTTTAGTGTACACCATGGACATATAGTCTATACTCCTGACTGAATATGGAAAGCACCAGCTGTAAGGAAACATAAATTGTACAGTTGGTTTGGTTTTGCATATAAAAATATGTGCAGCATATTATTCACCAATCCTGTTAATTAATCCTGATGAAATCATGATGAGAAAAGCATTAACACTAATCAATTTGGATGAGACCTTCCTGACATTCTCATTTGTGACGCATACCATAATGAAAAACAACCAACCAGCTTTCCCCTTGCAATGCAAGCATTAGCTTCCTCAATGGTAAAACAGAAGGTCAGCTTAAAAGTCCCATTTTCTACAATGAACAGCAGTGCTTTAAATGACATAGAAGAGCATGCAAGTATTAGAGCTATTGTTTTCCTAAAGCTATTCTGCAGGTGACTATTCATAGCCACCCTTTGCCGCATGATTCCTTTCCTAAGCAGCTTTCCAATTTAGGTTTCCATAGGCTACAGTTTGACAGAGTAGCTAGAAGAATTAATGCATGTATATTATGAAGTTTAATTATCCTTTTTTCTTTCATGAATAGCGTTCCTTACAGGTTATGTTCTGTGGGTGCTCTGTGCCGAGGTAACATAATTTGCACTTCTTGATTAACGAGGGTTCACCACAGAGAAATCACAGGGTTGTGCAAAGTTTCTTTCAAAGGCTCGACAACAGGCAACTTTTGAAAGCAAGCAGCTGGACCTTCATGGAATTCCCCCTGGCAAGCAGTATGAGCTAGCATGTTTCCTGGGCTGGTCCCAAACTGGTCACTGATTGCCATGAAAGGCCCCTGGGAGCTCACCACAATTCCCTACTTGCAGAACTTGTGAGTAGCTGCCCATGTGAAACAACAGGATTGTACAAACAGAAATTGTAATCCATGGCAAAGTCAAGTCCACAAGACATTATCTCTCAGACAAGTTGGAAACTATTGCATAATTTCTCATCTAGACTCTAGTAATACTCATTTAATCAATCTTTTCCTTCAGAGTGTTAGGTACTGCTGAAGTTACCCTTTTATCTTTTCTCTTTCAAACAAGACGATGTATTTCTATTTAAAATGCAAGTGACAAAATCAAAATGTACCTCTAGCTTTTCATATCTGCAGTTTTGATTTCGTAATACCTCCAACTGACTAGGTAAAGTGGTGAGTACATCAGAAGACGTTTTCAGCAGAAAATGTAAAAGATGCAGTTTCATTATGCAGAGTTAACACACTGGTTGTTGCAGAAGGTTCTGCAGTCTTCTGGAAAGAAAAGAAAAGCAGCAAATTAACCTTGGAATAAAGTATCCACCTCTGACTACCCTAGAAGAGAGTCCTCTTTGGTCATTTTAAATGGCTGTGAAAAGGTGCCAACTTTACACTTTCTTCAAGTATGCACAAATGTGGGACTTTTATCACAGGTTATAATTTGTTTTCTTGTATAATTGTACTCATAGCTTGTGAAGGCCTAGAAATGAGTATGTATCATGCCCAGGTTTATATCCATCTGTCACCAGCACTAGAGGCTGTTGCATTTTAAATCACTTCAGCATACTGCTTGCACAGTGACTCAGCCCTGACAGGGGTGTCCACCCTGAGGATGAGAAAATGATTCAGTATTCATTAGTCTAACTTAATGCAGTCTCTCCTCAGCAGGAGAACAGCCAATCATGCTCCTTATCTGTTCCTACTTCTGTGATTTATCCACTGAGGACTGACCTACAATCAAGAACTTTACTTAAAACCTTTTGACAGGCAGGTAGTTGCCAGTCTGGAGATAAAGCTAAGCTAAATACACCCATGCTAATTTCAGACTTTGCTTTTCTTTCAATCTGAGAGCTCTCCATAAAGTTTTTGAACAAAATAAGTCAGACATATTGGTTAGATATGTATATTATTTTCATAAATCAGAGGTGTTCTCTTTCCTAAACTGATCCTGTGGTTTTGGGGTTTTTTTGAAAAAAAATATTGAAAGAATGACACTGCTCTTAGTCTGTTATTCCAGAGATGTGTGCTCCAACCTGTGCAGGATTTCAGGATGGTGTTGTAATGTAAAATTAAACCACTAAATACCCTGAGCCTTCTGAACTTTTTCATTTGTGACGGTGGAAAAACAGAGTCTGCTTGGCTAAAGAACAGAGAGAGAGAGAGTAGGTCTAATTCCAGCACATTCTTCTCAAATAAACCTGAAGTTGAAATATTTGGAAACTTCCTGCATCAAGAGGCAGTCTAAAATGCTTTCCAAGGGTGGCTGATTTGATAACAACATGCAAAGAGGGGGAATACAGTGACAGACCTGTCAGTCTACCTAGATAAAGAAGTCTTCTTTCTATTCCCTGTGCTGATTTTTTCTTGTCAAACTTTCCTTGTGTTTGCAGGTAGAAGGGTAGAAGAGCAATAAGCTGGTTTTTGTTTTGTTTTGCTTTGCTTTGCTTTCAATACCCTCCCAAATACAATTCTTTTTCCAGCCTAGGTTAAGCTGCAGTTGTGGAAATAATATTCCCAACAAACATTCTGAATCTGAGTAGATTTTTCTCTGCATCTTTACAGAGCCTTTAATTCAGTCAATATGTGACACTTACTTTCAGCTTAGAGAAGGCAGGACAGAATACCTCAGCCCACAGTGAAAGGGAAAGGAGAAGGATCTAAGAAGGCCCATTTTTAAAGTATTCTTTGGCCTTATGTAAATTTAAATTCAGAGAGAGGAAAAATTATTATATTTTTTTCTTGCCTAAGGGTGAAATTATTGGACTCTCAAGGAAGCTAGACAGATTTAGAAGATTCAGGTGCTTTCAAACACCTAGTCAATTTATAGATAGTTTTTCATATAATCCCATGATTGAAGAATGAATGAATCTGACAGCCAGCATCTCAGTAAGGTAAGGAATCAGACTAATTTTTTTTTTCCAATGTCAAGTCAGTGTCACTGGGGAGGCGGGGGGAGAAATAGCTCTATTTGAGATCAGTTTTCTGAGTTACTCTTGGTTTCAAGAGAAAAAGGGAGAGGAAGCAGCCCATAATTAATATAACCATAAACATATTTTGATTTGTTTTAATGTCTCTTCCTTCTGTCAATTCCAAGCACTATCAGATGGAGTTAACATTAGCCATGAGCTAATTCTCATAAATCTTTTTTTTGTCTACACACCATGTAAGTTGTGAGCTTTTTGCAAAAATATTTTCTTAAATTTGGCAAAGTTTCCCCTAGCTCGAGTAATGCAGGGGTTTTGTTCTTGTTCTGGCCTTGAGGTTTCTTTGGTGCATTAGAGGATGAAGTAAACCCCACAGCACTGAAGGTTAATAATGGAATTGTATGTGCACTCTACCAGTTCTCTGTCTTTTTGTATTTTAATGCATTGTTATTAAGTGTCATACATTTGAAGTAATTTAGGGTGTTTCCTTTTAACTAATACAATTTATGTTTTAAGTAGGTAATTTAATATGTGTGCGCATGTGTGTGTGTGTGTTTAGAAAGTCATTTTCTGTACTGTATCAGATGGAGAACTGGTAATTCCCAATGTCCCAATGACTTCTTGAAGCCCTGGTTTTGGAAAAGAGCTTTAAAAATCTTGTTTAGCAAGAGTTTCCTTCTCTGTAAAAGTAACAGATGATTTGTATGCACCTGAACGTTACCATTTTTAAGACTGCCAGACAAAGCCAGTAATAATGATTTGTATGTCTGGTATGTATTGGTATTTTTGAACCTTCTGCTTTTCAGATAAGCAGATGGGAAATGGATGAGTGCTGTGAAGCTCTATGGAAGCATATGAAGCATGAAGAAACGTAAATAAAGTGGTGTAAACCAGTGTGTTTAGCCAGCCTCCAATTTTAACTCCTGCAAGCAGTATGCAAAGAAATTGGTAACATGTACTGATTGAGACTCCAAATCAATAGTCAATCCATACACTAAGATGAACTATGTAGGAATGGGATTTTTATATTAAATTAAAAATACCTAATTGTCAGCAAATAAAGCCCTAGTAATATTTGAGTCAAAATCCCAAAGCTGAGAAACACCAAAGTAGCATTGTGTATTGCTATGCGGCTTATCCTTGTTTATATGTAAGTGCAAACGGTGCCTTTTATTTTTAAGGTTGGTCAAGAACTGAGACAACTGGGATTCTTCTTATGCTTATTTCACCTTAGTATGACAGAAAGTTATGGATATTTGATTTTGTAACCCATGAAGTAGCAGAAAATCATGTGTAAAATCATTTACTCAGTACCTTTCTATCACTTATGTCATGTGAAAGTTGCTCACAAAACACTGCAGAAAAATGTTGAAGTTGCTGGTACTGCAAGGTCAGTCTGGATCAAGAAAGAACAACTACAGTTTTCCTACTTTGCTGTCATAGTTTTGGAGATTTTTTTCTTCTTTACCTGAGATTTAGTGTTTTGGTTTTTTTCTTTAACCTTACAGAAGCAAATCCGAGTGTGCTCCTTCTACCAATATGTGAGTACTGGAATGGAAAAAAGAATTTCAAGAAGAGTTTTAAAGTGCACTCAAACTGACCTTTACTTTTGTATGGGAAAATTAATTAAATATGTGGATTTTTCCCCACTTTAAATATATTTTTCACTTTCTTTTTTTCTTTTTTTTCCAGAGCTGGGAGTTAGTCAGATTGTTATTTGATTTTTTGTGAACACTGTCTACTTTCTAAACTTCATCTAATGTCCAATTAAGTTATCAGAATATCTGTGGATGCTCACTCATATCAATTAACTTTGAGCCACATATTTTATCCACCAAACCAGTGAAGTTGTGTGCAATATTTCTCCTTGCAAATTACTGTTAAGCCGTTTAAGAAGTCTGATTTTTTTGGTGGGTTTGGTGCTTCTTCAGAAAGAAGGTATCCCTCCAAAATCTATCAAGAAATAAGACACTGACTGATGTAATACATATCCTCTCTTCTTGTGAACACTCATATTTAAATCTAAACAAATTCCGTGTCATATTTTACTGAATCTTTCCACTCATCATGTGACTTTCTATCTTGTGTGTCTGTATAAAATATTAAGGTGGCCCACAATAACTTAAAAGATCATGCAATTTTGCAATGCAATATAGAATCAATTTTCATGGGTATTGCTTTAGCAATATTCAAGTCTTTGCTCTGAACACTTTCATTCCTGCTGCTTAGGAGGATGAGGTTTAATTCTATCAGAGGCAGAAAATGTAAAGGGATTTTTGTCATCTAAAAGCTGTGAAAGTCATAAGACATGTCTGTATTCAAGTCAATATAAGAAAAATATGTTAAAAATCTAAAAATAATATTATGTTAAAAATAAAACCAAAGATGTAGAAATAATGTTACTGTAGCCACTTCTTTTCCTCATAAGAGAAGGATAAAAAGAAATATTACTTGACCCAAACTCTTCTTCTAAAATATTAAAATGTGAAATATATATATATAGATAGATATAAAATACTACATTAAAGATAAAACCAGACAAATATAAAAAATATATGCATTCAAAACAGATTGCAAGTATATCCTGTGAGTCCTCTTATCTCATTTAATGAGTACTGGTAATAGCAACTGTTACCTTGACATCAATGTTGAAATACTTTTCTGTGTGCAGTCACATTGGCCCTACCTAGCTGCTTTCTGTACCATATTCCTGTCTAAGGGGGGAAGGGAGAAAACCACAGATGGACCATAACTGCAACTTTACATTATGAAGGATATTCTGTTTTCCCTATTGATTAATTGCTCCTTGGAGCAGGAAGTTCTGGAATGTGCGTTAAGTTGCAGATTGAGAAGGATCAGTTCGGAGTATATTCAGCATTATTGCACTTCCCATAGATCTATATGTAAATATCAATAGCTATCAGTGGCTCTATTAGATGTTTGTAACTTTTTCATGGCTATTGATAAAAAAATGTAGTATTCAAAACTGAACTGATATTTGATAAGCTTTTCCATTTCCTTTTTGCAAGAGTTTAATTTCCTTTACTCATTTATTTGCGTGTATTTCAAAACTTTCAAGGTCATAGATTCTTTTATAGAGAGACTCCTCTTAAAAATGGATTTACAAAAGCAAAGAAAATCACTTCAGCAAATTTTGCATTAACCTTATGGAATGCAAATGCACATTTTTCAAGACAAAATAAAAAAATTCTTTGCCCATAGGTATTCTATTTGATGTCTAATTGTTAAGAATTCGTCTACAGCTGTAGCTCAGATTTACAAGAGCCCATCAGCAGCTGTTTGGTCTTCACAGGACAGGGGAAATTCAAAGTCACCTGATGCAACTTGACAAATTACTATGATGTCATACAAATGGGAGGGATCATCTTCTTTCCAATAATAGCAGCTTTTGAACACTATGAAAGCTGAAAAGTTTGGATCCACTTGTCTGTGCAAAACAGTTCTTTTGTGGCAATGCGGTCTCTTTGCAGAGCAAAGATGTGGTACAAACAGATAAATAAAGTTCTTAACATAGTGACTGAGAGTGTTCTGAATACACATAGGTTGTTTTTTTTTTGCATTTTTGGGTTACAAATTCTTTATGATAGCAAACAGAATCTCCTAATAAATGCTAAGAAATCACATGGCTGTCATCTCGTTTAGTGGTTAACAGCACATGATGGTCACATAAGCATCGTGGTTCTCTTCATAGTTATTATTGGTAAAATAGCTGAAACATAACCAAACTGATAATTTCATATTAATAGAACTGATGTTACACTCTGTACTTTCACTCTCCATGGTAACCATGAATAGAATGTATAACTTAAAAAAAAATTTAATTAATTGGATTACAAATCAAAGTTAAGAACCAAAAGTAATAGTTTATTGATGTATCAATATCTTCTGTGTCATAAAAATGAGTCATTACTTCTGTGATTAGATGAAGGGAAGATAAGATGTGTTCATGGACATTCTATTTTATTCAATCTATTTTTGATGTGTAACTCATATACTGAAAAGTCTGATTGACTTTTAAGGGGCATTTTCATCTCTATGAATTCAGATCATGTACAACCTAGATGATAGTCAGCAGAGATAAAGAACCAAAGAAGTGATGTAAACTTAAAATGAGTTTGAATTTGGGCCATGTTCTACTAACTATGTGATCCCTTTTCTGTATGTTATATTTTGCTACAGCTTACCTACACCAAGAAGATTCAGACATTCCATTTCTTCATAATCCATCTGCAGAACAAAAGACATACCATCACACTTGTATCATTTAAATTAATGATATATATAAAATATGTAGGGATAAATAAGGCAAAATAATTAGTCTCCAATGCTCTCCTTTCTTCTGGCATGTATGTTCTTCCACAGTTGTCTTTCCATCTTTGACACCCTTTTCAAGATTTATGTTCTGCTCTTTTGCTGTTATGACTGGCTGTAAATAAACTAGATCATTATATTACTGTCAGAAAGTAACACCTGTCTTGATTGAGTTATAACTCTCAATTCTTGCTTCCTGTGGACATATTGTGCTATGATCTTGTATGCAAAGACAAACACTTTCCAGGTGACCAGCTAATGTTGGAGCCGCAGCCACCACTTCAGAGAGCACAGGGAACATGGAGTTAAACTAATTTGACTGGGCTGGTTTGCATCTATTTTTGGTTTGCTTTGGGTGCCAGTCACCATTGTCTAACCTTGCTATCAGTTACTGACAGTGTTCCCAGTCTCCTCCTAGGCTGCTGCTGCCTCTGTTGGTCTCAGTCAGGACTCAGTCTGCTAGGAGGGGTGGGAGACATTGAGACTTCTGCAGCTGTGGCAGGCACCTGCCCCAAAGTACCTGCAGGACCCAGATGAGTCAGGCAGGCATCCAGTGCTGACCGCTGTGTTTCCTGTGGGAGATCTTGCGTGACGAGGTTTTGGTAATGAGGGAGCTACAGGGGTGACTTCTGTGAGAGCCTGCCAGAAGATTCCCCCATGGGCATTGAAGTCAATTCCAGATGGCTCCAGGATGGACTTGCTGCTGGCCAAGGCCGAGCCATCAGCAATGCTGGTAGCACCTCTGGGATAACAGATTGAAGAAAGGGGGGAACTGCTGGACAACAGCAGCCGGGGAGAGGAGTGAGAATATATGGGAGAACCAGCTCTGCAGACACCAAGGTCAGTGCAGAAGAAGAGGCAGGCACTGGAGCAGAGATTCCCCTGCAGACCATGGTGCAGCCTGTGGTGCAGCCCCTGGTGAGGCAGCTGTGCTCCTGCAGCCCATGGAGGTCCATGGAGGAGCAGAGATCCACCCGTAGCCTGTGGAGGACCCCACACCGGAGCAGGTGGAGGCCTGAAAGGGGCTGTGACCCGGTGGGACACCTGCGCTGGAGCAGGGTCCTGGCAGGACCTGTGGCCCCATGGAGAGAGGAGCCCGCACTGAGCAGGTTTGCTGGCAGGACTGGTGACCCCATGGAGGACCCACTCTGGAGCAGTGTGTTCCTGAAGACCTGCACCCTGTGGAGGGACCCACACTGGACCAGAAGAGCTACAACCCCTGGGAAGGACCTGCATTTGTAAAGGTCATGGAGGACTGTCTCCTGTTTGAAGGACCCCCACACTGGAGCAGAGGAAAAGTGTGAGGAGTCCTCCCCCTGAAAAGGAAAGAACGGCAGAGACGATGTGCGATGGATTGACCACAGCCCTGATTCCTCATTCCCCTGCTCCACTGGGGAGAAGGAAATAGACAAAATCTGGACTGAAGTTAAACCTGGGAAGAAGGGAGGGGTGGATAGTTTAAGATCTAGTTTTAATTTCTCATTACCCTACTCTGATTTGATTGGTAATAGATTAAACTAATTTCCCCGAGCTGAGTCTGTTTTGCTCATGATGGTAATGTTGAAAGATCTCTCTCTGTCCTTTTCTCAGTCCAGGAGCCTTTCATTATGTTTCCCCGCCCAGCTGAGGAGGAAGGGGATTGAGCAGCATTGGTGGGCACCTGGCATCCAGCTGGAGTCAACCCACCACACACCACTGAAACAGGAACCACTTTCAAGGCAGACTCCCTTCACTGTTAGCAGCCACCAAACCAAGGCAGACCTTCGACTGCTGGATATACAACTGGCTCACAGAGACCCAGCATGCTCATTCCATCTAGCTGAGCTGCCTAAACACATCCCAGTGAAAGGGGCTGATTTCCAGCTTGCTGTTTTCAGAGTGGCATCCTGGCTTTTCCATGTATTGGGAAGCCTACCTGTCCCAAGGCATACAGCCCTTCTGAAAACCCAGAGCTGTTCTAACAGGATCTATGGATGGGCGGGCGTAAGTGGTGGCACAGGCAGATGTGCTGGTACAATGCATAAGATTGTGCTGGCTGCAGGGCCTGGTTATGAGCCCAAGCAGAAGGGATTTTATGAGAGGACAAAAACAGTACCTGTTTTCTTGTATAGTGCAAAAATAGCAACCAGCAGCAGTGCTAGCTATCTTGTTCTTCCACATTGCTAACACTCTTCTTTTTTCCCTGATAGCAGGAGACTGCACAAATGTAAAGTTTGAATAGATTGTCTCATTAAGATTGAAATTGAGAAACCAAGTTTCCACCACCCTATTACAGTCCTACTATACAGACAATGATCTAGTCCTCTTTCTAGAAAGGGAATGCACCATGCGGTGTGTAAACTACCTTTAAAAAGATGGTACCTGCTGTTTGTCTGAATTAACACTAAAGAAGAGGATTTATCCAGCTGTGGTCAGTTTTAGTTTTTTTCCCAAGTTCACCTTTACCACCATGCTAGTTCTTCCATTTTCTTTCACTGGGGATCCAAAGTTGTTACATCCAGAGTAAGAAAGGCCCAACAAAATCAGTGAGAAAAATAATGATTAAGAATGTGTTGTATCCTTGACATTTAGAATTATGTTCCTCCAAAAGCGTATGACTCATTTGCTCTTAAAAACTCAGATTATTTTCTTGATGTTTTAAAGTTTGATTCCTTTATTGACTTCATTCCACCATATTTTGCTCAAGGATAGAAGGGCTGCACAGTTTCGTAGAATGGTTTTGATGGCATCTTTGTGTAAAAAAATAGTTTTTGTTCTTATTTTTTCTGAAGTAAAAGGAAAAAAAGCTTACAGACTTTCCCTGCTCCAATTGGCATATTATTCATGTGTTTACAAAACTTTGCTCTCACAATCAATGAAAATATTTATGTGCTTCACTTTCGTATAGAAAATATTCTTTAATTGCATCCAGCAGCTATAACTTACAGCACTAGATGAACAGGAAATAATTAAAAATTTCAATTTTGGATTAGCTAGAAAAGCAAAGATGAAATAGTGGTTCCAGGGAAATATTTAAAAATTTAAAAACTGATTTTGAGGCACCAGATTTTATTCCAAAACTTGATATTCATATGTAGGTGAAATCAATATACTATGCTGGAGCCTCACATCATATTGCTATCATCATCATCATCATCTGTTTGTATTACTTGAGAGCCCTGGAGTCTCCATTCTAGGTTAATCAGTGTATAAAAGCAGATGTTCCCTGCCTCAAAGGATGGATGCAGACTGGATGTTACAAAGAAACAAGAGAATAGTGTTCAGCAGGAGACAGGATGGTATCAGTACAGCACCACCAGATGGATATGATATTAGTACAAGAACTTGGAGGAGGACAATAAGTTAGAAATGGCTCTGCAGAAGATTCACCAAAGGGGAAATACATGGACTAAGCCAGAAGTTTGAAAGCATTATGTGCAGGAGTTGTGTGATATGTACAGGAACAGCAAAGCCCAGAAAAAAGTCAGAACAAAGGTGCTCTCCAAAGTTTATGAAGCTAAGTAGTGTTCAAATATAAATGTAGAATGGAGTTCAGCACTTCTTGTTTTAGTTGAACACTATCAATTCTGATCATCATCAGTATTGGGATACTCTGTTAGAAGAGATCACAGAATCACAGAATGGTTGAGGTTTGAAAGGACCTTTGTAAGCCATCTGATCCAGCCCCCTTGCTCAAGCAGGGACATTGACAGCCCTTTGCCCAAAAACATGTCCAGATAGTTTTTGAATACCTCCAAGGATGGGGACTCCACAACACGCTGGACAGCCTGTGCCAGTACTTGTACACTGTCAATAAAAAGTCCTTCCTGATGTTCACAAGGAAACTCCTGTGTTTGGTTGTGCCCATTGACTCTGGTCCTGTCCCTGGCACCACTGAAAAGAGCCTGGCTCCTTCTTCTGTATCCCCTCCCTTCAGGCATTTGCGCACATTGAGAAAATCCTTATGAGTTTTCTCCAGCCTGAATGGTTCATAGTCTCTCAGCCTTTCCTTACATGAGAGNACATTGACAGCCCTTTGCCCAAAAACATGTCCAGATAGTTTTTGAATACCTCCAAGGATGGGGACTCCACAACACGCTGGACAGCCTGTGCCAGTACTTGTACACTGTCAATAAAAAGTCCTTCCTGATGTTCACAAGGAAACTCCTGTGTTTGGTTGTGCCCATTGACTCTGGTCCTGTCCCTGGCACCACTGAAAAGAGCCTGGCTCCTTCTTCTGTATCCCCTCCCTTCAGGCATTTGCGCACATTGAGAAAATCCTTATGAGTTTTCTCCAGCCTGAATGGTTCATAGTCTCTCAGCCTTTCCTTACATGAGAGATACTCAAGTTTCTTAAGTCTGTTAATCTTTCTAGTGGTGATGCACTTGACTCTTTGCACTGTGTCCAAGTCTCACTTGTATTGGGGAGCCCAGCACTAAGCACAGAACTCCAAGTGCAGCTTCCCCAGTGCTGAGTAGAGGGAAAGGATAATCTCCCTTGACCCACTGGTAACACTTCTAATACAGCCTAGGACACCACAAGTTGCCTTTAGAGGGAGGGCACATTGCTGCGTCATGTTCAATGTTTGACAATATGGAAAAAAAAAAATGTGTGGGAGATTTTTACTTATAAACTTGATTTTTTTTAGAAAAAAAATTTTCATGAGTTTATAAAGGGAAGATATTAAATCTGTACCAGACCAAGAGTAATCCAAGGTCCTTATAAATGGGATTATGAATCAGTCCATTAAAGGGCCATTTGATAGCAAGCTACCACTCCATAATAGGCTTTTATCAAAGTTAAAGTATAGAAAAGTCACAGAACCATAGAATATGCTGAGTTGGAAGGCACCCACAAAGATCATCAAATCCAAATTTTGGACCTGCACAGGACACCTCAAGAATCGCACCATGTGCCTAAAAAGCATTATCCAAATGCTTCTTGAACTCAGACAGGCTTGGTGCTGTGACCACTTTGCACTGTTGCAAGTGCTCAACCATCCTCTGGGTGAAAAACCTTTTCTTTATATCCAACCTAAACCTCCCATGAAACAACTTCAGGCCATTTCATCGAGTCCTGTCAGTGATCATGAGAGTGAAGAGATCAATACCTGCCCTTCCAGTTCCCTTGTGAGGATGTTGAAAAGTGTAGTGAGCTCTCCCCTCCATTTCCTGCACAACAAAGCAAGTGTCCTCAGCCACTCCTCATATGGCTTCCCCTCCAGACCCTTCACCATTCTCTTGGCTCTCCTTTGGATGCACTCTAAGAGCTTATCATCTTTTTTATATTGTGGCTCCCAAAACTACCCCCAGCACTCGAGGTGAGGCCTCCCCAGTGCAGAGCAGAGCGGGACGATCCCCTCCCTTGCCCGGCTGGTGATGCTGTGCCTGATGCACCCCAGGACAGGGTTGGCCCTCCTGGCTGCCAGGGCACTGCTGACTCATGTTCAACTTGCCATTGATCAGGACTCCCAGGTCCCTTTCCATGGGGCTGCTCTCTGGCCTCTCATTCCCCAGTCTGCACTCAACCAGGGTTGCCCCATCCCAGGTGCAGAATCTGGCACTTGTTCTTGTTAAACTTCATGTAGTTGGTGATTGCCCATCTTTCTGGTTTGTCGAGGTCTCTCTGCAAGGCCTCTCTGCCTTCGAGGGAGTGGACAGCTCCTCCTCCCAATTTAGTGTCATTGGTACACTTACTTAATATTCTTTTGAATACTAAGTTACATTAAGGGAAAAAGCAAAATTCTGCTTTTGTGATCATCCATGCTGGTTTTATTCTCAACTATACCAGGCATTTATTGTTGCATTAATCTCTTGTGAAAGGAACATAGACAGCATGTTAAAGGGTGAAGTGGATTATTCCTGATACAGAAAAATGTTTTCAAGATATTTTTGAAATCATAAGTGCCTTTCACACCTCACTGACTACAGCTTTTGCAAGTAAAAGTAGTAGCTCTTAGGTCACATAAATTAATATATGGTGGTGGCTTTTATAAGTTTTTATACTCTGCCATATTTCTCTCTCCAAAATACTGCAAAATGTGACACGTTCAGTTGTAAATGTTGATCTCTGTTTAGTCAGAATGATTAAGTGACGGTCATTGTAGCATGACTCATTGCTCTGAATAGGAACATTTACACAATATTATCTCTATTATGAAGTGCAGTTATGATTCACATCATTCCAAGCCTTCTTCAAGTGAGGATAGCTATGATTACATTTGGAATACTTCATGCTACTTGGTGATTTACTGGTAGTGAGCTCAGTACTTACGCTGATACCTTCTAAAGGAGGAAAGTAAAAGAAAAGTTAACTGCATTCCTTAGAGATTGGTGCTGCCAAAACCATATGTTCTCATTAGATGAAAATGAACCTCTTTAGAGGAAAATTCTTCAAAAATTCTGTATTAGAATCTTTCCACAAAGAACAGGAGGTTGCTGACTCATTTGGTCTTGTACAAGGTTCTGACAAAGACAGGTTAAAGTCATAGGCAGAGCTTCACTCTTCAGTGGAGTTTTGATTTTACCTATGCTACTAGCTCTGCAGGAAGATTGCAATAAAAGAGTTATTATAAAACATGTCCCTATTCAGCTGAATTATCTGAGCCGGTGTTTGAAATAGAACAGTTGAGCCCAGTTTGTATACTAATACTGGTATTGGGGTTGTATTCTTGCAGCTGTGTGTGACCTAACCTAGCTTTTTCCTATGTTGACCTCGCACACTACATTCAGTGTTTCAAAGGTAGCTCATATCTAATCTAACATGACTAGTTCTATCCCCTCAAAAAGAGAAATAAAAACTTTTTAAGGACTTGTTTTTTAATCATGGGGCCAACAGCATGAACTAATTTTTATGTTTTAGGCAAATCTAAATAGATTTCTTTTGATTAGATTATTAAAGTAAGACATAGATGAAAATATACTTTCAATTTTAGAGCATACTGATCTACATATTTTAATTTTTTTTTTGCAAAGTAAGAATGTGAGTCTTGAAACAATCAAAACATTCCAGGTGTGCTTGAAAAGGAAAGGTTTTGACCTTACCAAAAAGCAACATTTCATCTTCCTCAAAACAAACAGACACATTGACAGACATCAAGGGAACTGCTGAATTTTAAACATGTCATATTCTCTGAGAGAAAAATAACATTCTTGACTGCAATATTTTGACCACTAGTCCTTCACATCTTTTAATGTGCACTTTTTAATGTCAGAGAGATGCCTCTGCTTGCCTTATGCAAGGCATGCCTAATATACAAGTTAGCTATGCATTAGTTCTGCCTTCTACGAAATGAGTCAATCAAGAAGGAGTTATATTTGTTCTTTATATGTATTAGAAGGTGTGAACATGGACTGAACTGTCTTTCTTTCACAGAAGCATGTTCACCCTTTTTTCAGTTCACTTCCATGTCACTTAGGCTGTAACAATTTTTGCAAATTTCGTACTGGGCACATCTTACTTAACCTCAGCCAAGTAACAGAAAGCTACTTAATCAGTTTAGCTGCCCAAGAATGGGAATGAAAAGATTGTGTTTCTTCAGTTGTTTCCATTAACTAAAAAGAAATAATAAAAAATAACAACTCACTGTTGAACACACAGAAAGAGACCTAGTCATAACATTGAAGCAATCAAGAAATGCTTTCGCAATGCAGTTTGACAGCAGGAAGTCCACAGCTCTTTTAATAGCGTTCAATCTACAGAAGGTATTTCATCTATATAGGTCAATAAATACAAGCACAGCAGCTCTGGACATCTCATTACACGGAGACAGTGACAGATTGAAAGAAATCCAAGGTAGCAAAACAAAAGTGATAATTCACTTGCAAAACAGACTTATGGAAATATTAGAAGGGCTAAATACATACCAGTTGAGCCAAAGAGTAAGTAAATGGAGACAGAATTCCACTGCTATTTGAATAATACAGAGACAGGAGATGGACATAGGATGTATTTGTTTGCCTGGTCTTAACCTTCACATAACCACATTGAGTTTAAAGCCACAAATTAAATATTTAGGACAACACCAGGAAAAGTCCTCTGCTGTATCACTCAGAAGTACTGGGCTGTACTAATCTGAATATACCATATCAAGGTGCAGAGCTACAAAGAAATGGACTCTAATATAACCAACCAATCCCCTCCAACCTTCGAAAAAACCCATCACAACTCAGAAGCAAAAGAACTGCCAGAGTATACCTACCTACTTAGCTGCACAATGGGGGCAATGTCTTGCTCACACACATTAATTTCTAATACCTAAGATTTTGATGTAGTTATTTTCTTAATACATTGCTGCCAGCATGGTAAGATATGGTAGTGATCTTTTCTTCTATTGACTGAATGAAGCTCCCTTCTCAGGAGGGACTGACAAAATAGCAAATAAGTTCTTATTTTCTGAAGAACCCTCAAACTCTCATGTACAGAGGAAAAAAACCATATTGTTGGGACATCTGAAAGTAACAGAGCAAATATCACTGCATCCTGAAAGTTTATCCCTTCCTGTCCAAAACTTTATTCCTTCCAGTCCAAATGTTAGCTGAACGGAAAAATTTGTCTTAGTACAGAGATGCCGAGAAATGTTTTGTAATAGGAAGATACTAAAGCTACACAGTCTTCCTTATACACAATTTATCTAGGAGTCTTTCTAGATCCTGAAAAATTCAGAATCTTCACCAGGTTCATCTCCAGAGTTCTGGAAAGATCTAATTTTCAAAACTTCATCTTATAGAAAGCATTTGCTGAACTATGATCAAAAACATCAAAAAGAATATTTTTTTCTAAAATATGTTTGTCTTAGTTTGAGGACAGGT
>VZTJ01001458.1:0-10705 GCA_013397795.1 Orthonyx spaldingii
AAGTAAGGAAGAGGGTCAGCAAAATACTTGGACTTCCAGAAGGTAGACTTTGCCCTGTTCAGGACACTGTTTCAGAAGTTCCTTGTGAAACAGCACTTAATAACAAGGTGGTCCAGGAAGGCTGGATGTACTTTAGGGAGGAAATCTAAAATGTGCAGGAACAGGCCACCCTCCTGTGCCAACAGAGGATCTGGCAGGGAAAAGACCAGGCCGGCTGAACAGGGATCTTTAGCACTAACTTGGGGAGACAAGAGAGTACATGAGCTTTGGATGAAGAGGCAGGCAGCTCAGGGAGAGTACAAGGATGCTTTTATGTCATGTAGAGAGAAAATCACAACAGGAAAAGCTGAGCTAGAAATTAATCTGGCCACTGCTATGAAAGACAATAAAAAGTGTGTTTATAAATATATCAACAACAAAAGGAGTGCCAAGGAAAACCTCCATCCTTTATTGGACCCAGAGCAGAACACGGGTAAGGAAAATGCTGAGGTATTTAATGCCTTATTGACTTTGGTCTTTAACAGTAAGACCAGTTATCCCCAGGGCAACTGGCCCCTGAGCTGGTGAACAGGGAGCAGGATAAAGCCCCTGCAATCCAGGAGGAAACCATTAGTGATCTGCTGTGGCACTTAGATACTCACAGGTCTGTGGGACTGGATGAATTCCCCACTGGGAACAGAGGGAGATGGCAGAAGAGCTCACCAAGACACTCCATCATTTATCATCTGTCTTGGTTAACTGGGGGCGCCCCAGACGACTGGACTTGTCCAGTGTGTTGCCCACCTACAGGAAGGATTGAAAGGAAGATCCAGGGAATTACAGGCCTGTCAGACTGACCTTGGTGCCTGGGAAGGTTGTGGAACAGATCATTTTGCATGTGATCACATGGCATGTACAGGACAACCAGGGTACCAGGCTGAGCCATCATGGGCTTAGGAAAGCCAGGTCTTGCCTGACCAACCTGATCTCCTTCTATGACCAGGTGTTCCACCCAGTGGATGAGGAAAAGGCTGTGGGTGTTGTCTATATGGATTTCAGTAAAGCCTTTGACACCGTCTCCCACAGCATTCTCCTGGAAAAGCTGACAGCCTGTGGCTTGGACAGGTGCTCTCTTTGCTGGGTTAAGAACTGTATGGATGACTGAGCCTAGAGGATAGTGGTGAATGGTACTGCAACCAGTTGGTGCTGTTCCTCGGGGCTCAGTAGTGTGGCCAGTCCTGTTTAATATCTTTATTGATGATCTGGATGAGGGGAATTGAGTGCACCCTCAGTAGGACCACAGATGACACCAAGTTGGGTGGTAATGCAGATCTGCTAGAGAGCCAGAAGGCTCTGCAGAGGGATCTAGGCATGTTGGATCAATGGGCCAAGGCCAACTGCATGTCATTCAACAAGGCCAAGTGCCTACACTTCCTACACTTCAGCCACAACAAACCCTTGCAGGCTTGGGACAGACTGCTAGGAAGTAACTCAGTGGAAAAGGACCTGGGAGTGCTGATTGACAGCCAGCTGAATGTGAGCCAGCATGTGCCTAGGTGGCCAATGGCATCCTGGCTTGTATCAAGGGTAGTGGGGCCAGCAGGACCAGGGCAGGGGATGTCCCCCTGTGCTCGGCACTGGTGAGGCCACACCTTGAGTTCTGTGTCTGGTTCTGGGCCCTTCACTGCAAGAAGGACATTGAGGTGCTGGGGTGTGTCCAGAGAAGAAAACAAAGCTGGGGAAGGGTCTAGAGAGTGAATCTTACGAGGAGCTGGTGTGGAAACTGGGGTTGTTTAGTCTAGACAAAGGGAGACTCAGGGGTGACCTTATCACTCTCTACAACTGCCTGAAAAGAGGATGTAGCCAGGTGGCCTGCCTCTTCTCCCAGGCAATAATTGGCAGAACAAAAGAACACAGCCTCAATCTGCCCTAGGGGAAGTTCAGGTTGGACACCAGGAAGAATTTCTTCATGTAAAGGGTTATTAAGCATTGGAATGGACTTATGGTGGAGTCATAGCTCTTTGTGCTCTAGTCCAGTTGACCAGGTGCTGATCAGTCAAAGGCTGGACTTGATAATCACAGAGGTCTTTTCCAACCTAAATGATCCTGTGATTCTCTAATACACACTCCAAGTATTTTGAACTTGTATAGGTTTGTGAGACGATTTTGGGGTCTGGTCTACTGAAAAAGACACTGCGAAAAGAGCAGAGTTTTATGCTCAGATTGATTTAACTGGCACAGGCCTAAAAGAAGTTGGGAAAAAGCCCTTTGTACAACTGTGTGCAGCAGTGAAGTACCTGAGAAACGGCAATTCCTCAGTCAGGATCAGGAACTTCAGTGAAACAGCCTGTGTTTGTGTTCTCCTGAAGTCACTTCCTCAAGGACTGCATTCACCTGATGTGAAAGGACTTAGGAAGGTCTTGCCAAGGCAAAAACATCAGATAGATGTGACCAGTTCCAGGGAGCTTTGGGACAGTTCCGCAGAGGAACATCTGGCATGCCACAATGAAGTAGCAAAGTGTTTCCTTTTTCTGGCTCTAAACTGTGTTAGTCACAGTGAAGATTACATGCTAATACACTGTGGTTATCCAGGACAGTGCCTGGCAGGGCGGAGGGAACATTCAGTTACCCTACAAATTCCCTATGTTCCAGGTCAGGTGGAATATCCCTCTCCATTGCCTGTAAAACATTGCAGTACTTTCAGAAAAGACAATGATTCAGAGCAGAGGTGGGAGGGAAATGTGAATGTTAGCCCAAGAAGGTAGATCTTTTTTTTTTGTATATGCCTTGAAGATAAACATATGCAAGAAACAAACTCATCTCATCTTAGGAATAGGACAGTTTCCTGACACAGAGACGGCGTGGCACAGCTACAGCCCTCAGCTCACTGCCACCCTCCCCATGCAGGTTGCTGCTGGCCTTGCTAAGCAAAGGGCAGCTTCTGTGATCCTAGCAGAGTTCAAAAGAGCACAGAGGTAGGCATGAATGCCTATTGCTGCCCAGTGCAACACACAACTTTCATGGACATCTCCAAGCTTCTGCAGATAAAGTCTGTAGGAAGGACAACAGCAATAAAACTACCATTAAATCAGCACTCAGATTACTTCAACAAACTTTCAACTTTCAGTTCTCACAAGGTCCTCCTAACTACACGCAACTTGGAGATAAGGTATCTAGAGTTTTCATCTTGGGGTTTCTGTTACCACTAAAACTTTCTGACAGAATTACAGCTGTATTAGTTACAAATATGAGATTATCAAGATCTATATCTCAAAAGTAAAAAGGAACGATATTAAACTCTTATTCTCAGTAATTTTTTTTTGCATGGACAATTATACAAGAAGAAATTTAAACTTGCTTTATTAAGCACCAATTCCCAAATTTGTATGTTTTTTGTAGATGGACTCTGATCCATGCTTCAACAGCCTGACCTCAAATTTATGTGGTGCTCAGGAGAGAAGTAATGTGGCTTATGCAGAAAGAATACATAATTTTTTCTCTGTTGTTCCTGTCTGTGGAGTTATCCCCCATTCTGATGTTTACACATTTCCTTTCCTCTGTTTTCTTTCACTTTCCAGTAGTTACACAGTATTTAAAATTGAATGAAAATGAACTGCTATTATTATTATGGCTCAATTATTATGGCTTTCATTATTCTATTATCGGAAAGTTTCATAAACATGCAATTATCACCATGATGACACTAGAGGCTATTATCCTCTTCTCACAGTGGAGGGTGAGAGAAACAGAACTAACAATATGCTTAACGTGTGCTGTTTGAGATAGGTTGGACCCTTCTGGTTTATCACAGAATTTAGTGTTGTACACAGCTATGAGATCCAGGCCCAGTTCGTTTTTTAATCTGTCAAGGACAGCATATGCAAATCCCCGCACCCATAGCTGATTCAGCCTTGATCAACACTTCCTTCATTCTCAGTGTTACTTGGTACATCTATATTGCTTCCTGGGGTAGATGAGGGACTTATTCTGACTGAAGGAGACACGGGAAGAGGGACATCACAACACCTGAAACAGCAGTGCCACTGCCTCCACCTTCATTAACTCACTAGATAAGACAAGGATGTTAGAAATAATTTTTATCTGGCAGGGTAATGCCACAGAGAAAACATCAAAATATGTAAGGGAGATAAATAAACCCTGCCGATTTCCTTAAATGACTTGAGGGAGAAAAAAGAGCAGGCCTTCAAAAACATTAAAGAGAATAGTTTAATCCATTACTATATCTTCTGAGGATTGTCCAGGATCAGCAGGTATAGCCCTGTTGTGGAGACTTTGCCCCACATGTTTTGGGATATTACTTTGGAATATTCTGGAACTGGCATATGGATTGTGTTACTATTTCCTTCATTAAACATAGTCATGCAAAGTAAAGCTACTTGGCTTTATGGACCTCTAATCTGACCCTCTGTATCAGTAGTGAAGTTCAATTATAAGCAAAAGAAGGACTTCCAAAGAAAGGCTCATAAGATTGGAATTGCTTGCATATCAAATACTTTTGGAGAAGAGAAACAAACTGTGCAATGACGTGTCCTCACTGTGTTCCCAAGTGTTTGCAACACTGAGCAATTTTATATTTTCTTTTGAAAGTTTCTCATGTTTTCCCCACTGTCTCAGACTCACAGTAAGCATAATATAGACTGCATCAATGCATCAGTTGAAAGTTGTGCCAGCCTGGAAATCCCAGTTGAGTGGGACCAGAAGAAATCTAGGGTGTGCTTCTCCCAGCAACCTGGACAAAATTCTTTAATAGAAGCATTCCTGTTCTTCCTTCAAAACATGGCACCCTGACTGAAAATCGCAGAAATATCCTGAACACTGCCCAGTGCTATGAAGGTACCCAACCTGGCCACAGCAGCCTGAACTGCAGGCAGCAGTGTCTATCTGGTTTCCAGGTCTGCCTGTGTTATATTATGTTTCCTTGATTGGAGAACTCTCAGTCTGTGGTTAGCTGCCTTTAAGTTGTTTTGGTACTTTAACACCTGTAACCTATAGAAGTGTAGACACAGTTCATGAGAAGCATAGAGGATAAAAATGGCTGAATTCTCAAAAAGTGGCATCTCATATTGTGCCATCTAAATGCTATCAGCAACTCCAACATTTTATAACCCTTTTAAACCAACTCAGAGAAGAATGCTGTTTGCAAGGCACAGAAGAATAGTTGTTTTCCTAAAAAAAATGTGATTTAATGAAAATGAGTTATTCCCAACTGAGAAGCCTAAATAAAGAGAAGAAGATAATTGGGGATGTTGTGTGGTATGATCCCAATTTCCTCTGCAAATGCAGCCTTGGAGGGTAGATGATGTTTATATTAGAATGCAGTCAAACTATATAAGTGAACATTCTGCCTCCTTATGCATTCTGAGTTCAGTCTAACTGTCTGATGGCTGACCAAAGCAAGCATCTCTTTCTTCATCCACACATTGTTTTAAAGCTTACAAATAAATCTCTTTGTAGGTGAGGCTGCGACATGTCAAAAAAAAGTCAATGATTCATAGTGACTAAGAATTTAGGAATAAGAAAAAATTTGTGCCAACAAATTTGAAGCAGTCTCAAAGGATGCTTCTTCAATCTCCATCACACAAATACCACAGAGCACCCTTGCAGTTTGTTAGGGAAAACACTCATCTTTATGTTGCCATTTGCATCAGACCAGCTGTGTGTAAACTGTGAATAATCCACTCTTTTTTTTTTTTTTTGTAAGTATGCTAATATTTGATCTCAAAACATATTCATATTTGTACAACTAGTGTTCTCATCCTCTGAAGGAGGACCTGAGATCTTTGCCCAACATAACTAACCTCAGTTCTAGCAAAGGCTACCTTAAAGGAGTTATGCCTTCCAAAAAAAGCAAGCACCTGGCTAGACTTCTGCCATTTCACACACCAGAACTTCCAATGATGGCAATGTCATTACAAGCTCAAGAATATGCATTGCTTCTGCTAAAGCTCCTTCTACTAGTTTCACTACTACTTGAAAATTGCAAGTTTTTACTCAGAGAGAAACTTTTCAGATTTGAGAGCTTTTGACAAGATCTGTAGAATGTAGAGGTGTGTCAAGCTGCAATACTTGCCTTGCTCCAGGATGGAAAATACAGATCTACATGCCTATAGATGATGTTTCATATGTTTAAAAAAAAAAAAAAGGGTATTCTTCAAAATGGGGTTTACTGAGATTTTTTCTCACTAGAGGAAGGAACCCTTCCTCCTCACATTCATTTCATGCCCAGAGCTGTAGGGCTGTCTATATATGGATGATTAAGAAATTTAGCCACTTCCCAAAAGCCCCATAAGTTTTTATCATCCCTTATTATCACACAATTTTTACCTAGTTATGTCAATCTTAACTTTGCTTCTTTGTCTTTTTTTTTTTTTTTTGTGTAATGGAAATACACTGTTGACATATGCTGTTGATTTTATCTCTTGTTTGAGATGGTAAAGATTTTGAGAGGCACTGAGTCTCGGCTTTAGTGAGTTGTGTCAGTGCTTCAGACTTTTCTGTAGTAACACTTTGGTGCAACTAAAGGGCATTTCAAATGATCTGCACTGTTCCGTCTATTTGTTTTATAAACCATTTATTTTTCTCAAAAAAACACAGGAAGTACACAAACAAAAAAAGTGACATGATTTGTAAGGGAGTATCCAAGCCTTCTTTTAGAACTGTGGCATTTGATTCTTACAACCTGAGAAGAGTTCCACTAATAAGTGATGTATCTGAGAGATGAGTCTGGGGACATGATTCACACTGCCGGTAATCTGTATGAAGCTGCAGACTTCCTGATTTCAGGAGGTTTCACATTTAGCTAACAAAAGCATGAATTAACAGAGAGAAAGTGATGGTGAGGGAAACCAGGAGGGCAAACATGAATTTACCAAACAAATATCCTTCCATTTCAATGCCTGTACCAACAATTGTCAAGAGCAATAATGGAGAAGAAAGGAGCTTCAGCTCTGCACAGGTCCTCTGCCGCAGGATCAAAACACCCTCATAGTTATGGTTACATGGGTCCCTATTGCTCACTGGTGCTCTCCCTGCCTGCAGTGCTATGATTCCCAATCTTGTCCCTGAGCTTGGAGAGAATTCAGGGAAATGCTTCAGAAAACGTCTGTTTTGTAGACAGCTTGGGAACCCTCCTTTATCTCTCTGTCATTCCATGACTTTGTCATGCACTGAGTAAAAACAACAGATAACTTAATACTAAAATGCTCTGACTGAACAAAACTACAAACCAATATTTTTATAATTTTATACAAAGTCAGTAATCAGTTTTTCTGGCCTCTCCTCTATACCTTTGTGAGAAGTACCTGAAATTCAGTCTAATAATTTCCATATATATATAAGTTGGCCTTGTACTTTTTATTAGAGATACACATTTTTACGAGAAATGCTTTCTCAACAATCAGCATATTAAATATCAATCTTTTATCTGACACACTAAAGACTGGAGTATTTGACTGCTAAATACATGTGTAATGAGGACTAAAACCTAATTTATCTTATCTGATTCCCACTTTTGAAAATAAGGAAATAGCAGATGGTCCACAGGTGTCTAGCATATTCCTGGATAAACAGATTGAAGCAGTGTCCCACTGA
This sequence comes from Orthonyx spaldingii, assembly GCA_013397795.1. NCBI lineage: Eukaryota > Metazoa > Chordata > Aves > Passeriformes > Orthonychidae > Orthonyx > Orthonyx spaldingii. The sequence goes on from VZTJ01001458.1 coordinate 7,591, forward strand.
AGCAGACATCTGAGAAAAGAACTGTACTGAGTCAAGAAAAGACCTGTTTTTAAACATACCACTCGCCTAAAGAGTCAGGCACTGGGAATTAGAAACTATGAGTATTCACTGCAGTGGAGTTCCAAAGTCTGGAAGTCCCTGCTGCTGTGGGTTGGATCCTGCCCTACCTCAAATCAGTAAATGGGTAACAGTGATGGGAGAAGGTCCTGGGTCTCCTGAGGTTGGAACACCATCTCAGCTGACAGCGCTTGTGATTCTGTGACAAGTCGCAAAGTGGTTTGTATTTTCCCTGTTCACCTGCTGTTTTGCCACTCCAACATTAAAGGAGAAACTTTTAATTTGCCTAACACCTCTTCTCCTCCCTAACTTCCCCCATATTGTTTTTCCCCTATATTAACTGTCTGCAATGAAAAGTTACAAGAATGAACAGGGTACAGGCTCAAATGAATGCCTGTGGATAAGTATTTCCTTTCCCCAACTTAATAATTTTGAAAACTTGGTTATTTAGGAGCTGGCTCAGGATCCCTGAAGGGCTAGGAACAGATACTAAAGTTTATAGTTTCCACAGGGCTATGGTTTTTTTCAGTTTTTGCTTTGCTTTGGTCAATTTCACTCTACCGAACTGAGAACCAAAGACTCCGTGGTGACCTCGGAGACACTGTTTGTTTTTGTATTTACATATTTCCCCTGATGGTTGCTGGTCTCCAAATTGCAGGGGCAATAGAAGGCAGGTAGGAAGTAAGATAGTAAGAGGAATATGTATGTTGTTATATAGCTTCATGAGAATTTTTTTTATACATATGCAAATCCATACACACAGAAATCGGTATGCACATTTAAAGTCATACAACATGTGCAAAGAATCCATGTGACTGTTTGTAAAACTTAAAAGCTTTACCAGATATTTTGCTCCCAAAGGATTTACCACTTGGCATTAACAGGCTTACAAGTGAATCTTTTCAAGGAGAATTATAAAAGGCTTGGACATATGCTTAAGTGTAAGTAATTAAGCTCTTTGTTTTTTCCACCACATGTTTAAGCATGTGTCTTGCTGTCAATGTATGCTTACACCTCAGAGCAGTGAGTAAAGTATATGTTTTGGGGAGATGACAAAAAGCTTTGTGAGTTGATACCATTGTCATGATGAAGATGTAGGAAGATGTAGGTGATGGTAAAAAGGCCAGTCTGGGCTCCCAAAGCAATGACTGGAATTCCCCACATTCTTGAAATAAAAATGTGATTTTCAAAAATGTCAAAGTTCCTGAAAAGCATGCGTCCCACTGAACTGCAAGGTCTTTTAGGCGTTTTAGTACCTAAGATAATTTGACTGTTTTGTCCTGTTTTGCTTTTTCATCTTGGTAGTTACCTCTAAGGCATGTGTCCTACCCCTTCCCTGAGGTTGGTGTCGCAGTTTAGTATATTCCAAATATATTAATTTCTACAGATGTCAGGAAAAGGCAGCATTCAACAAAAGTCTCCATTCACAGTTGCAGAAGCCGGAGAACGCCGCTAATTGTGTCGGCATAGCTCCCTCTGCTGCTTCAGGACTAAAATATTCTTTTCACCCAGAAGTTTCAATATCTGTGTATTGCATTAGAATTCATATCAAATGATTTGCCAGACAGAATTTCACCGGCAAATTTTTATCTATAGCTTTTTGGATTTAGGAAATCCAGCTAAGAATTTCTGCTTTTGCTGTCTGTTTGCATACACAAAGCTTATGCACCAAAGCTGACTTTAGAACGAATGCTTTGATCATCCTCTTGTTAAAAGCAAATACAAAATCAAACCATGTGCCTGATCCTATCAGATGTGTATTTGAACTTGAAAATCAGCCTGTTAGAAAAAACTTATATGGGTGGGTAAATATTGAAAAAATGTTTTTGTTTCAAGCTACTAAAAATTATTACAGAAGAGTGTTCTTACAACATTTCCCAGAATCATGAAATCACTGGGGTAGGAAGGGACCCTTGGAGTTCTTCTAGTCCAACACCCTGCTAAAGCAGATTGTCCAGGACCACATCCAGGTGGGTTTTGAGGATCTCCAGAGAAGGAGATACATCAACCTCCCCGAGGAGTCTATTCCAGTGTTCTGTCACCCCCAAAGTAAAGAACATTTTCCTCATGTTCATGTGGAATTTCTTGTGTTTCAGTTTGTGCTCTATGGCCCTCGCCCTGTTGCTGGGCACCACCAGGCAGAGCCTGGCTTCATCCTCTGACACCTTCCCTTCAGAGACTTGTATGTACTGATGAGCTCCCATCTCAGTTGTCTCTTCCCCAGGCTGAACAGGCCCAGCTCCCTCAACCCTTCTTCTTAAGAGAGATGCTCCAATCCACTCATCATATTCACAGCCCTCTGCTGGACCCTCTACAGTAGTTCTTTGAACTGAAGAGCCCAGAATTGGACACAACACTCCAGATGTGCCACACCAGGGCTGAGTAGAGGGTCAGAATCACCTCACTCAGCCTCCTAGCAAAGCTCTTCACAATGCACCCCAGGATCCCATTGGCCTTCTTGGTCCCCAGGACACACTGCTGGCTCATGGGCAGCTTGTTGTCCAACAGGACCCCCAGGTTCTTATTCACAGAGCTGCTTTCCAGCAGGTCACCCCCAGCCTGTGCTGGTGCCTGGGGTTATTCCTCCCCAAGTACAGGATCCTGCACTTGCCTCTGTTGACTTTCAGATGTTTCTTCTCTGCCCAACTCTCCAGCCTGTCCAGGTCTCACCGAATGGCAGCACAGCCCTCTGGGGTATTGGTCACTTCTCCCAGCTTTGTGTTGTCAGGGAACTTGCTGAGGGTACACTCTGTCCCTGCCTCCAGGTCATTGATGAATAAGTTGAACAAGACTGAACCAAGCACTGATCCCTGAGGAAGCCCATCGACTACAGGCCTCCAGCTACACCCCGTGCCACTGTTTACAGCCCTCTGAGCTCTGTCATTCAGCCAGTTCTCAACTCACCCCACTGTCCTCTCAGCCAACCCACACTTCCGGAGTTACCTACAGGCATATAGGGGAAATGGTGTCAAAAACATTGCTAAAGTCAAGGCAACCTTGTCAGTGCTTCTCAAAAAACCAAGAGTGCCAAAGTATGCACCATATTTTGACAGGAGTA
>VZTJ01001460.1:3364-14227 GCA_013397795.1 Orthonyx spaldingii
GGGGTTTTTTGGGGTTTTTTTTGGGTTGGTTTTGTTCTTTTCTCCTCTTGAAAACTCAGCTTTATTCCCTGTTAACCAGAGGGTTGGATGAGGGAAATGGAGGACACCAAACCCATGTGGGGTCACCCAGCCCGTGTGGGGTCACCCAGCCCATGCGGGGTCACCAAACCCGTGTGGGGTCACCCAGCCCATGCGGGGTCACCAAACCCGTGTGGGGTCACCNACCCAGCCCATGAGGGGTCACCAAACCCACGTGGGGTCACCCAGCCCATGAGGGGTCACCCAGCCCACGTGGGGTCACCAAACCCATGTGGGGTCACCAAACCCGTGCGGGGTCACCCAGCCCATGAGGGGTCTCCAAACCTGTGCAGGGTCACCAAACCCATGTGGGGTCACCCAGCCCGTGTGGGGTCACCAAACCCATGCGGGGTCACCCAGCCCACGTGTGGTCACCAAACCCACGAGGGGTCTCCAAACCTGTGCGGGGTCACCCAACTCATGTGTGGTCACCAAACCCACGCGGGGTCACCCAGCCCATGAGGGGTCACCAAACCCACGTGGGGTCACCCAGCCCATGAGGGGTCACCCAGCCCACGTGGGGTCACCAAACCCATGTGGGGTCACCAAACCCGTGCGGGGTCACCCAGCCCATGAGGGGTCTCCAAACCTGTGCAGGGTCACCAAACCCATGTGGGGTCACCCAGCCCGTGTGGGGTCACCAAACCCATGCGGGGTCACCCAGCCCACGTGTGGTCACCAAACCCACGAGGGGTCTCCAAACCTGTGCGGGGTCACCCAACTCATGTGTGGTCACCAAACCCACGCGGGGTCACCCAGCCCATGAGGGGTCACCAAACCCACGTGGGGTCACCCAGCCCATGAGGGGTCACCCAGCCCACGTGGGGTCACCAAACCCATGTGGGGTCACCAAACCCGTGCGGGGTCACCCAGCCCATGAGGGGTCTCCAAACCTGTGCAGGGTCACCAAACCCATGTGGGGTCACCCAGCCCGTGTGGGGTCACCAAACCCATGCGGGGTCACCCAGCCCACGTGTGGTCACCAAACCCACGAGGGGTCTCCAAACCTGTGCGGGGTCACCCAACTCATGTGTGGTCACCAAACCCACGCGGGGTCACCCAGCCCATGAGGGGTCACCAAACCCACGTGGGGTCACCCAGCCCATGAGGGGTCACCCAGCCCACGTGGGGTCACCAAACCCGTGTGGGGTCACCAAACCCACGTGGGGTCACCAAGCAGCACCCCAAGCTCAGGCTGCAGGATTTTCCAGCTCGCTCTCACTCATCCCGCTGAATTCCCAAATTTTCCTCCTCTTCTCCAACCTCTGTCTCACTTCTGGACCTTATTCCCCCTTCCCCTCCAGCGTTTGCCCCTCAGGGGCTCAGGCTGGGAAGCGCAGCCCTCCCGGCATTCCAGCTGGAGGGAAACTGGGAAAAATAACTCCGAGTTCTCCGTTTTTTCTCTCCAGCCGGATGAGAGGACCTGCGAGGATTTAGCGGAAGGAGACCACTACTCAGCACCCCCGGAGAGCTCAGAGTCACCGCAGGGCTCTGCCACCTCCCCCACGGCCTCGCTCTTCCCCGACAGCCTCACCACCGACGGTGGGTGCCCGGAGGGTGACCCTGGCCCTGGGGATTGTCCCCCGATAGGGGATCCCAATCCCTGATCCTGAGCCCTGGCAAGGTGATCCCAATCTCTGATCCTGATCCCAGGACAGGTGATCCCCCCCAGTCCCTGGAGAGGTAACCCCCAATCCCTGATCCTGATCCCTGGGAAGGTGATCCCAATCTCTGATCCCTGAACAGGTGATCCCCCCCAGTCCCTGGACAGGTAACCCCCAATCCCTGATCCTGAGCCCTGGCAAGGTGATCCCAATCTCTGATCCTGATCCCTGAACAGGTGATCCCCCCAGTCTCTGATCCTGAGCCCTGGGAAGGTGATCCCCCCCAGTCCCTGGAGAGGTAACCCCCAATACCTGATCCTGATCCCTGGAAAAGTGACCCCGTGTCCCTGATCCCTGGACAGGTGACCCCAATCCCAATCCCTGATCCCTGGGATAGTGACCCCAATCCCTGATCCTGAGCCCTGGGAAGGTGATCCCAATCTCTGATCCCAGGACAGGTGATCCCCCCCCAGTCTCTGATCCTGATCCTCGGACAGGTGATCCCCCCCAGTCCCTGGAGAGGTAACCCCCAATCCCTGATCCTGAGCCCTGGGAAGGTGATCCCCTCCAAACCCTGATCCTTGGACAGGTGATCCCCCAATCCCTGATCCTGATCCCTGGGAAAGTGATCCCCAGTCTCTGATCCTGATTCCTGGACAGGTGACCCCAATCCCAATCCCTGATCCCTGGGATGGTGACCACAAATCCCTGATCCTGATCCCTGGACAGGTAATCCCCAATCCCTGATCTCTGGACAGGTGATCCCAATCCCTGATACTGAGCCCTGGGAAGATGATCCCAATCCCTGATCCTGACCCCTGGAAAAGTGACCCCCAGTCCCTGATCCCTGGGATAGTGACCCCAAATCGCTGATCCTGATCCTTGGGAAGGTGATCCTCCAACCCTTATCCCTGGATAGGTGATCCCAATCCTGATCCCTGATTCCTGGGAAGGTGATCCCCAATCCCTGATCCCGATCCCTGGACAGGTGACCCCCAATCCCGATCCCCAATCCCTGATCCTGATCCCTGGACAGGCCTTTCACTGCCTCGTAAAGCAAATCCAAATCCAAGTAAATTCCAGGACCAGATGGTTTTGGAGCAGAATCCTGGAATGATTTGGGGTGGAAGGGACCTTAAATCCCATCCAGTCCCATGGGCAGGGACACCTCCCACTGTCCCAGGGTGCTCCAAGCTCCATCCAGCCTGGCCTGGGACACTTCCAGGGATCCAGGGGCAGCCAGAGCTGCTCTGGGAAATCCATCCCAGCCCCTCCCCACCCTCACAGGGAGGAATTTCTTCCCAAAATCCCCTCTGGATTCCATTTCTCCACCTGTAAAAGAGGAGCAGCGATCCCTAAATCTGTAAAGTTCTGGAATCCCAGAAGGATTTGGGTTGGAAGCTCTTCCCATTCCACCCCTGCCATGGGCAGGGACACTTCCTGCTGTCCCAGCTCGCTCCAAGCCCTTTCCTTGGGGAGGGATGAGCACAGGAGATGATGGAAAAGGCAAGGAAGGGCATCCAGGAGGTGAAACCTGAGGGAATGTGGCACGGTGGGAAGAATTTGAGAGTTTTTCCAGCTTTTTCACCCATTTGTGGAGGCCAGGGAGTAACTGAGCCACGGTGGGGAGAACCCACGGGATCCTGAAGGGATAAATCCCGGTGAGAAGGGCTTGGGATCCCAACGGGCTTGGCTTCAAGGCTGCCAGGACTCCCAGCCTGGAATTAAAGCAGCGATCCCACTCCTTCCAGCCTCGGAGAGCTCCATAAAAAAAACCCTCGGAGCTTCCCTGGAGAATCCAGAATCCTAAAACTCCATAATCCCATTACCGCGGGGCCGATCCTGGCGCAGGGACCGCCGCAATTTGGCTGCTTAATTAGCCCTAAGGCCGAGTGCTAATTAGGATAACCAGGAAGGGGAATTCCTTCCCTGTAGGGGGAGGGGGGGTTGGAACGCCACCACCGGGATTGTTTTCCAGCCCGTCGGGCGGTTCTTGGAGAGAAAAAACCAAACCGAGAGGTTTTGTGTGCCACAGTCAGGCGTGGGGTTAATTTGGGATCTTGGAAGGGAACAAACGGCGGGAGGAGAGGTTTGGAGAAGGGCAGAGGAGGGAGGAAGGGCCTGAGTTCTCCCAGCCAGCCCAGATCCCTGGATCTGTGTCTTTCCCAATCATTCCAGATCCCTGGATCCCCATCCTTCCCACAAGTCCAGATCCCTCAATCGACATCCTTCCCAACCAGCCCAGATCCCTGGATCCCCATCCTTCCCACAAATCCTGATCCCTGGATCCCCATCCTTCCCACAAGTCCAGATCCTTGGATCTGCATCCTTCCCAACCAGCCCAGATCTCCAGATCTGTGTCTTCTCCAACCAGCCCAGATCCCTGGATCCACATCCTTCCCACAAGTCCAGATCCCTGGATCCACATCCTTCCCAACCAGCCCAGATCTCCAGATCCGTGTCCTCTTCAACCAGGCCAGATGCCTGGACCTGTGTCCTTCCCACCAGCCCAACTCCATGAATCCACATCCTTCCCACAAATCCAGATCCCTGGATCCACATCCTTCCCACAAATCCAGATCCCTGGATCCACATCCTTCCCAACCAGCCCAGATCTCCAGATCTGTGTCGTCTTCAGCTATCCCAGATCCCAGATCCCAGGATCTGTGTCCTCCCAGCCAGTCCAGATCCCTGGATCTGTGTCCTCCCCAAGAAACCCAGATCCTTGGATCCACATCCTTCCCAACCAGCCCAGATCTCCAGATCTCTGTCCTCTTCAACCATCCCAGATCCCTGGATCTGTATCTTTCCCAGCCAGCCCAGATCCCTGGATCTACATCCTTCCCACAAATCCAGATCCCTGGATCCACATCCTTCCCCACCACCCCTGGATCCGTGTCCTTCCCAGCCAATCCAATTCTGCGGATCCACATCCTCCCCACTGTCCCACTTTCCTGGATCCGTGTCCTTCCCAGCCAGCCCAGATTTTTGGATCCACACCCTCCCCAGGCCATTCCAGCTCCCTGGATCTGCTCCTGGAGCTGCTGGAAGTGCCCAGCGTGACTCACCGGCCGCGTGCTGCTGTCGGAGCAGGAGGAAGCCAAGCCCTGGGAATTCTGGATCGGGATTTGGAAGCCAAACTCAGGGAATTCTGGATGGGGATTTGGAGGCCAAGCCCAGGGAATTCTGGATCAGGATTTGGAAGCCAAACTCTGGGGATTCTGAATCAGGATTTGGAAGCCCAGTCCAGGGAATTCTGGATCAGGATTTGGAAGCCAAGCTCTGGGGATTCTGGAACAGGATTTGGAAACCAAGCCAAGCACAGAGAATTCTGGACCAGAATTTGGAAACGAAGCCAAATTCTGGGAATTCTGGGTCAGGATTTGGAAGCCAAGCCATGCCCTGGGAATTCTGGATCGGGATTTCACCCTCGTGAGGGACGTGGAGCCTGTGGAGAGACAAAGCCCTACAAAATATCGGATAGATCCTGGTTCTTCCAGAAGGAGCCCGGATTTTGAGCATCCCGTGGATTTATTCGGGATGTGTGGGCTGCAAACTCCGCAGGCTGGACAAGGACACCGAGCTAAGCACCAAACCCAGCGCTGGGAGCAGGGAACGACCCCTTTCCTGGGATTTTTGTGCTCCGGGTGCCACCTCAGGGAAGCAAAACCCCAACCCGCAGCCCTCCTGCTGCCGCCGCTCTTTCCCAGGCGCTTCCCTCTTCCGGAGAGATCCAAACCTGTCCGGAGAGGCCTGGGAGCGGGTGGGAAGCACGAGGATATCGCAGAAAGTTCCTGATTTTATTTTTTCCGCCGTTTTTTTTCTCCTTTCAGACGACACGAAGCTCAACCAGTTTGCGGGAGCAGAGGGTAAGGCCGAGGATTCCGTGGTATCCCGGCGCTCTTGGTGCGCTTTTCCCTCTCCCTCCTGCTCCGCCAGCTCCAGGAGTTTTCTCCTTCCCTGTAATTCCCGTTATCTGCAATATTTCCACCGACACAAAGGTTCTTTTTCCCTCGGATTTCTCTGGCTGGGGCATGGAAAACAGCGTGAAACCCGACTTCAAAGTGCTTTTTGTCCAGCTCTGCCTTTTCCCTCCCTATTCCCGGGAATCCTGGCTCAGTCCCAGCCTCTCCATCAGTCCCAAACCGCTGCCAGAATTCCAGAGGGGTGGAAGGATCCAATTCCTCTGCAAAGCAGGAGTGAATCCCTGTTCCCTGAGGGCAGCTCCGGGAACTTCAGCTCCAAGATGGAGCCACGGAGTCTTTAAAACTCCCAATTTTAGCCGATTTTTTGCCAATTATTCCCACTTTTTCCCCAATTATTCCCAATTTTTCCCCAACTACTCCCAAATTTTAGCCAATTTCAGCCAACTTCTCCCAATTTTTAGCCAACTACTCCCAGTTTTTAGCCATTTACTCCCAATTTTTAGCCAATTATTCCCAATTTTTCCCCAACTACTCCCAATTTTTAGCCAATTTCAGCCAACTGCTCCCAACTTTTAGCCAACTACTCCCAACTTTTAGCTAACTACTCCCAATTTTTAGCCAATTTTTAGCCAACCACTCCCAGTTTTTAGCCAATTATAGCCAACTACTCCCAACTTTTATCCAATTATTCCCAATTTTCACCCCATTTTCCCCCCCAAACCGGCTCGATTTTGGAACAGCGCGTCCCGAGGTGTCGCCAGCGCTCCGGGCTCAGCTGGATCCTGTTTTTCCAGCTGTGGGGAGCAGCCTTCCGTCGTCCCAGCGCGCCCCGATCCCCGCGGGCACCGTCGTGGGCGTCGTGGTGGCCGCGCTGCTGCTGGCCGGGCTCATCCTGGCTGGAATCTACATCGGGAGCCGCCCCACCTCGGCTGCTGCCCTGTTCTTCATCGAGGTGAGTGAGAACCGTGCAAATCCCGACCTCCCAGAGCTTTTTAGGGAGCCAGGAGAACTTTGGGGAGTTCGTCTCCGAGTCCTGCTGATGCCCCAAGCTCCGGGTGATGGTTGGAACTCGGCCTCTCTCCTTCCCTCGCTGTTTTGTTTCCACATTTTGCCTTTTTGCCCTTCGTGGGGGAAAATCCAGGCTTGTCCTTGGGTGTTTCAGATCTGTGAGGAGCGTCTGGACACCGCTCAAAACCTTTTCAAAACTCACTTTCACCACTCAAACTCTCTCTTCCACAGCATTTTTCACATCCCAGGGTCCGTTTTCCCCCCTTTTTCCTGCGGGAATCGGGGCGAATTCCCTGTGCCCAGCCCCTGAGGTGCCTCTGTTTCTGTCCCCAGCGAAGGCCGCACCGCTGGCCCGCCATGAAATTCCGCAACCGCGCCAACCGCGCCTCGTACGCCGAGGTGGAGGCGGCCAGCCAGGAGAAGGAGGGATTCGTGGAGGCCGAGCAGTGCTGAGGCTTCTCCCGAGGGTTTCCCGAGCATCCCGCGGCTCCCACGGCGCCGGAATCGTCGTCCCCCATCCCTTCGCCGAGCCTGTCCCCGCTGGGAAGAGGAGCAGCGAGCAGAAGGCCCCAAAATGAGATTTTTTTTTTCTTTTTTTTTTTGGGGGGGAGGAGTGAGGGCAGGCTGGGGGTGCTGGATGCTCCTGGGTAGTGGTTGGAGCAGCACCAGCCTGGACGTGGTGGTGGGGGGGAAAAAAAAAGTCGATTTTTTTTCAGCTTGGTGGGGATTTCTGGCGTTTTTTTGGGTTTTTTTGGGTTTTTTTTTGGGTTGTTTTTTTCCTCTTCCTTCCTCTGCTGGAGCCTGAACAGGGGCAGGAACGGTGGGGGAATCTCCCTGTGGGCAAACCAGGGGTTTGCTGGGGCAGCAGAGAGGATTCTTTGGGGCTCAGGAACGTCGTGCTGGTGCCTCTGGAGCGGCTGGGAAGCGGGAACAGATCCTGGAATGTCCCAGAAGGGGCACCCAGGGCTCCTCTCCCACCCCCTCCATCCCTTTCTCCCCTTCTCCTCCTTTAATTGACATTTTAATTTTGCCTTCACTGCCCAGCAGCCTCCAGCCCTGGTTTTCCCCATCCCTCCTCTGTTTTTCCACCCCCGTGACTCCAACCTTCCCTTCAAAGCAGCCCCTGCTCCCAGAAAAAGGGGGATTTGGTTTATTTTGAGGAGCAAACCCTGCTGAGGATTCACCTCCAGGACCAGCGTGGGCCCACGGCTTTGATGCGCTTTTGGGCGCTTAATTAATTTGCTAAATTGCTAATTGTGACCTTCTGGCCCTAAAGGAGGCAGAGAGAGGGGGAGAAATAAATCTGAGATTCCGCCAAAATGAGTCCTCTGATGGGCCCGGAGGCAGCGGGGACGGAGAGGGTTTGATGGGACAGGATAAATGGGATAAATCCTGGAGCAAATCCAGGCTCGTTTTTGGGCTTTTTCAGATCCATGAGGAGCTCCTGGACACCACAGGAAACCTGAAAATCGCCCCGTTAACGTCATCATTTTAATTTTTTTTTTTTTTTTTCTGATTTTGGTTTTATTTCGCCGTGGCTGCGATGAGCTCCGGGGGTGGCTGTGGATGGATATTGGGATCCCACATCCCAGCCCTAAGGAAGGGCTTCCATTCAGGGTTCTCTGCTCCTTCTGTGCCAGCGGAATTCAGGATTCATCCCCAAAACAATCCCACGGATCAGGCCCTAAACTGAGCAAATCTCGGTGAAAAAAACCCGGAATTTGGGAGGCAAAGTTTTCTTGCCCCCACCACAAAAACTGTTGGATTGTGGGGCTTTCCCCCCCCCTTTTTTTTTTTTTTTTTAATTAATTTTCTCTCTCTCCTCAGCTATTTATTCTGATAATCAACTTTGGGGAGTATTTTATCCCCTGGCTGGCTCAGCTGGCGCTGCTGGTGGTTCCTGGCTAATTCATGTTTTCCTTCTCATCTGCTGAATTTATGGCACCGTTAGGGATAAATGTGGATCTTTGGTGGCATCCAGACCCCGGATTCGACTTTCTCGGAGCCCCTGGGGAGGTTTTTTGGGGGTTTTTTTTGCTGCATTTTATGGCCTAAAAGCACCAAAACGCTCTCTGCAGGCAGATTTTGGAAGAGTTTTATTCCCAAATAAAGCTTTTCATTAAAAATTGTTTCTTTCCCCGAAGTTGGAAGAATTCAAAGGGGTGTTGTCACTCAGTTTTTGCCCCAAATCTGATCTTTGTGATGGTGACGAGTTGATTTTCTCTGGATTTCACTTTTTAAAAAAAAAAAAAAAAAAGGTTTAAATTTGAATTATTCATTCCAATAGTTTTAGGCCTGGTTTTTCCCTGGTTTTTCCTCAACATGAGCACATGGGAACAGCGAGATTTTGGGTTCTTGTCTTCCCCCGCAGCCCCTGGAACTGCTGGGAAACATCCAAGAGTTCGGAAATGCCACGGATTTAAAGGAAAACAGGTTTTAAAGAGCCAGGATTAATGCAAATCACCGGGGTTTGTGCTGCAGCCAGGATTTTGGGAAGATTCCGAAGAAAACACAGAAATTAGGGAAAGATTCAGGCGGGGAATCCCGACATCCAACGGGAATGGCTGGATTGGGATCCATGAAACACCTGAAATTCAGGGAAACGCTGAGTTTGGAGTTAAAAAAGGCTCTTTATTTTAAAATTATTTTAAATTTTTCCTTTAAGGGCAGAACCAAACCCAGCCAGGCCCTGCTGGTTTGTTCAGCCCCTCCTGAGGTTCGGGATCTGGCGGAGCATTCCCAGCTCCAAATCCTCGGCTCTGAGGAGCTGGAGAAAGGAGAGAAAAAAGGGGAAATTCCTGCCCAAAACCAGCTCCAGGCTGAGGGGTTGGGTCTGGCTGGCACCTCCCAGCCTGCAGAGCAGAAATTCCCTGTCCTGCTTTCCCACCTGGAGTTTCATCCCTGGTGCTGAAACCTTCCCTGAATATTCCTTGCGGTGGAAGAGGAGCGGGAAATGTGAGAAATCCGGGAAAATCCAGTGCGGCCAGGGCTTAAAAAAAGAGGGAAAAATGGCTTTTCCATCACCAAGTTCTGTTGGAAAGCAGAATTTGGGTGCTCCAAGTCCATCCCGTGGGGATCAATCCTCGTTTTCCTGCCCGAGGTGCCGGATAATCTCGGAGAGTTGAAGCGAGAACGTGATGGTGACGACCCAAAACCAATTGAATTTGGCTTTTCCAGCCACATCCTGAGGTTTTCCTCGGCATCCCTCTGGATTCTGGGCTCCCGTCAGCATCGTGACCTCCTCTGGAGGGGTTGGAGGTGGCTCTGGTGGCTCAAAAGAAGGGGAAAAACCCAAATTTGTGCCCCTGCTGGGTCCATCCCGGGTGGGAAATTCCATCCCCTCTGTGCTACTCGGAGCAGCCGGGAAAGCCCAGCCTGGAATCTGGGGACTCCCAAACGTTTGGAGCTGAAACTTCCCAATTTTTTTTTGACATTAAAATTTTTTTCTCTCAATAATTCAAGGCCTGGTTTCCACACACTTGGATTTCCAGCTCTCTCTGGATTGTCCTGAGGGACTCAGAGCACTTTGGGGGTTCTCTGCACGGGATGGAGGTGGGAATGGAATAAAAATCTCTTCCCTTTGGACAGCTTTGGTTTCCCAAATAAACCCTGGGAAGGATCCTCGCCGCTGGCCTGGGCTGGGGATGGCTTTTCCCCTGGATTCTTCCCGTGGCTGCTCCAGGAATTGTTTCTTTTGAGGTTTTAGCAATAATTCATCGTTACCAGGAGGGCTCAGAACAAATAAATGAGGTTTCAACCAAAACTCTCATTTTATTCTGCTTGGATTATTTAGATTTTAATTTTTTTTTCCCTCAGATCATTTGGCTTTTTTTACAACGTTCAGGGTCAATGTTTTGGTCTCTGCCCCAAATTATTTCCAATATAAATCACTTTAAAGGTCGTTCATAACCTGAGAGCTCTGGGCATTCAGGCTTCCTTTTCTTTTATCTCTATTTATTAATTCCCATTAGAAAAAGAAATATAAAATCCATTTTTTTCCCCATTTTTCCTTTCACTCTGTTCATCCCTCCTTTCCTTCAGGAGTTTTTCCAGGCTGGGAGAGGCAGTGCTAACAATGGCAGGAGTTAATTTAATCAGGATGAAAGAATTCTCCTGTCCTGGTGCCTTGTTCTGTTTCTCTGAGTGGAGAAGCAGATATATAATTATATATTAAAAAATATTTATTTGTTTATATTTCTATTTATTTTATTTATTTATTTATTTATTTTTGGTTTCGTTTAATTTTA
>VZTJ01001460.1:14412-29580 GCA_013397795.1 Orthonyx spaldingii
GGGTTTATGGAGGTGGGACACAATTCCAGGGAGAGATTCAGGATTTCTGGAGGTGGGACACAATTCCAGGGAGAGATTCAGGATTTCTGGAGGTGGGACACAATTCCAGGGGAAGATTCAGGATTTATGGAGGTGGGACACAATTCCAGGGAAAGATTCAGGGTTTATGGAGGTGGGACACAATTCCAGGGACAGATTCAGTCCAGTCGTGGATCCCAGGTGGAAAAAGAAACAGGAAGAGCCTCATTCCAAACTCTGCCTGCCCTGTGCTGCTCAGCTCCAAGGCTCGTTATTTTTGCACATTTTTCTAATTTAACTTTTCAGCCAAAATTTTGCAGTCACGGTGACGTCATCATCTCGTTAATTTAAGGAACCATTCTCAGACATTCCATTCGAGGGTGATTTTTGCTTTGTTTCACTTTCTCCGAGGAAAGTTCCCTCAATAAAGTTAAAAGGGGTGGAAAAAAAAAAAAGGAAAAGAAAAAACAAACCCCAACTCAAGAACGAAACCAAACCAAACAACTGCCTTTGGGGAAAAAAATAAAAATACCTGGCAAAAATTCCTTCAGAGCAGCTGCAGGCCTCTGCTGCCATCGTATGGGAGCTGCCTTTGGAGCAGCAAGGAAACCTCTCCCGGGAGGTTCGGCTGCTGTCCCAGGAGAAATCTGCAGGGAAATTTTAAATTATTTTAAACCCAGTCTGTTGGCGAATAGAAATAAGAGAATGGAATAATAGAAATTCCAGAATTCTGGAATGGTTTGGATGGGAAGGGACCTTAAAGCCCATCCAGTGCCACCCCTGCCATGGCAGGGACACCTCCCACTGTCCCAGGCTGCTCCAAACCCCATCCAGGCTGGCCTTGGGCACTTCCAGGAATCCAGGGGCAGCCACAGCTGCTCTGGGCAAGATGAGAATTGGAGATGAGAGCTGGAGATGAGGGTTGGAGATGGAGGTGAGAGATGAGGGTTGGAGATGAGGGTTGGAGATGGAAGTTGGAATGAAGGTTGGAGATGGAGGTTGGAGATGAGGGTTGGAGATGAGGGATGGAGATGAGGGTTGGAGATGGAGGTTGGAGATGAGGGTTGGAGATGAGGGTTGGAGATGAGGGTTGGAGATGAGGGATGGAGATGAGGGTTGGAGATGGAGGTTGGAGATGAGAGTTGAAGGTTGGAGATGAGGGCTGGGGATGGTTTGGTGGCTCTGGGCTCAGGCAGAACCCCCGTGCAGGGTGTGGGGTTTTAGGTCCAGCGCAGGGCAGGTACCTACAGAGAGACCCCACAGCTCTGCAGGTGCCCTGTGCTCCCATCCCAGAGCGATGCTGCTGTGGGATCACACCTGGGATACCCCAAAATCCAGTGATACCTCACACCTGTGGTACCCCTCACACCTGTGAGACCCCACACACCTGGGATACCCCACACACCTGGGATACCCCAAAACCCAGTGGTACCCCACACCTGTGATATCCCACACACCTGGGATACCCCAAAACCCAGTGGTACCCCTCACACCTGGGATACCCCACACACCTGGGATACCCCAAAACCCAGTGGTACCCCTCACACCTGGGATATCCCACACACCTGGGATACCCCAAACCCCAGTGGCACCCCACACCTGTGGCACCCCATAGCTGTGGCACCCCACTCACCTGAGCCTCCGCGCCCCAGGACGGGCTCTCACCTGCCCTTACCACACCCCATGCAGCCACTCGCGGGGCCTGGCCAGCCCTGGCCTGAGGACACCAGGTCCCCGCTGGCACCCTTGATGTCCCCTGGCCCCGCCGGACCCTCCCTCCAAGGAAAAAAAACCCAAAAAACCCCCCAAAACCCCTCACCACAATTCCTAATTGATTATTCATGAGGGGGGCGTGGCCACAGAGGGCGCGCAACAGGCGGGGCGCGCTTTCCGCTATGGGAGGGGCGTGTCCCTAATTTGAATATTCATGAGGTGGGCGGGGACAGCGCGGGCGGGAAAAGCCGCGCGCGAGCCGCTCGCGCCCCGCCCCCCTCCCCCTCACCCGCGCGCCGAATGCGGCCGCGAGCGAAAAGGCGGGAAAAGTCGTTATTGCCCAAAATTCGCATAAATTCGCCTAAAAAAGGGACGGAGTTGCCAAGAATATTAACAAGACACCGCTGAAGGGACATGCTGGTGTTGTCTGTAATCATTTCCTCCCTCCAACGCGTCATTGACGTCTACCAAATCGAAAGTTTCTGTGGTGGTTTTTAATTTTTTGCCAACATTTCTGCTCCCGGCTGAGGCTCCCTAACGCAGCTGTGCTGCCTCTACACACCCGCCTCTGCTCCTACGACCACAACCCCTTTTAACCTCAATAGGTAGCAACACTTAACAGAAATAAGGCTTTAAGGGGTTGGATTTAAATAATAATAATTTAAAAATGGGCGGTTGGGGTCTCCTTCCCCCTCAGGGACGCGGGGTTGGGTGACCCCACAGCCCCATCCCCTGCTGCTCCCTCAGAGCTCCCTGCGGGCGCCCGGCCGGGGCTGTTTGTGGAGGGCGGGTTTCCGTGAGGTAAAAAACGGCTGATAAAGTGTTTTATGTGAGTACCATCAACTGTGAGACATCCTCTATTGATTTAATGTAGGTTTTGGGGGTGCAGGCCCCCCCATTTCAGCCCTTTAGCCCCGAATTTTGGTGGGTTGTGGGGAGAGGGGGCCATGGCGGACAACAGAGCCTGGCCCCTCCTTTGGCTTAAAGGTCATAGCCCGGCGAAATCTGACCCAAAAACCACAGGAAAAAGGTCAAAAATAACCCATTTCATCAAATACTGACGGCTGAGGAGGAAATCTAGGTTGGAACGAGGGAAAAAGAAGCCGGATTTAGTGTTTTTCCCCTCTGATGGGAGCCAGCCCCCTCACACCACGACCCGGCCGCCATCAGCAACAGGGCCAGGAACCCTCAGCTCTCTGCTTTATATTCACATTTTTCTTCAGTTTAGGTGGTTTTGGAACCGATTTGCACCATCAATCTTACAAATAGCCTTTATCATAAATAAAAATGCTTCTTTTAAACAAAAATTTTCTGTGTAGGTTGGGGGTAACAAGGATTAAGGTAACTCCACGGGTGCACTCAGTGCTGCAAGGTTTGTCACCCCCACTTAGGCTTGTACTTGAAAATTATTGTTTCATTCTACCCTATTTTCTTCCATTCTATTTTATTTTATTTTTAGACCACAAAGGAAAAGAGAAAATCGAGAAAAACAAATGAAAACCCCCCCGGGGTTAATATTCGAAACCAGTGGTTTTATGCCCGTGGTGATGAGGAAGGGAAAGGGAAACATCCCAAACCAATCTCCAGAGTAAATAAACACCTTTTTTGCAATAAATGTTTGCCAAATGCTAACACAGGGCTCCGAGAAATATCAGGACTAAAGTGCATCCATTAGCAGGAGTTTAGCGACTGCTTAAGGGCAGCATGGGTGGAAGTTGATGCTTTCTGCCTTGTAAACAAATTAGTTTATAGCGACAAATAAGATGACCCTTCTTAGCTAATGTTATGAGTTTAGCTTGTTAAATATTTAACATTTACCTTTCAATTTCCAGTGTGGATTAAGCAGCTCTCCAAACACTGGGGTCCCAGCAGCAGATGGAGATGCACAGCCCATTGCCCCGCTCTGGCTCAACTCCCTAAGAAATTAAAAAAACCCCACGATTAAGTCAAAGAGGAAGCAAATGGGAGCTTTCAGGAAAGCCTTTAAAACTGGCTGTTTGCACTCCTTTTTATTTACATTAATTTTCTCTAGCTCTGCTCTGCATTAAAACAGCTATAACCCATTTAACTTCAACCACGTTGGACAGAAAAAGACAAATATTAGACAAATACTTTCCAAAAACCTCGCTGGTGGCAAAGTATTTTTCCTTCCACAACTGGAGGCCCAAGGTAAGATTTTTTTTTAAAAAAAACCACTGAAAGATCCCACAAATCCCCACAGCCCAGTCCCTGCTCCAGACAGAAAGGAGAGTGGGAAGAGAAGAAAGTATCACAGGATTGCAACTTCATTTCTGAAGTCTGGATGAGAAAAATGCACCAGATTTAGCCAAGTTTAGTGGTGCCTGGTTATAAACAGGGAATGGGCTGCTTTGTGTGTTGTCCACAAGGAATTTATATGGAATCCACAATTCTGTGTGTCAAATTCCTTGCTTTTAGAAGATGACCATTTTTAAATATAACTTTATCCAAAGCTGATTTTTCTTAAGGGCGTTTTGTCAACTTCCCTTCCTAAAACCCTGAGGACAAACTAATTTTAGCAGCAGTTACATTTGCTCACAAGCCCTGTGAAAGTTTTCAGCTGCTTTAGCAAGCCAGAAATATCCCATGGCTGAATTATAAAAAAACGCTCCCAGCCAAGTAAAAAA
Source organism: Orthonyx spaldingii (assembly GCA_013397795.1). Taxonomy (NCBI): domain Eukaryota; kingdom Metazoa; phylum Chordata; class Aves; order Passeriformes; family Orthonychidae; genus Orthonyx; species Orthonyx spaldingii. Next base: position 18,789 of record VZTJ01001460.1, read on the forward strand.
TTCCTTAAATGTACAACTCCAAGCCTCCTTTTTCCCAAAATTCCCCCATTTCCCAGCCCAAACAGAGCCCCCATTGTGGCCGTGGCCATTTCCCCTGGGTGGAATACGAGAGAGTCTGGCTGGAGTGGTTTTGTAACAAACAGGGAGGATGTTTGGAGCTTGTTGTCTGTAATTTTGTAAATTTTTAATCCCGCCAACAATGGGGTCTATTCTCCGGGCGAGTTTCCCCACTGCTGGCGGCTGGGATGTTGCAGCTTGGAGCGGCTCCAGGGATGTTCCAGCCGGCGCTGCCAGCTCCTGGCATCACCCTGCCAGCTCTCCTCCTCCTCCTTGGCAATCCCCCCGCAGCCTCAGCTGCTGGAATCGAGGAATGCTGCGGAAAAAATCTCAGTTAGAACCATAAATTTAACACGCAGCGAGTCCCTGGCTCCCGATGTTGCCCGACATTGTGAAGTGTGGCTGTTCTAGGGACTCAAAACCCAGAAGGTGAATCAAATAATCCGATTTATTGATTCTTCCAGAGCTCCTTTTCAGCCCCCTGCGATTTTGGAAAAGCCTGAGGCGCTGACATTTTCACGGGGCAATACTGTATCGTTTATTTTTATATCACACATTGAGTCATTACATTAAATTAAGCCTTGCACCGACCCAGTGCTGAGGGAAAAGAAGGGTTTGAAGCATCACTTTGGTGCTTTTAATCTTTGATTTGGCCCTGCACAAGCACCGTGTCAGTAATTATCACTCCAAAGGAACGGTGACGATCCTTTTAATAACAGCCCTATAACTTCAGCGCTCGCTTGAATAATTAGTGTGACAAATTAAAACGATGTTGTTAATTGCTGCAGTTTGTAGCCTCACATGTAATTCCCCAAGAATTCCCTTCCAGAATTGTTTTCCTCACTTTCTGTGTCTCCCCCCTCGGATGTGCCCTCAGTGCTTTTTTGTCTTTTCCTCCTCCAAACTCAGCCGGATCTTCCATTCCCCCAGGCATTATTTACACATTTCAACACGTTAAATTATTAGCTAGAAGGCGTTTTATTCTTTATGCACTAAAAGTAATTTAACAAATTGCCTTCACTGCACTAAACTCAGGCAGTTTTTCCTACGCACAGGCGAGATTTTCAGCTCTGTCTCCAAGGGAGTCATTTCCTCTCAGCTTTTCCCTCCTCAGAAAACCAGAATTTAATATTTTAAATTTTTATTTCCTCCAGGTTGAATTGATGGGAACACCGGCACAATGACCTCGAGCGCAGGGAGCAGCTGCCCCTCGATCCCGAGGCGGAGCAGCCGCCGCTGCTGCCCCGCCCCGGGCAGGGATTCCCAGCCTCTGTCAGCGCTGGGGGATTTCCAAACGCTTCCCTTAGAGATCTTTCAGATGGTGTTGAATTATCTCCCAGGTGAGGATTCGATCACAAACCTCAGTATCTGAAAATTGCCATCAATTTTTTTTTCTTTTACGAAGCCCTACTATTCAGAATGTTGTCGCTTTTAAGTCAATTTGTGTGACTTTAACTCTGAATTTTCAGCTTTAACAACTGACCAAAATTTCAGTGATAGCTACAACCTATTTGAAGTTGGTTTTTGCCTATCAAACGTGAAAATTATTCCTTAGATCTGTCAGTTTGTGATTACTTTGCCAGTTTGCTGGCAAAGGACACCAACATTAATTAATTGTTGTTTTATTTATAAATCTGATTTCTTGGCCTGGTTTTGAAGTCAGAAGTTGCTATTGCCTCGTGATCAGCGTTTTCCCTTGCAGAGTGGGGATTTAGGAGTGTCCTGGGCTTTGCTTTTCCAGTGAAGGACATCAGCATGCTGAGCATGGTGTCCAAAACCATCAGCAGCCGCCTGATTAATTACATCTCCACCTCGTCAGGGAGCCGCCGGCTGCTGCTGCAGGACTTCCACAGCCCGGAGATCCCCGGCAGGAAAGAAGGAGCCTCCATTCTGGAGCACTACAAATCTCTAGGTGAGGACAGAACTCACGGGAAAGCTCTCTCCTGCTCCCTGCATTAACAGGATGTGCAGAACGAGGAGCCAAACAACCCCTTCCAACACCGAGGAACCGCCTGAAATCCTTCCAAAACCTCTGAGTTATGGGGGGGAAAAAAAAAAAAAAATTAAAAAAAAAAATCCCTGTTTCTGCTGCCTCCTCCGGGTGTCCTTTTTTTTTCCCCAGAGAGGATCATTTTGCAGGAGGAGGCGTTTCTAAATTTTCTCAGTTTGGAGCCCGGAGCTGGAAAACGCAGAGGGAACCGAGGCTCCCATGCCCGGGGCAGCCGGGGGAATGCGGCGGCTCCACCCGCAGGGTCTCCCCTGGAGCAGCTCGCATTCCTCAGGCTGGGAAAGGCAGCCCTTAGGCCCGGCCTAACTCCGGGGTGAGTGACCAACACCCGGCTGCTTTGCTCATTTTTAAGGCACGTTGGTTCTAATTGGCTCCGCGGCGTTCTGGCAGAGGAGGAAATGGAATTAAAACATCATTGGGGCCAGATTTGCTGTTCCCCGTCTGATATAAAAATGTGTGTTTGACAGAGAAATAAAGGCCAGGGGCAGATGGAGAATTGTAAATATGGGTTGGACTGCAGGCATTAAATAAAGGTATTAAATACATTAAATAAATACATTAAAAACATGAAATAAAGGCGTTATAAACACTAAATAATGACGTTAAAGACATTAAATAAAGGCATTAAAGACGTTAAATAAAGGTGTTAAAGACATTAAATAAATACATTAAAAACCTTAAATAAAGGCATTAACAACATTAAATAAAGGTGTTGAAAACCTTACATAAAGGTGTTAAAAACCTTAAATAAAGGCATTAACAACATTAAATAAAGGTGTTAAAAATATTAAATCTCACAAGATAAAGGAAAGCTGTTAAACTCATTAAGAACAAAATCCTATTGTAAGCAAACTGTGGAGGTTTTGAGGTATCTTAAAATACCTTTTTAAAACTAATCTTCGTGTTTCCTCTTTAAAATGAAGCCTGAAACCTTGTAATCCCTTAAAAAAAAAAATAAAAAAAAAATCAGAATTAGTTCGGGCTTTGTAGTAATCTCACCCAAAATGTCACCCTGTTATTTAAATGTAGGTGTGAACCCATCCCTGTAGGAGTAAATAATAAGTAATATATTAAAAAAAATATTTATATTCAAAAAATATAAAATCATTGGCTGTGTCACAGTGGGAGGCTCAGGGGAACGTTTCTGTTAGGCCTGGTTGCAAAAATCAATATTTACACTGCAGCAGGAAGAGCTGGAGTCCAAAAGCACCTTTTTGCACCTCTTTTTTAACTCCACACAGTTTTCCCCTCGCGGGTGGCTCCACCCCGGTGCGAAGCTGAGCTCTCCAAAGTCTGATCTAGTCAATAAAGAACGGGCTCGGCTGGGCTTTGGAGCGGATCCGGGGCTGATGAATAAATTACGGATGTCAGGCAGGAATGCTGACACGCTTCTGAGGAAGGCAAGAGTCACTTCAGAGAAACTCAGCAAACTCACAAAATACTTTCTGACCTTGGAAAAAAGGATTTTTCATTTTTTTTTCTGGAGAAAAGTTTCTCTTTTTTTCTTTTTTTTTCTTTTTTTTTTTTTCTCCTGGGAAACCACAAGCTTTTCAGTGGATTCCTTGATTAATTAACAAGCAGTGCATATATATTTTATTCTGGTGAGAGGCTTTGAGTGCAAGCTGTTCACCCAGTTTCTATCAGGAGTGCAGAGGAAATTCTGCTCCACAACCAGCTGTTCCCTGGGATAATGAGCTCCAGACCCTGACATCCCAAACATGCCATCCCAGGCCTGTAAAGGAAAATAAATTTCCCTCCCTGCTATGTTTCACATCAGGGAAATTCAGAATATTTGCTTTTTGGAGCGTGTGGCTATCCTGAAAAAAAATTTGGGGGATGATGTAAGGGCAAAACCAGATTTCCCTCAGGGTGCTTTTAGAAGAGGAGCAACAAGCTCAGGTTTCTGTTCAATATTTTGAGCAGCTGGAACTCCCAAACCAACGCAGTGATTTGAATGCAGCTCCAACTGGGAGGAACAGGGCCTTCAAACAACACCAAAAACGAGTTACAGAGCCCTGAACAGCTCCCTGAAAAGTTTCCTTGGGGAAAGGATGGCCCTGCCACCCCTACTCCAAACACAAATGACTCCTTTTCACCTCGGAGCAGCAGCTTTTGCTCCCTGGGCTGTGCCTGAATTTTCAGGCTGTGGTTTTTTTTTTCTCTGAGGATGCTGAGCAGGGGGAGAACCCCCAGATTTGTGTGTGTTTAACCCCTCTGCCACAGGGCTGCTGCTCAAGAGGTGCACCCTGCTGCTGCCCACCAGGGACAGGCTCAAGTACGTGCACAAGGTGCTCTCAGGGGTAAGTCCACCTTCCTTCCAGCAGTTTCTCCCTGGTTTTTATACCTAAAACATCATTTCCACAAGGAAAATCCCTCTGGAGTTGTCACCAGGACCTCAAGCTGTGCCAGGGGACAACAGGGAAAAATTCTGGGAGGTGTCAGGCTGATGAAATTGTGTTAGACAATTTCAACAGGAAAAAATTCTTCACAGAAAGAGGGACTGGGCATTGCTGCCCAGGGAGGTGGGCACCGGCCCTGGAGGTGTTTAAATAAAGGCTGTGGCACTCAGTTAATGATTAATTAATGAGGAGGTGTCAGGTCACAGGCTGGACTTGATGTTCTCAAAGGGGTTTTTTCCAGCCTGGTTGATTCTGTGATTCTTTGCTGGAGTTTATCACCACTGAATAATCAATTTATTGATTTGGGATCAGTCTCTTTGTCATATCAATATCAAAGTCCAGCAGGTTGGACACGAGGCTGTTCCACTGAGATCCCACCTTCCCAGGCTGGTGGTTCTCAGCTCCTCAGCATTTCCTGGGCTGCTAAAACCTTTGCACAGCCCTTCATGGAAGTTTTTCTCCCTGAAAACAAAGGTTTTTCCTCCCTGAAAACAAGGGGTTTTCTTCCCTGAAAACAAAAGTTTTTCCACCTTGAAAACAAGAGTTTTCCTACCTGGAAACAAAGATTTTTCCTTCCTGGAAAAAAGGGTTTTTCCTCCCTGAAAACAAGGGGTTTTTCCTCCTTGAAAACAAAGGTTTTTTTCTCCCTGAAAACAAAGATTTTTCCTCCCTGGAAACAAAGATTTTTCCTCCCTGGAAACAAGGTTTTCTCCTGTCTGAAAACATGGATTTTCCTCCTTGAAAATGAGGGGTTTCCTCCCTGAAAACAAAGGTTTTTCCTCCCTGAAAACAAAAGTTTTTCCACCTTGAAAACAAGAGTTTTCCTACCTGGAAACAAAGATTTTTCCTTCCTGGAAAAAAGGGTTTTTCCTCCCTGAAAACAAGGGGTTTTTCCTCCTTGAAAACAAAGGTTTTTTTCTCCCTGAAAACAAAGATTTTTCCTCCCTGGAAACAAAGATTTTTCCTCTCTGGAAACAAGGTTTTCTCCTGTCTGAAAACATGGATTTTCCTCCTTGAAAATGAGGGGTTTCCTCCCTGAAAACAAAGGTTTTTCCTCCCTGAAAACAAAGATTTTTTTTTTCCTTCCTGGAAGCAAAGGTTACTCCTCCTTGAAAACAAGGGGTTTTCCTCCCTGAAAACATGGATTTTCCTACTTGAAAATGAGGATTTTCCTCCCTGAAAACAAGGTTTTTCTCCCCAAACCCCTTTCGTACACCCCCAGTTTTGTCTCCAAGCTAAACCCTGAAGAAGCACCATAACTCATCCCCATAACTCATTTAAAATCCTTCCCACAAGGAGGGAAGGGAATCCTCCTGACCCTCTCTGTGCTGAGGAACGCGAGGAGAGCAGAGAATTCCCAACCACGGCAATTAATTAACTCGCGGTCAATTAGGACAAAACCGCCGCTGTTTGCACTTCGCAGGTTTCCTGTTTCAAGCTGAGTGGCTGTGCCAGTCCTCTGCACTGCCTGGGCTTACAGTGCTACGGGGTCTTCTTGCAGGTACAGTATTTAAAAAAAAATTACAATTAAGGCATTTTTCTGAATTAATCCGTGTTTTCCAAGGTTTTTTTTAGAAGTATGAGCTGGTTTTGAGGGTAGGGGGGTGGTGTTTATTCCCACAGTTCTCTGAGTTTTCTTGCTGGTGCTGCAAGTTGCTGATTTTGACTCCTGAGGTTTCCTTTGGTCTGGATTTCACTCCCGAGCAGTCTGGATTTTGATTCTTACCTAAGAAGACCTGGGAGAAGGGGGAGGGTTTTATCTCCCAGCTCCAAATCCACAGGTCAAGAGCAGAGATGCTTTCATTTCAAAGGAAATGGCTCCACACATCAGAGGCCAGAACAGTTCCTGCTTGTGGTAGCTTAAAATTAATGTAAAAAAAAAATTAAAATTAAAATCCTCTCTTAGAAGAGCTGGTGATTATTGGTGCTGGGATATTTTGCAGCAAATACCTTCGTGTACATTTCCACATGAGAGTCACAAATCTGATTTTGGAACACTCTCAGCAGTTTTTTATTCTAGAAGGCATTAGGCTGATGAATTCCTGCTTTCTGATGCTTCAAATTGTGTCAGAAACTTTATTTTCTGCCCGATTTCAGTGCCCTCCTCAGGCACCTCGCTCAGGTACGACCCTTCCCTCCTTCTCCTGAGAGACCGCGGGACAAATTGCGTTTATCTGCTACCAGCACTGGCATTTTGAACCAAATTTCTGCTCAATCTCCTCATTTTCACCCCATTTCGCCTCCCGTTCAGATCCTGACTGCGGGCTGGGATGAGCTCGAGTGCCACCGGGTGTTTAACTTCCTCTGGGAGCTCAGCAGCTTAGCCCGGAAGGTGCAGACGGTTGTCAGCAGCAAACCAGGTAACCCAGGAACCCCCAAAAAAATCAAAATGTGCCAGCAGGGAATGGTTTTGATCACTGCCAACAAAACCTGGGTGGGTTTGGGGGTGGTTTGGCTCGGCTCAGCCTGGGTTCCTGACCCTCCTGTGGGTTCTGGGGGTGTCCTGCAGTGAATTCCTGTTCTTCATCCTGATGGACACAGCTCTTTTCTCTTCACCAAGAGCAGAGAGAAGTGTTTTAGTCCCTGACACCTGTCCTGCAGTGAAGAGAGTTGTCTTGAGAGGCCTTTAGGGTTTTTTTTAAATCATTCCAATTTCAACCCAAAGCATCAATTGTGTCTGTACCTCACCAGAAATGTGGATTTGAGTTTTTCCTGCCCTACACCAGCGAAATCAGTGGGAAGGGAGTCCATTCAGAAACAAAACGATGCAGTAAAAAGTGAGGTTTAACTTCCTGAGCCTCAACACTGACGGCACAAACGCCTCTCAAAAAATTCTCCCCCTGCAAACACCTCTCAGGAAATTCCCCCCCTGCAAACACCTCTCAGGAAATTCTCCCACTGCAAACACCTCTCAGGAAATTCTCCCACTGCAAACACCTCTCTCTCAGGAAATTCTCCCCCTGCAAACACCTCTCAGGAAATTCTCCCACTGCAAACACCTCTCTCTCAGGAAATTCTCCCCCTGCAAACACCTCTCAGGAAATTCTCCCCCTGCCCAGCAGAGAACAGGGAACTCCTGTGGAACGCTTCACCCACAGCCACACCCCAGAAACCAAACCCCACAGCTGAGAGTTCCTCCACAAATTCCACGAGCCGATTTAGTGCAAAACACCAAACCCAGCCAAATCCAGGCAGTCGGGGACACGAATGAAACACCCGAGGATCCCGGGTTTGCCGTGCTGTTGGTGCAGACCCGGGCTGGGGCAGGGGCTGACGCGGCCCCTCCCGCAGGCAGTGCCCGCAGGCTGGAGCTGCGGGTGCGCCTGTTCTGCCGGGCCGTGCTGCTGTCGCCCTGGAGCCACCGCAGCGACTCCGCCTTCTGGCTCACCAGAATCCTCAAGCCCTGGCCCATGGTCAACCAGGCCCGCCTGCTCTACATCATCTTCGGGCCCGTGTCCTCCCTCGATGGTGAGCGCGGGGGAAAGGAAAGGGTGGGACTCAGGGAGGAGGTTTTTTTTTTTGTAGGAAATCACCCCCAAAAATGTGTGGTTGTGTTGGAATGATGTAATCCCGGAATGGGTTGGGGTGGAAAGGATGTTAAAGCCCATCCAGTGCCATGGATAGGGACACCTCTCCCTGTCCCAGGGTGATCCAAGCTCATCCAAACTCACCTTGGACACTTCCAGGGATCCAGGGACAGCCACAGCTGCTCTGGGAAATCCATCCCAACCCCTCACCACCCTCACAGGGAGGAATTTCTTCCTAAAACCCAATCTAAACCTTCCCTCTGTCAGTGTGTCACCTAGGAAAAAATCATTCTGTTCAACCAGACGTCACTAACATACATAAAATAAATAAATTATACACACACACACACCCAAAAAAAACTTACAATTCAACAATTACAATTGGAGTGAAGAAATGAAGTGACACCTCTGATCCTCTATTCTCCCCTGTTTGGGGTAGAATTAACTCAAATCCATCTCAAAGAAGCACCCATTTCCCTGAAGGAAAACACATTTCCTCACTTAATTATTAAACCTGGCTTTCTTGAAGCTTGACAGCAACCACCCCACTGTCCCTGCAGAAATGACAGATGGGAAATAATCACAAATTTCACCTGAATTCCCCCTCCTCTGCCTCTGCTGTGAGGCTCAGCTTAGCAACTCCCTGGTTTAAAAAAAAACCAACCCATCACTTAATGGCAGTTGTGATGAATACATTGCTCAGGACACGTGGTGTGGCAGAAAATGATAGAAGGACCAACAGATGAGAGCAGTCTGAAGGGTTTGGCTGATGCAATTAAGCTGCTGTACGGTACAGAAGCCAGAGAATGGACAGCAGATGATGTTATCAGCCTCGTGGATGAGCTGTCAGGTGGGTTTTTTTGCCTTTATCCTTCATCCCTAGGGTTATAAATCTTCACATCCTCCACAGGCAGCTGCGTGGTGTGAAATTCCTCACAGCAGCTGTGGCTTCACTGGAAAAGTCACCACGCTGGGAAGCCAGGCTGGGATGAGAGAAATCCAGTGGCACCCACACATCCAGGCTGAATTTCCTCATGGAGATATTCCTTTAAGAATCCATGCAGGCCTTCAAAATCCAGGGTCCTTCACACATCCAGGCTGAATTTCCTCATGGAGATATTCCTTTAAGAATCCATGCAGGCCTTCAAAATCCAGGGTCCTTCACACATCCAGGCTGAATTTCCTCATGGAGATATTCCTTTAAGAATCCATGCAGGCCTTCAAAATCCAGGGTCCTTCACACATCCAGGCTGAATTTCCTCATGGAGATATTCCTTTAAGAATCCATGCAGGCCTTCAAAATCCAGGGTCCTTCACACATCCAGGCTGAATTTCCTCACAGAGAAATTCCTTTAAGAATCCCTGCAGACCTTTAAAACCTGGTGGCACTCACACATCCAGGCTGAATTTCCTCATGGAGATATTCCTTTAAGAATCCATGCAGGCCTTCAAAATCCAGAGTCCCTCATACATCCAGGCTGAATTTCCTCACAGAGAAATGCTTTCAGAGTCCATGCAGACCTTTAAAACCTAGTGGCACTCACACATCCAGGCTGAATTTCCTCACAAAGAAATTGCTTTCAGAGTCCATGCAGACTTTTAAAACTCAATTCTTGCTTTGAATTATTAAGGAAACACTGCCCAAACATGGAGACAAAATTCAGAATTTTGCTCAGACAAAATTCACCTGAACGATTTTAACAGCTGCACTGAGGGTTTTGGGCGAGGTTGTGTCACAGAGTTGGTGTGGAGAGCTCTGATTGCTGCTGGCAGGGATTATTTTGCACAATTCCACTGCTCCTCTCTTTGCTCAGGGGTGTCTGAACTCCTCTTTCTCTCCCTGGTTACAAAGTGGTTCCCCAGGAGTGGCTGATGGAGAACAACGCCCGGCTCCTCCTCCTGAGTGGGAACAGCATCTGCTTCACCTTCATGGCCAGCAAAGCTGTGAATGGCAGGGCTGTGGAGCTGGCCAGGCTCATGGTCTTCATGGCTCTGGTGAGTGCAACTCAGCACAGCCTCTTTGCCCCCAAATTTGCTGCCTCAGGCTGGAAAATTTTCCCCACAGCAGGGAAAAAGCCCAGCAAGGAGCTGGGTGCTCTTCCACCCTCCCTGCTCCCTGTGCAGCACATCCCTGGGAGCTGCCAAACCTTGAGGAGAACCAGCAAAAGGTTCAGAATTCCCTTTGTGCCAGCAAGAACAACCTCTGTGTTCTTGTCACAGCTCCTGATCTCCCAGGCCGTGGCACAACTGACCCAGAACCAGGGCTGAACGCTGAGATTTGCCCTTGCAAGGTGTGGTTTCAATCCTTCCTTGGCCCTGCAGGTGTGTGAGAAGGACCTGTACTGCATGGACTGGGCAGTGAGGATGATGCAGAAGGTCTGCAAGGTTTTCAGCACTCACTGGGAGAGAAACAACTTCCTGCAGTGCCTGGAGAACACCTTTGCTCACATGCTCATGGAGATGCTGCAGGCAGTGCTGGCAGGTGAGGCTCGGCTGGATCAGGTTCTGGATCAGGTGCTGGATCAGGTTCTGGAGCTGACCACAGCACCCAGGACCAGCCTGGCCTTCCCTCCACCCCCAGGCAGGGCAGTCCTGGGCAGCCTGAGGGTTTTGATAACAGAAAACCACAGAATCCTGGAATGGTTTGGGTGGGAAGGGACCTTAAACCCCATCCCTTAAATCCCATCCCTTAAACCCCATCCCTTAAATCCCAACCCTTAAACCCCATCCCTTAAACCCCATCCCTTAAACCCCAACCCTTAAACCCCAACCCTTAAACCCCAACCCTTAAATCCCACCCC
>VZTJ01001475.1:0-11945 GCA_013397795.1 Orthonyx spaldingii
GGCGGGGACACCCCCAGCCCCCATCCCCTCCGGTGCGGGAAGTAACTTGCCGTTCCCGCCGTCTCCCCGGCGCTGCGGGGCCGGGCCGGCGCGGCTGTCCGTGCCCGGTGTCCGGTTCCCGCTGCGGGCTGGGCTCCGGCCGGCCGTGCCGCTGCGGTTTCTCCGCCGTGCCCCCTCGGCCGGGCGCGGTGCTTTCGGGGGGATGCGGCCGTTCGGGCGGGGAGCCCCCTCCGGCTCCCTCCGCCTCATCCCCCGGCCGGCTGCGGCCATCCGGGGGGGTGTCCGGCGATCTGGGGGTCGCGCACCCCCCGGCCGCTCACAGACCCCCCAAAGGTCGCAGCACCCCCCCACAAGTTGCAGCAGAGCCCCGCGGGGGGGTCGCAGTGTTTTTAGGGGGGGTCGCAGTGTTTTTAGGGGGGTCGCACCGCACTCTCGGTTGCAGCCCCCCCAGCCGGCTGCAGCCCCGCTGCCCCCGCAGTGCTTTCAGGGGGGCTGCGACCTCCGGCCGGTTGCAGACCCCCCCTCCCCGGCCGGTCCCGGCGCTCCCCGGGGGCTGCAGCCCCCCGTGCTCGCTGCGGTGACCCCCGAGCTCTTGCAGCCCTCTCCCAGCGCTTGCAGCCCCCCGTAGCTCGCCACAGTTCCCCCCAGCTGGCCACTACCCCCGAGAGGGCAGTAGCCCCCCGGCTGGTGGCATTTGGTGGCGGAGCAGTTGCCCCCGGTGCAGCCGGGCTGGGGGGCGCTTCATCTGCAGCCCCCGGCTTTGCCATCACCCCGTTAGCTCGGGGTGCCCTCCCGGGACCCCCGGGGCACCCACCGGGGGTGAGGGCACCGTGCCACCACCTCGCAGGGCCTCACCGGGCTCGTGGCCAGAGCCGGAGCTGGCCCTGGCAGGAATGTGGCATCTCCTGGGACAAACCCTCCGTGCCACCCCCGTGTCCCCCGTGTGCCCCCTTCTCCTGGCGCACCTCGCTTCCCCCANTAGTGCCTCTGCAGCAATGCAGGGAGGGCTTCTAATTAATAATAGTAATAATAATAATTATTAATATTTTAAATTTATCCTCCAATTTTTTTATCGCATTTCTGTCCGTGGGAGGGTGGCTCCGCCGGTGGCATTGTGCAACTCGGGAAGTTTTGCCGAGGGTTTGGGGGTGTCCCTCCACTTCATCCCAGCCTTCGCCAGGTGTCGAAGCTCAACTTGGGCTCCGGCTCTTTGTTTGGGCTCTTCCCGGTTTTTCTCGCTCCCAAGGATCTTTTTTTCCCACTATCTCGCCGCCCACCGGGTAACGGGAAACCCTAAACCCGGCAGGATATTTTCAAACTCCCAGCCGGGGAGATTAGATTGAGGAAAGGGGGGGGATGGATTATTTTTGGCTGGGATGCGGGACAGCTGTCTGCCAGGGAGAAGCAGAAAACAGGAGAGGAAATGGCTTAATTTGGCTTTTTTCAACTTGTTTTGCCTTTAAATCCTCGAAGGTTTTGGGGTTGGAGTGGGGAAGAGCAGATTGTGGCTCGGTGGACTTGGCTTTGGTGAAACTTTTGGACATCATGCCTCCAAAAGTGCTGACTTGGCGTGGCTGGCATCATCCCACTGCAGAAAAGTGGGTGCTACCTGAAAAAAAACCACCCCAAAATATTTGGGGTTTGATGTTTTGGGGGCTGTTTCCAGCCTCATGTGGATAGGGAGAGGGGTTTGGGTGAATCAATTGGATTTTGAGTGATTTAGGTGAAAAAATAACACCTTGTTTTGGGTTTAAGCTGCGTGGAGCAGACGGATGATGGCATCAGGATTCCCCCTTATTTTTTTTTCCCCTCCTCCCTCCTATTTTATTTAACTCCCTGCACTGAGATTCCTTCGTTAGGAGCAAAAGTTAATTGCTTGAGGCTAATTACAGGAGAGGTTAATAGGGGAGCTGGCGGTGTCAGGAAGGGAAGGAGGTGCTGTGTTCCTTAGCATCCCAAAACTGGGATTTTTAGGGCCCTTTGCAGCCATTGCCCCCCAAAGCTGGCACTGAGGGGTTCCATGAGCCCCTTCATTTTAACCTGAGATCTGTGTAATACTGGATGTATATTTATATATAACATTAAACACTCCCTGATACCGGGGGCAAGGGAAAAAACAGGGAGAAAAGTGATGCTGAGCTTCCCCGCTGAGCTTGCAGGAACATATTCCATTTTTCCTCCATCATTTTTAGGAGGGGAAATAAAGGAAATCTCATTTTTTTATGGAACTCTCCCTTTCTTTAAGTAAATTGCCTTTTTTTAAGGGGAAGTTACTCCTTTTTTAAGGGAAATTTTTTTTTTAAGGAAACAGTGGGGTTTTTTAAAGGAGGTCACCTTTTTTTTAAGGCAATCTCATCTTTTTTCGTAAGTTTTTTTTTTTAAAGGGAAACTCCTCTTTTGGATTGAATGCATGAAGCTGTATTGGGAGAACAGTGTTTTACCCCACTGGCACACCAGGAATAACTTTTCCCAACTCAAGGATGAAACGAGACCCTCATGGGGCAGCTTTGGATTTCTGGTGATTTTGGCTTTTCCAGTGAACTTCTGAATGACTTTGTGTCTTTTTTCCAAGTTGATGGGCAGCATCTCTGATTCTCTGAGCGATAACAGGGCTTTGTTTTTGTCCTCCCACAATATTTAAATATTGGCTTGGTCCTGCTGGGAGGAGCATCCTTCACCCATCCATCCTCGGGTACCATCCACGTCCTGGTTGGGTTTGAGGTGGGCGATGGATTTTTGGGATATTTCCTGAAGACACAGAGAAAATTAACCCGGGATGCTGGGACAATTTGGCACAATTTGTTTTCCTGGGAGCTGCTCTGGCTTGAAGGAATCAGTAAAATGAGTCAGAGGGATGGGAGGGGGCAGCTGAGAGTTGATGGGAGGGATGCAAGGAGCAGCAACCCACGCTTCCTGAAGGTGGGAGGAAACTTTTGCCACGATCAGGGATAAATTAAGGGAGATTTGGCATCTGCAGTCCTGGTGGGAGAGCCGGACCGAGCACCAGTGTCATCTTTATTTGAGGTCATGGCTACTGCCAGTGCACCTCAGCATCCTGTCCCCAGTTATTCCCCATCCTTATTCCACTCCAGCACGTGGAAAACCACTTTTTTGGGGTGTTAGTGGGATAACTTACTGGATCCAGACAATTCCCAGTTGCGTTTAACATCCCATGCACTGTCGAGTTACTTGATTCCCAAATAATTTTCGCCACCACCAAAGAGGGTGTTAACAAATGCCCTCTAATTAGCCCAAAAATAAATTAATTCCCAGCATCATTAGTCAGATCATTAAGATGCTGGCTCCAAATAATAATCCGGAAGGATGGGAATTAATCCTCAATTAAATTTAAACTCGGGTTTATTCCTGCCTCCAGCCTGGGAAGGACCGAGGTGATGCTCCAGGTGATCCCCATGGGAAAAGCAGCCTGGATGGAATGGGATGGGATGGGATGGAGCCGTGATCCCGGTGGGATGAGGTTGCCTTTGCCCAGCTGTGATTTGCAGCTGTATAAATAAGACGGGAATTTGGCCTCAGCGCTTCCCAACTGCTGGATTATATCCCAGCTTTTTGGCTTTTCCTCTTCCAAACGGGAACACAAACCCTGGGTACTCCCAACTTGGGTTAATTGGTGTCTATTAAATAGTTGAGTTGCAAAAGACCTTCAAGACCATCGGGTGCAGCTCTGAAGTCGACCACTTCCCAAAGCACCATGTCTGCAATTAAAAAAAATTGTTATTTACTTGTAGCTTATTTTCATTTTAATTTAATTTAAATTTCATGTTATTTCTTAATTTTTTTTGGTTTATTTTCTTTTTGTGTTAGATTGCCTGGTTTAGTTTTATTTTTATGCTTGTTTTATTTTTTATTTTAAATTTTTTTAAAAAAATCCTTCTTTCATTTTTTCTGCTTTATCACTATTTGATTTTTTTACCTTGCCTTTCATTTTCCAGGCCATGCTTTCAGCATCCTGTGCCATCTATCCCATCCTTCCCATACAAAGTAACCCAGGCAGGAAAATCCCAAATATGCAGGTAGCCTCACCAAAAGGCCACAAACCCTTAGGTTTAGGGATCCAGCACCTCTGATGCTCCCCAAAAATGAGATTATTTTGGTGCAGGTGGAGGAGAAAGTGAAACCCAACTTGTGTCGAGGGGAGGAAAATTCTCCAGTAATGTTCAATCCGGAGCTTTCGGCTTTAACAAGGTGTTACAAAAACTATGAAAAATGTTTATAACTGAAGCCACGGTTTTTGGCCAGGTTTTCCCTTCCCTGCCTGGATCCCTGCCAGAAATCTCAGAAAGCCAATTAAAAATAATCCTGGTTTTGGACCAGTTATGGGAAGCTTCTCTTTTATTTCTTCCCCTGTTTCGTATTTTTTTGAAGATGTGTTTGGGAGTGGGGTTGGAGTGGGGAAATCTTCCCCCTACCGGAACGGAGCGGGAACAGCCCCAGGACCTGGGAGTTCCTTCAGGCTTCCACTTTGGGTTAGAGCGTGAACCCCTTGGAATTTTTCCCCTGTCAGGAAAAGATGATTTTGTTTTCCTTTCCCCCCCTTTCCCCCTAATTTTCCTCCTTTCCCCCCTTCCTACCTTTTTCTCCTTTCCCTCCCCTTTCCACCTTTTCTCCTTTATTATTTTTTTTACTATTTTCCTTTGTCTTCTTTTTTCCTGTCTTTTCTTTTTCCCCCTTTCTTTTCCCTTTTTCCCATTTCCTTTTTTGTTTCCCCCTTTATTTTCTTTTCTTTCCTTTTTCCCTTTTTCAGTCTTTTGTGTTTTCTTTTGCTCTTGATTTTCCTTTTTTTTTCCTTCTTATCTTTTTTTTGTTTCTTCTTCCCCCCGTTTTTCTTTGCTTTCCTTTTTTCTTTTCCTTTTTTCCCCCTAAAAAAGGGGAATTTTTTTTCTCTATTCCCCTCTGTCTGTGTTTCTTTCTCACTCCTATTTTTTCCCTTTTTCTCTTTTCTGCCCTTATATTCTTTCTGGCTTTTCCTCTTTCCCTTTTTCTTCTTTTTTTTTTTTTAACTTTTTTTTTTCTTTATTATTTTTCCTTTTTTCCCAACATTTTTGTCAACCCAGCCCTATCCAAGCAGCAAACCCAACATGCCCCAGCCTGGCCTCTCTGGGGTCCCTTGCTGATGCCACTCTCTGTGCCCCCAGCCCAGCAGTGAGGCAGAACTTGGCCAAATAA
Organism: Orthonyx spaldingii; assembly: GCA_013397795.1. Lineage (NCBI taxonomy): Eukaryota > Metazoa > Chordata > Aves > Passeriformes > Orthonychidae > Orthonyx > Orthonyx spaldingii. The sequence goes on from VZTJ01001475.1 coordinate 5,188, forward strand.
TTGAAAAAAAAAATCACAATATTGAATTGTAGCAGTTTCCTTGCCCATTACCAGATCAGGAGTTATTCCCAGGACCAGCCTCTCCCAGCTCCATCACTCCCAGGTACGTCGAGGGCACTTTATAGCTTTATAAAGCCCTTAAAATGTTTTTTTTTTAAACACTACTTGTAGCTTCCAAGGCAAGTTTGAGAATAGCAATTACCAGCTCCCGGATCCCTGGGCGAATTCCCACGGCGATGGTGGATGTAAACCACTTTAGACATTTTTAATGCTCCTGAGCAATAAATTTAAAAGGGAATTTATTGTTCCAAGCTGCTAATTTCTCCATCTGAATGCTGCTGCCTGTTGCCGGTGCTGATGCTGAGGACAGCTGGGAGCTGGGGTGGAGATTTTGGTGCTATCCCAGAAAAAAAATTGTTTTGCCTGCTTGATTTTTCTCCTTTTCCCCCTATTTTCTATTTTTACCCTATTTCCACTGTCTTCCTGCTGCCTCTTTCCAAAGGGACGGCTCCTGGTGAGTGAGGCTGATGAGCTGAGCCCTCTCCAGGTCCTGTATTTTATTATCCCCTTCACCAGCTCATAATAAAGAATTATAAATAATTGGCTCAGGGATGGTGGGTGGAGGTCTCCCCTCCAAACTATCCTGCATCCCTTGCTCTCCATCCCACTCCTGCATCCTGCATCCCCTCCCTGAAATAGCTCACCCAATTTAGATAGAATTATTCAAAAAAAACCCCAAAATTTGGATTCTGAGGAGATGAACTTTGCTTTTTTTATTTTTTAAAAAAAAAAAAAAAAAAAAAAATTCTTCTTATTTTTTTATCTCAATCCCAAGAAAATCCCATTTCTATAAAATGCCTGCGAAGGTTTTTTAATGCATTTACGTGCAGAAATTGGTTTCTTTATATCTTGGTGCCAGATCTGACATCTTCTAAGTCCAGCAATTAATTAATTGCTCTAAAACAAAAATAATGAAGTGGGGCACTTTATCAGTGGGATGGTAAAGAACAAACTTAACTATCATAAAAAATGAAAAATAAAAAATAAATAGTAATACATGCTCAATAACCAATAACATACTTATACTCAATAACCAATAAAATAAATAGTAATTAATGAAAGAATCAAATTAATTAAACACTAAATGATATCAATGGGTTGTTTGCCTATAACGTTTTAGTAACAAGATGGGTAAAATAGACCAGGATTAAGAGACAGATTTCTGGACAAAGTCTTAATTGAATTAATCTGACTCAAATCTTAGGCCTGACTTTATTTCCCAAGGCCAGGCTGGAGCCGCCTCCTCCCTGGATTTCAGTGACACAGGTGGCAATAATGGGATGAAGACCCTGGATTATCCACATTCTGCCATCCGTGTGTTTCAGAAAAATCCTTTTTTATAGAAATGCATTCCAGGAGAGGCGGAACTTCCCTTTCCATCTGTTACTTTTCCCGGGACAGGGGCTGGGAAATCCTCGGGTGGTGGCTGCCTTCCTTTCCTGCTTGGTGAACGAGGGTGGATTTGGGGTTCCGCTCGCTCAGGAGGAAACTCCCTCTGAAACTCCCTCTGATAACGGTGCTGCTCTTAATGAGCCCCTAATTAACGCCCCTGTCAGTGCTGACAGCTGCCCCCACCCCACCTCCACACGCTGGGGCAGCTTTAGGGATGCTCCTGCAATCTGGGGGTTGGGGGTGGAATTTTTAAGGACGGTGGCACAGTTTTAGTGGTGCCGGTGCTGTTTCAGGGATGCTGGCACACCTTTAGGGGATGCTGAAGTGATTTTAGTGCTGCTCATCCAACTTCAGGCATGCTGGTGCCAATTTTAGGAACACCAGTGCAATTTTCATGGATGCAGTTTTAGTGATGCTCCTTCACTTTTGGGGATGATGGTGCAGCTTCAGGGATGCTGCTGCAGTTTTAGGGATGCTCGTCTACCTTTAGTGAGGCCGATCTAATTTTAATGATTCTGGTCTTGTTTTAGGAATGCTGGTGCAGTTTTAGGAATACTGGTGTGATTTCAGGGATGCTGGTGGAATTTTAGGGATGCTGCAGTTTTAGGAATACTGGTGCGATTTTAGTGATGCTGGTGCAGTTTTAAGGATGCTGGTGTGGTTTTAGTGACACTGGTGTGATTTTAGTGATGCTTTAGTGATGGTCCAGCTTTAGGGGTACTGGGTACCAGTACTAGGGATGCTTATCCAGTTTCAGTGTCGCTCATCCAGTTTTAGCAATGCTGGTACAATTTTATGGGAGCTTACCCAAATTTGGGGCTACTTGTGATATTCTAGTGATTCTGATGCATTTTTAGCAACACTTGTCCATTTCTAATGATGCTCCTGGCTGTGACTGCCCCAGACCAGGAACCATCATGGGCACATTCCCCATTCCTGCTATTTCCCCCCCAAAACAAACCTGACACCCCTCCCCCTCCCCCCAATCCCACTGTCTCAACCATCACTTTTTATCAAGTTGCTTTTCACTCTTTTTGAGCATTTCAGTGTTGTTTTCCTCATACCAGGAGCCACCTCTTGCTGTTGGGGAGCTTTTCCTTCTTTTCAACGTGACCTTTGCCATCTTAATCCCACCCTGTACCGTGCCAAATCATTCCTCCTTGCCTAAACAACCTCCAAGAAGGTTTTTTTTCCCTCTTCCTTCTCTTTTAAATTTAACACCCCAAACAGTGGAGCTGAAGGTCCTGGTGAGAGTATTTATGCTAAAACCACTAAATAAAGCGATTTAGTAGCATCTTTAATAGCTGAGTACCTGGCAAGTGGCCAAGGTTATCTCAAGGTAGAGACGTCGGGGGGGTTATTTTCCCTGCAACCATTTATAGAGGGATTTGGCTCAACAGGGGGAAAGCCAGAGAAATTCCCAGTGCTGTTATCCCTGCAGGAATTACTGGGAGCGTGTTCATCCTGAATTAATCGTGCTTGGAGAGGGGCTGGGTGCTGCAGTGCCCTCACACTGCTGTGATGAGTTGGGAAGGACTCAGGGATTGGGAAGTGTTTGAATTTGGTGTTCCTGCCTCCAGTTTGGCTATGCTGGACCCCCAAACCAGATCAGATTTGCTGGATGCTGCAAATCTGGGAAGTGATGGGATGAGACTGAGGTGGGATTTGTGTAATTCCCTTCTTGAGATCCCCATCACCCCACTGCTCCAGCCCATCCATCCCACACCCCAGTGCTGTTATCCCTGCAGGAATTACTGGGAGCGTTTTCACCCTGAGTTAATTGTGTTTGGAGAGGGCCTCAGAGCTGCAGTGCCCTCACACTGCTGTGATGAGTTGGGAAGGGCTCAATGACTGGGAAGTGTTCGAGTTGGCGTTCCTGCCTCCGGTTTGGGATCCTGTTTGGGATTTTGAACGTAAATCTGGGAAGTGATGGATGGGGTGAGACCTGCTCCGGGGTGGGATTTGCATCATTCCCTTCTCGAGATCCCCCCACTGCTGCAGCCCATCCATCCCACACCCCAGTGCTGCCCTGGGGGCTGCTCCCCCATCCCATGGCATCGCTGCCCGGGGCTGGGGGCACCCCACGCCCTGCCCCACGCCCGGCGGGGGCACGCAGCACCCTGGAGCCGAGCAGACAGAATTGCACCCTTTGTTTCCTGCTCGCCGGCTCCACTTCGGGAGGCTGGAGCGCTCAACAAGCCCCTCTTTGTGCTAATTTAATTAATCGCCGGGGCTGAGGGCAGTGGGGATGAGACACGGTGGCTATAAATACCTGCCTGGGGGGGTGCGTGGGGGCCTTCAGCCCAGCGGCAACTGAACCGAGGTCTAATTAATTCCAGTTTAATTCAAATTGGCTTAGAATAAAACCCTATTGATTGATTGATTTATGCCAGAGAGCCAAAGGTTGATTGGGTTCTAATAGACAATTATCGATGGATCAATTTGCAATGGAAAGTCGTGAGTTGGTTTGCTTGTAATAAAAATTTATTGAGTGATTTGGGGTAGAAAATCGTGGGTTGATTGATTTGTAATGGGAAATTATTGATTGATTCATAATACAAAATAGTGAGTTGATTAATAATAAAAAATTATGGGTTGATTTATGGTAGAAAATTACTGATTGCCGGATTTATGATAGAAAGGCATGGGTTGATCAGATTATAATAGAAAATTATTGATTTATAATAAAAGTATTGGTTATGATAGAAAATTATCAATCGATTGATTGATCAGAGGGAATTGTTATGCAGGAGAGCAGTGTGAGTGCTGGGCACGTGTCCTCCTCCCCATTGCAGTTGTGGGGGAGGAAAATCTTGTCCCTGTCAGCGAAGTGCAGCTGGTGATCGACCTGTTCACGTGCTCCTGAAGGAAAATAACTTTTCAGATGCGAACTGAACACCCCAATGGTGATTTCCAGGGAAAAACCCCACTTGGATATCCATGCACACGCTCCTCCTGCTCCTCCTGCCCGTGTTTAAGTGCATGAGCTTGGTGGATGCTCAGTTTCCTGGAAAATTCCTTGTCCCTGTGCTGTTTTTTTTTTAAGTTGCAACCTGAATTTCAAACTTTACATTCCGTTTGCAAGTGAGGAAGGGGAATAACGCGGAGCTGGGTTCTCTAAAGCTGCAGCAACAGAGTCTAAGAGAAATTTGAAACTTGCTGCTGAGTGAGTTTTAGCTGCCAGAAGTGATGCTGGTCTTCCACTGGAGATGCAGATGATCTGTCCAGCTGATAAATGATAGTTTTCGATGAAGAGATTGGGATATGTTAGAGAACTTCTATAATGTATAATATATATTATGTAAGAATAGATACAATTAATACAATTAATAGAAATATATATAATACTATAAAACAATACTGTAAGAAGTTCTTTGAATGTACAATAGGATTAAGCAGTGATATGGCTGCAAGAATGGGGATCATCCTAAATCAGAGATTTTTGGCCCTAAACAGTAAAAATCCCCATTTGACTCATTGCACAATAAGGGAAAAAAAATCAGTGAACAACAATTTTCCCCCAAATTTTTGCTGTTTTGGCACATGGAACATCACGTCTTTGCTGCTGCTCCGGATAAGGAACCCTGAGCATGTCACTGGCAGGGACCAAATGATAAGTTTTATTTATTTATTTTTAATGTCCATTGGAAAACTCCCCAAGTACAACATAAACATCCACCAAATCCCTCTGTGATCCCAAGCTCCGGCCCTCAGCTTCATCTTTGTGCCCACTGTACCATTAATTAACAAGATTTCCAAATATTTACCGAAATCCAAAGTGCTTTTTGCCCTCAGTGTGCGTTTATTCTCCTTCCTAGAAATAAGACAAATCATTAACACCAACGATTTGGGTGCTGTTACCACGTTTAACATTTCTGTTTCCATTCCCTTTAAGACGGGGTGTAGTCCCCGTTTATTTTAGGGATGCCGGGGCCGTGTCACATGAAACTGAGGGAAATTGTTGGTGAAATGATATCCCCATCTTAAAATAGCCGCGATCCGGCCCCGCAATCCCTCCCCGAGGCTGGATCCTGCAACCGGAGCCCCGGGGGCACGGCAGGGCCAGCGCCTCCCTGCCTCGGTCACATCCCGGCTTTATTCACATGAGCTCGCTCCTCCTTTTGCTCTGAGGGCATCCAAACAGCGTGTGCCTGCAGTTCTGGTTTAGCTTTCCATACGAATAGCCTGAATCCTCGCAGGAGAAATCTGGGAATTGAGGATGTCTGTGTTTGGTGTCGAATTTTGTCGCTGTGCTCAGGGAGTTGGAGCATCCCTGGTCCAGCCTGGGGTGATGCCTGTGTCGTTGCTCACTGTGTGCACAGGGAGCTGGAGCATCCCTGAGCATTCCTGGTCCAGCTTGGGATGATCCATGATTCCCATAATTTCCAGAATCAGCCTGGGTTGATCCCTATGTCCTTGTTTGATGCCCTGTGCACAGGGAGCTGGAGCATCCCTGAGCATTCCTGGTCCAGCTTGGGATGATCCATGATTCCCATAATTTCCAGAATCAGCCTGGGTTGATCCCTATGTCCTTGTTTGATGCCCTGTGCACAGGGAGCTGGAGCATCCCTGGTCCAGCCTGGGATGATCCCTGATTCCCATAATTTCCAGAATCAGCCTGGGATGATCCTTATGTCCTTGTTTGATGCCCTGTGCACAGGGAGCTGGAGCATCCCTGGTCCAGCCTGGGATGATCCCTGATTCCCATCACTCCCAGGATCAGCCTGGGGTGATCCCTGATTCCCATCACTCCCAGGATCAGCCTGGGATGATCCCTGTATCCTTGCAGGGAGCTGGAGCATCTCTGACCCAGCCTGGGCTGATCCATCATTCCCATCCTCCCCAGCCCTGAGTGGCTCCTCAACAACAGGGAGCGTTTTTAAAATAGTCATTCCCCCTTGGCATTTTCAGGAGAAAAAATTGTGGTTTTCCCGTAGGAAAAAGCTCCCCAGCCTCCAGTGGGGTTTAGCGGTGTCAGAGGGAGCCAGCCCAAACAGGAGGTGGGAGTGGGGCCTGCCTGTGGGATGCTGGCAGAGCAGCCACCCTCACATTCCCAGTAGGATTCAGGGCATTAATACCAACCCCACCGGGTTTTACTGGGATTTCACTGGATTTTTTTGGCTCCTGAGTGGGGCAGTTTGGGAAAACACAGATAATTTAGATTTTTCCAACTGCTGGTGATGTCCACTCGCATCTGTATTTGCACAACTGCACAGAAATACTCCACATCCACTTTTAATCCCAGTTTTCCTGGAATGAAGACCTTTGCTCCTACCCAAACTTGTGGGCAAATGTTTTTTGTTGTT
>VZTJ01001483.1:6895-57707 GCA_013397795.1 Orthonyx spaldingii
GACTGGGGGCTGCTGGGTGCTGCCTGTGGCCTGGAGTGGAGTCGGGGAGTTGTTCTGGTGGGTGTGGGGGCTTTTATGGGAGAGCCCTCAGAGACAGGCAGGACAGGGGCTGATCGGAGAGGAATTTGGAGAGCGGGATGGAGGGGTACTGCACGATCGGCATCACCAAGGAGCAGAGTTGCTTGTTCCCTACGCTCCTGCGGCTCTCCGCCAAAGGTGAGGGTTTGGTGAGATGCCCAAGGGCCGGGAGGAGGGTTGGATGGGGCTGGGGCTGCTCTGAGGGTCCTGTGGGCACAGCGTGTCTGCCCTGCCAGGGCTGGCTTCCAAGCTGTGGGAGCTGTGACCTCTCAAGGTCTGGCTCTTATGGGAGGTCTGACAGCTCTTTACTGCGCTCTCAGGAGCCAGCTGGATTTTGGAGTGCTGTCTCTTTTTGGGGGTTGGGTGACCATAGCCCTGGTTCTGAGCTCTTTCCATGCCCCCGGTTCTGCCCCGGCACTGCTTGGAGAGTAGAAGGAGGTGGAACCAGAGGTACGGTCCGGACCGGGCTCTTTGTCAGCCCCATCTATTGCTCCACAGAGCTCCACAAAATGCCACGAGTGCAACCTGATGCCTCTTTCTGGTACTTTCCAGAGGTGGTGGCCATCTGGAATGTCGTGTCTACCTATACCCTAGGACAGATGAAGCTGAACAAGGTGGGCTGGTGTCTCGGTCCCCTGTGGTCCCCCTCCCTGAGCATCGTGACACCACCCCAAGAGAACTCCTCTTAGTGTGCCCTGAGCTGCCAGGGATGAAGAGACCTAGCGGAGAGATCATGCTGGGTCCGTGCTGAGGATCATCCCTGGGAATCTTTCCCTGGATTGGAATTGTTTGGGATCTTTTTTAGCTGAGGAATTTTTGTGAATGTTTTGAAGAAGAAGAATAAAAAAATTGAGAACGTGAGTTTTTCCCAGATTTCATATTTCCTATTGTCAGCAACTGGATTAGATCAATGTCTCAAGACATCTTGGGCTTGTAATTCCAGTGTCTGTGTCTGCTGAGTGGGGCAGGCTGAGCTTTGGTAGGTGAAGCAGTGCCCTGCCCTGTGCCAGCCCCCGGCAGAGCTGGCCCTCATGGCACCTGGGGGCCAGCCCGCATCAGCTCAGGGGCTTAAAAGAGTCTGACTGCAGGTAGCCAGCATCTGGACCCTTCGTTTTCAGGCACTCTGTGGGGAAACCCAAGAGTTGGCAGCTATATGTGTGTTCTGTTGTAGCTTTCTGTCTTTCTCTTTCTCTTGCTCTCTTTCTAATCTTCTTTTCTCTTTTTGTGGAACTTTTTGGGTAGCATAACATCTTAAGGTTTAAAGGTTTTAAATAGCCTAAGTAAATGCTAAATAAATGCTAAGTAATGGTATGATATGCAGGTTTATGTTGAATCTGTTGGTATATTTACTCCTTTGCCAAAATTTCCTTAATTTTCTATATTTTTGCCTTTTGTGTGATTTTTCACCCCTTGAGAATGTCTGGTGGGGATTTCTCCTCTGCACTGGCTAGAGTAAAGGAACCTTGAGTTTAACCCCTGGATTCAAGGGTCTGGGGTGTAATAGCTATCTCAGCTGTTTTGTCTTCTTCCTGGGTAGGGTGTTCTTGTCCCGGGTCTTGGGACCTTTGCTGTGGTCCATGAGCAAATCAACGGCACGGAAGAGGTGTATGTGGTCCGAAGACCCGTGTTCCGGCTGGACATGCAGATGTCCTGTCTACGGGAGCTGGTGTTCCCGACAGTGACGATTCCTGGTGAGAAGGAATTCGGCTCCACATTTGTGGGGACTGCATGCCCTCTGTTCTTTGGGAGAGGGGGGAATTGCATCTGAAATGGAAGGACGGCTTGAGTTGCCTCTGGACCAAACCTGTCTTTCTGGCATCTTGCCATGAATCTCACATGAGAATTTGCTCAGCTGTGGCAGTAACAATGTTCTCCTCCTCCTCTTCGCAGGTGACATTGAGATCCTGCTGCTGGATTACTGGTGGCTGTCCCAGGCCAATTCCCTCCCACCAGACATGGTGAGGGGCTGTGTAGAGGAGACCGTTCTCCTGTACTCTTTGCAGCTGAGAGATGGGTGGTGCCCTGCCTTTGCGTTCGAGAATATTGGCATCCTGTCCTGCCGGGAGAATGTCCTGTGCATGCAGTTCCACTGCAGCTGTGTCACGGAACTGGAGAGTCAGGATGCCTGGCTGGCTCTGCTGCTCACAGTGAGCTGGAATTTGGGGACATTGAGGTGCTGGAGCATGTCCAGATCAGGGCAGAGGGGCTGGGAAAGGGTCTGAAGCACGTCTCGTGAGAAGTGGCTGTGGGGGCTGAGCCTAAAGAAAAGGAGGCTTGGGGGGACCTTCTGACTTTCTGCATCTCCATGAAAGGAGGGTGAACCAGGTGGGGGTAGGTCTCTTCTCCCAGGTAATGAGAGACAGATTGCACCAGGAGAGGTTTAGGTGGGATTTTAGAGAAAATTTCTCCATGTTAGAGATTGTCCACCCCTGACACGGGCTCCCTGTGGCAGTGGTGAACTCATTGTCCCTGGAGGGATGTAAGAGATGTGTGATTCTGGCCTTGGTTGGACTTGGTCTCCGAGGGATCTTCTGACCTTAATTTTTCTTTGATTCCACAATGTTCACAAATGAGGTTTGGGAAGAGGGGTTTGGAGAAGTGGCTGCTGTAGGAGCAGGAGATGGGTCTGCTTCCTTCCGTGGAAATCTCCTGATGGCTCCCTGTCACTCTGCAGAGGTTGAGGGTGCCAGATGCTGGTGGTGACGATGGAGTGATCGCTGCTCAGGGGATAAAGGCTGCACACATGTTCCCTGGGTGAATGCATTTCCTTGGTGTTTTTCTGGTTCCTTCGTAGCCTACAGAGTGTGGGGTTTGCCATTCTTCAAGCCTGTGGCACCATTTGCTTCTGGAGTTGGCCTCACTGATTCTTGCAGGTCCCTTCCAATTCAGGATGTTATCATTCTGTGATTCCAGGTTTCAGCTTGCTGTGTCCGAGGCTTTTTCCACCTGACACACAAAGGTTGCAGAGAAACACGGGGTCAGAACAGGTATGGAATGGGTTTCTGCTGCTCTGTCACACATGGGTTGATTGCATCGTGTGACCGCATGACCTCACAACCTCACGGGCTGCTCCCAAGAGCTTCCTCCTTTCCCAGGAGAACGAGAGCATCCTAGAAAGTTTTCCCTCCCTGTGCTGCCGAACCGGAGGCTGGGCACGAGGCAACGAGAGCCGGAGCCAAAGCTACCTGCCAGGTGAAAGTCTCATGTGCAGGGATTGGAGGGATCCTTGCACTCTGGGTGAAATCCCCCTCGGACACTTGGACTGTAGCGACTCGGGAAGGTCCATGGGAAACAGTCCTAGCTTCCCACTTCTCCTGAACACCTGGGGAGTTTTGGCCCCGACGAAAACAGGTTCCCTAATCTGCCCCGTGCTGGTGCTGATGACTCCTGGTATTTGCAGTGTGGTCCCCACGTGCCCAGCCGGCTCTCCCAGGATGAAGAAGGCAGGTGGGCAGGAGTTAGCTCCTTCGGCTGAGCCTGACATTGCACTCCTGACTTCTGAGAACTGCCAGAGAGCACTGCAGGTATGTGCAAGATGGATCAGACCTGAAGGAAGCCCCTCGAAAGCTGAGCCTAATCGTGCCTGACACTTCCAGGAGGTCTGGCAGCTGTCTGCAGAATGGGAGCGTGGGAATTCCCACTGGAGAGAACGGAAGGTGGAATGGGCAGCGTGGGAAGCCTGGGCTGCCAGGGAGGACCGATGGATGCCACAGGTACGGGCAGAGACCTTCTGTGTCGGGTCACCCTCGCTGCCCCTGGGACGGGAGCGTGGGAGGTGGATTTGGGGGTCAGGGGGAACCATGGAGGACTGATGAGGCGTGGGACCCCTTGGAGGGGTTGGGTGTTTCTGGAGGGCTTAAGGTGTCCCAGGGGCTGGTTTGGGCATGGTCCCTGGGGATTGGGGGATTTCTTAGGACCCCAGGAGATAGGAGTCCCTGGGGACTGAGATTCAGATGGGTTTAGGGTGCCGTGGGGACTGTGAGTGTCCTGGGGTTTCAAGGGAACTCTTAGGATTCAAGGGGGTCCCTGGGGTGCAGCTGGGGGTCACCCGGCCATGGGGCAGGGATTTGCCTATGTATCCCCTAAGGGAGAGCTCTGGGGGAGAGAGAGGCCATCGGCTGTGCTGGGGTGCTGAGTCTCCTGGATCCCACTTTTACAGGGCTTCTCTAGGAAGTGGCATCTCTGGTTTGCTGAGAGTGTCCCCTCCTTGGCAGGTATTTGACGCTGGAGGTGCTTGGGCTCCCCACCATCCATCCCAGCCCCCACGAAAGGGAGTCACTGCGAGGTGGGGGAAGCCTGGAACCCCCCTGCCGGCAGAGAAAATGGCAGAGAGATTCCAGCCTGGGACCAGGTGCGTGGATGTGGGACTGTGTGGGCATGGGGTGGGGCGAGGGGAGAGGTGGGTGGCAGCTCTGCTATGATGATTCCCTGTTGTTGCAGACACCTTTCCCCACGAGCTGTCCAGGTGCTCCGTGGGCTGCAGCCACATCAGACACGGAGAAACATCTTCATGTTTTTGGCTGAAAACAAGCGGCAGAGGCAGTCCTGCTGGTAACTCCAAAGGGATGGAATTCCCCGCGTCCCTCCACTGAGGCAGCCCTGAGGGACAGGAGCAGGATCTGGAGGCTGCCTTTGGGCTGCACTCCCCTGACACTTACCTGGACACTCAGCATTGGTTTCCCATGTGGAATGGAAAAGTCCTGGCTGAAGGCAGAGGGACCTTGATGGCTGGCTGTCCCCTTCCCAAACCTCAGAGTGTGTCCTTCCCTGGCAGAGTCCTACCCTGCAACACCTTGTCCTGAGGGGAGACACCTGTACAGGACACCTGTATGGGATGCCCGAGGTCTCGGCCCAGCCTGGCTTTGCCTCAGCTGCACCTTCTCATTGTCTGGGAAATCACCAGAGGCATCTCCATGGACACCTTGACATGATCCCATTCCGGGTGGCCTGAGCCAATGCTGCAGAAATTGCCTGCCTTCTCCCCGCCCGTTTGATCGGATGTGCCTCTCTCTCTCTCTCACCTCAGCTCCAGGTGCTGGTCCAGTGGATGAGAGGTCGGGGCTGGAGCGGTGGCTGCTGGTGACAGGGCTGGGAGGCCGCTTACTTGCTGCCGTCCACCTGTGGATGCAAAATAAATACCTCTGTTCCCACCTGGACTCAGTTGCCTGGGCCTGGTGATGGAGCTGTCTAACGGCTGGGAGTGTGCTGGGACCACAGGGACTGGGACAGAGAGGGGGGGCTTCATGGGGGGACACCAGTTCTTCGGCCTCACCGGCAGAAGTGAGCTAGCATGAAGCACCCGGCTGAGAGCTGTGTGAGGAATTTCCAAAATGGAATGCATAAAGAAGGGATTAAGCTGGCCATAGAGGGAGGGAGGGGGGGGAATGTTGTGCAAAATGAATCTCCTGCCCTTCGTAGTATTTCTGGTGTAAGAAACAGCTGAAAGCAAAGAGGAAGGCTTAGGGAACACCTGAGGTATCGACAGACTTAACTGCAGGATGGAGGTGTTGTGGCAGGGCTACAGACAGGGGCAGGTTCTCGATGGCAGGTGGCACAGCCTTCAAGATGTGATGGGGACATCCCTGTGTGATACTGGGGAACAACTCCTGTGAGAGAGGTGTGTGGTGCAGAGTTGTGGGGCAACCTCCATCCCTGATTTTAAGAGTTCAATAGGAAAATGCCCTGAACCACCTGATATAGCTTTGAAGTATATCCCACTTGGAGACAGCAGTTTGGATCCCAGTTTGGAGGCATTCTGAGCCTATGGGTTTTACAGGTGTTACAAAAACCTGATGTTATGTGTAGATATGCTTAACAAATTTACAGAAACAAAACCAAGAAAAAGAAAAAAGCGACTGCAGACGATTGCGTTAAAGGATTTTAGAATGAAAAACTTGTTTTATTGGCCCTTAAAAGTTCTTGGCTTGCTCTTCATAGCAAAAAACCATGGTAGAAGATCAGAAAAATGAAATGCATTAAAAAATAAGAGTTAAAACTGGAAATGAAATGTTCCACGGAACAGAGGGAAAAAAAACAAAACCCAAAACATTAACACTTTCCTAACATGAGAGAAGTAGGGAATCAAACTCTGCCGGGAAGCTCAAGAACTGTGTAAGAGCTGTTAGCCCCACACTGGTGTCCTCTGGGTATCGGGAATTCAAGCCTGTGTGCAGCAGCAGCAGCTCTGAACTGCAATATAACAAAATCTGCTTCTCTAGAATGCCTGCTGGCTCCCAGGAAGGACAAAGATTTCTTCTTTCACCTTAATAAAAAATGCATCTTCTCCAGATTATTTTCATCAGAAACAGCTGCGTATCATCACAACTAACAAACCTCCAGTACGTGTGAGGAGAGAGACCAGTGAAGCTTGCTCCTCTGTTTAAGGAGTGCTGCCCCTCTGTGCAGGAAGGTGTATGAGGGTGGGGGAACAGGAATAGGGTTACCTTCATTTACTGTGGGATGTCAGGCCCAGATTCTGGATGGAAGTGGTCAGTCTCACCATATGCTGTGACAAACACCTGGAATTCAGGTAATGAGCAAAAGCCTTCCCCCCCTCCCTGCGGTGAGCAGGAACTCTGGAGTTCTTCAGGACTATGAACAATTAGTGCCAAAAATTTTCTGTGCAACAGCTATTTACTTTGGAAGGGTTTTCTGCAAAATATCTATTACACATCGGTGCCAAGTGAACCCCAAGGCTCCATTCCACCTGACCTCCCTGATGGTGGGTACCTCTTGCTCACACCACGTTTTTCCACCCATCTGGCTTGCAGGGGACTCCAGTTTCTGAGCATGAGTCCCCAGACACTTTGTCCTAGCAGGCCTGAGAAGCTGCTGGCCAGCCGGCAAACTCAGACCGAGTCCCCTTGGCCACAAGTGGCCCACCAGGAGCTGGCAGCAGCTGAAGGGTAAGGGACAGGTGTTCTCCTTGCTGCAGGCACAGGGCCAGATGCCAATCAGCGGTGTAGGGCTCTGAAGGCTCCAAATAGCCTCTCTCCAATAATTAGCACTCTCTAATAATAAAATTACCTGGAAGAGCAAATTGATCAAAGCAACACAAACCTGAGGGGGTGACAATAGAACAGGGGTCACTTTATTGTCAGGTGGTTGAGGAGTTCTTCTGATGCTGTAATTATGTCTCAAAGAAACAGCAGCAGAAGTGAGTGATAACTGCAAGCAGAGAACCCGAACTCCAGCTTTCTCCCTCTGATGCTCACAGCCCACTGAGCAGCCCAGGAGACAATCCTCTTCTAGAAGGACCCTCATCCTTAGTTGTTACCATGGTGGCAGTTCCACCTACTTGCAGCCACCTCCTGTTCAGGAAGTTCACTGCACATGCCAGTGCCAAATTCCCCAGATCCACCGAGGTTCCATTCACTCCGCTCACACTCATACAAGGACATCTCCTTTCTATAGCTCAAATTCATGGCTTGGCTTTCTCTAGCCCAAGCTGGGTATCTTCCACAACAAAGTCCTGACCATCTCTGCCACAACTCAATGCTTATTTTTTAGCTGCTGCCAGATTCTTACAGGAGACAATCTGCTAAGCGGGGTGCTCTGGGTTCCCAGGTTTAGCAAATGAATATACCCAAGATGCAAAAAGGGTACTCACACTTCTACATCACAAAAAATACCCATCATATCAGGCACAGTTCCTATTTCTTTTAAAAATAAATATTTATAAACAAAAGAAAGAGATCCAGAGAACTACAAACTTAAAAATTTTCCTTCCAACAGCACGAATGTTTCTCATGTACAGTCACAGGAACAAGTTGTACACCAACACGAGCACTGTCTAAAAAACTCTCTCTCCTCATCAGCTGCCCCAGTCCACCCACACAGAGATCCGTATCTCCCATTGCAGCAGCCAGCTCCTCAGCACTTCTCCAGGACTCGCACTGGAGCTGCTCAGTCTCCTTTCATGATCAAGTCCTCGATATATGCATCCAGTTCATCATCTGTATTAATATCAATGTCCTGAAACCAAAGCAACAAGAAATACCAGTGAGAAGTGAATCTTGAAGAACAGTGCAAGAAAAGAGGAGTCAAAGCAGCTCAGCATTCTCCGTTACACCTGGCTGCTCAGCCTCTATGCCCCAACCTCCAGCACCCTCCAGCTGCTGATAGGTACAGTAACAGCACCCCCAGCTTTCCCTGTCAGCACCTGAAAGACAACACCTATAAACCCATCAGCACCTGATGCTCAAACAACGGCACTCAAGTGATGGATTTACTGTACTGCTCTCAGTCGAGATAGGTTTGGTTGGGGTTTTTTAGATCTAACATGTTTTCCTAATGGGGAGCAACTGCTTCCAGGTGCTTTCACTAGTCTTTCCATTGGTTGATCTTGATTTTATTAAAGTTTTAAAATTTAAAGTTAGTTTATTTATTTAAATGTTTTAATTAAATATATCTTTTCTAATTTAATTTAATAGTATAACTAACGTATCAATTTCACCATAATATTTTTTTATGTTATGTGTTTAAAGGTTTGCATTTCTATATATGAGGTTCAGAATCTGCCCAAGAATGGGGCAAAAATTCCCTGCTGAGCACTGCCTATGCCTGGTAAAATTCTCCTGCAGTCACAAGTTCCATAGCAGAAGGCAGAGAACAAACAGAACCCGTGCACTACGTACATGCCGTGAGAAATCATTCTGTGAGAATTAACACACATCAGGACTCCCAGGGCCTGGATCCCAAGGGTGGGCAGTGACAGCCCAAGTTGTTCCCAACTGAGGAAGCTGGAGCCCAGTGAGATGATGGACTGAAAACACTTGTAATGGCTGGAGGGGATGAGCCAGGTGGCTACTCTGAGGCAGCTCTGGGTTCGCTATTCCTCCTCACCCACCTCCTGCACTTTCTGCAGAAGGGCCATGATATTAGTCCTCAGCTTCTGCAGTTTCTCCTCTGTTTCCCTCAGTTTCCTCTCTGAGTTCTGGAGGTTTTCCTCGCAGGCTTTGGCCCGGGCATCGGCACGTGTCTGGTATGAATTGCACAGGTTCTGCAGACCCACCTCATACTGCTTAAAATATTCTTTCTGTAGTAGACAAAACACAACAGATGACACATTAAGAGAAAGCACCAAGCATCACAAAAACATGAGCACTCACAGACTTCTAGAAGATCCAAACTCCTGGCCCCTGTGATCAAATCCTCCCTGCAGCGTGTCCCTGCATGCCCTGCCCATGCTCATATTTACATCTTATTTGGCTACTGGGTTTTCACATCCTTTCAATACCAGAACTGCCCCTAAAGATGCTTGAATTTAGATTAAGGGTGCAGTGTGCTTTAAAAAGCCTGAACCCACAGGTATGCTGCAGGCAAGGCCTGACATCTCCTGTACACTGTGAGTATCCTTGGTACAGATCACTTGGACAACACAGCCTCTCACTGCAAGGTAGGGACAGCTACACTTACCAAAAACCCCAGACACAACCAAGGTGTCCTGTGGAAAGAGTGGGAGTGGTAACTCCAGCAAATGCCAGCAGTTAACAGAAGTTAACTGAGTTAACAGAAGGGGAGGAGACAAGAGAGAGACTACCAATATACACACTGTGAGTGTGGGAGTACAAAAGTAGCACTGGCTTTGGTCATATGGTCATCTGCATGTGGCTTTTGTCATTTACATATGCCTCCTAGAAAGGTGTCTCTGGGTGGTATGTTGGAGAACAGAAAAGTCAGAGAGACCAGTTCTCTTGCCCCGCATGCCAGCCAGCACTGGACCTTCCAGTACCAGTCCGCTAGTGGAAGACACTAGTGGAAGCTCAGCCCCACCTGTCCTGTGCTCAAATACACAGAGGGAAAAGTCTTAAGGTGTGCAGCTGACTTGCTGGCAGCCAACCTGCTCTCCTGGGGAAGCAGGAAGGGGTTGGCTTCCATATTCTCTCACACTAAAGTGAATGGCCTATAAAGGGACTGTGGGTTCAATCCCTGTATGGGCCATTTACCTAAGAGTTGGACTCAATGATCCTTGTGGCTTCCTTCCAACTGAGAATATTCTGTGAATCTGAGGATAGTTATTTGTTATTATTTATCATTTTTAAGATTGTCTCCACATAAGTTATAAGGCTGGGAGCAAAACAAACAGATATGTCTACCTCCTGCTTCTACAAACCTCTAAGCTGGCCTCTCATTTTTAGAAGTTTAGCAGCAACGGTTAAGAATTTATGATAGTACCAGCCAACAGCATTCCCACACAGACGCACGGTAATTAGAAAAATCCTCAGACAACTGTTACAAGACTCAAGGCATCTCTCAGAGCTCTCATTCTTTTCCTCAGCTATGTTAGTCTGCCAAGGATCCAAATTATCTTTTCAAGAGTGCACTCTTGCATGAACAGGATGCATATTTGCCGTAAGAATGGAACACGTGTGGGGAAAACACACAAACTTACTTTTCTAGAAGTACTGAACTCACCAAGGGAAATGCCAACAACCCTTCTGAGCTCATGGAACTCAGTTCATTCTTGGAGATTGGAAAATTTGGAGGCAAGAAGTATCGCAAACAATTCCTGTGCAGGAAAACAAAACACAAAGCCAGTGTTGGGAGTTTAACAGACTGAAGTAATCAGACTGCAGAGCTCACAAGGGCTGTGGTGAACCCACCGAAGCATCTGGACTAGCAAGTCAACTGTTTCTTGGCTGCTGCTGGGACCGGTGGTGTCAGGCTCGATTCTGATGCAGTCCGAGGTAGAAGGTTCAGCCACAACCACCTCCTCTTCCTGCTGTGTGTCTGGAGCCTGGTACTCAGGAGAGGGAGGCTTCATAAGCCTTACATTCTCACTGCCCTTCTCCACCCTGAGAAAAAGTATTAAGGGAATGTCAGGAATCATTTTCTACATTGGACATACCTGAAACACAGTTAAGAGTTTGATCAGAACCCATACCCAAGTGTCACTCAGACCTCTAGGCACACAACAGTTGCCTCCAGGGCAAGCATCAGAGTGATAGACTGATGGAGTCTGTCATGTCCATTCCTTATGAAGCCCTGGACAGTCCTGACCTCACATGTTTCCTGACATGACAGCAGCATATTTACCTTCAGCATGTCTGGCAATAAAACAGGCCCTTCTCCCCAGAAAACAAAACAAGCCTCCAAAATCCAGTAGCTCGAGATAGTTACCAACGATCCCTTGGCGTGGTATCTGTAGGGACATAATCAAACTTCACCTTCCACCGGATTGTCTGCCTGCCCCTTTCCACAGCCGTGACACGGCCCGTGAACCATTCCTTGTTCACACGCACCTCCACGTGCAGCCCCTTATCTGTGAGGGGGAAGCAAAGGTGTTTACAAACATTCAGCTGCTGGAAAGCATATTCTATAGGAGCTCTAGAGATTCAGGTACCTCAGCAGGGAGCACATCTGAACCTGTGACAATGCCCTCAAACAGTATGGACACCATCAAAACACAATGGGCACACAGGTCAGCTCCTGCCAAGAAACATGAAGATGCACGGAAATGGGCTGGCAATTCAAGATGGAAGGTTTCTCCTGTACTCCAAGATGTTTGACATGGGCTTTCCAGTCTCATGATGGGCTCTAGAACAATTAGCCACATGTTCCTAGTGGGTCACTTTCTAGACAGCTTCCTGGAAGCATGTTGAAGAGATGCCCTGCTCTGGCAGATGGTGCAGTACTACCCTGGGTATCACCTTTCCTGGGGTCTCCCAGTCGCTCTTCTCTCACAGCAGTGCAGCAGATCCAGATACAGTCCTGAGCATTTTCCAGCTAGTATGGCTGCATGATCCCGTCAGGAAGGGTTAACACACCATCAGCTACACCCTGCAGCCCAGCCCCACCCCATTAACATGACGCAGCTATCAATCACAGACCTTCCCACACCACAACTGCTTCTAGTCTAATCAAAGGGTTCCCAGCCAAAATGTTTCATGCAAGTTAGAGTCATCTTGGGGTTTGGGATTCAAATTTACACTATTTCTTATTTAAAATTCTCATTAATGAAATCATACGTTTAACTGGTGCAACAGTTCTTTTCTATGTCAGATACTGGTGGCAGCCCAAGGGCTCATTTCTCACCTTTCTGTGCTTTCTTCAGTTCCAACAACTCTTCCT
The DNA here is from genome assembly GCA_013397795.1 of Orthonyx spaldingii. NCBI lineage: Eukaryota > Metazoa > Chordata > Aves > Passeriformes > Orthonychidae > Orthonyx > Orthonyx spaldingii. The sequence continues at coordinate 19,046 of VZTJ01001483.1, forward strand.
CTCCAGCACTATCTGTGAGCTGGGAATAGAGAGAGCTCACATTAGTCACCTCCCATCAAGATTATAAACACCTGACAAATACCTTCTGCTAGGGAAACCAGCACACTCTCACCTCCACCACCACCTCATTGGAATCCTTCTCTTCTTTCACTGCCAAAAATTTTCCTCGTTTTGTCCTCTCCTTTTTGTGCTCCCCCTCCTCCTCAGACCCGTCCTCTGGGAAATTCAAGGCCCTCTTTCGAGTGCTGGAGGCCTAAAGGAAGCAAACAAGCTCTAGCTATTAATTTCAGCCTGCTACCAACCAAAACCCTCTTTCAGCCAAGTTTAAAAAACAGAAAGAAGCCCAATATCCAGTATTTAATTTGGTAGTTAATTAGCTTTTCGAGGTGCTACATCATCATGCAAACGCTCACCCCACCACTCCACCTGTTTGGTTTTTTTTCTGGAGAAACTATTTGACCTAACAGGAAGAGTATGAGACAAGTCTTCTTGAGGGGTGTAAACGGCACTCTAACCCAAGTGTAAAGTAAAAATTCTCTCATCCTGTGGAAGACCCACAGTGCACATCCCACAAGATACAGTAGACAGGCTTAGAACAGTGGGTGAGGAGCTGAGGAGTTTCATCCCATTGATTCTTACCTGTGAACATCTGCCAGAGACAGATTTCTTTACTGCTGTCACCTTGGCAGCTTTTGGATTGGGTGTCTCACGTGGGCTTTTGGGGCTCTGCAGGCCAGAGAGGGACTTCATGTTTGTACCTGTTTTGGCAAGAGTTTTTAAAGTGCTGTTAGACTTCCCAGCTGTCACAGTGTGATGGTGTGTCCTGGAAGTGCCGGCCTCCTCCTGCAAGAGCATGCTGGCTAGCTTGGGAGAGCTGGTATTTGGACGATCTGAAGAGCTCTTTTTCAGCTGACTGCAGGACTTGGGAGGAGGCGAAGATCCTGGTGGTCTGTTGGGAGCATTCTTGATTACATCAGGCAAAGGAGGAGATCGCGGGCGCTGAGGTCGGGTGTGCTGAAACAAAGGAGGATACAGAGAGAGGAAGGGTAGAAGAGTGGGGAACTGCTGTTCAGAGCATAAAGGAAGCACAAAAGAGTAAAAGCCTACAACAGGATCCTATTTACCTCCCTTGAATGCCGTGTAGTCACTTCCAGAGGCAGTTTCTTTAAGTCAGCCTGAGATCGAATTGGAGTGGTTTTCTACCAAAAAAAATCAGAAAGGTCATGTTTACAAGCTGCCAGGGACTGCCTGAACCCATCCCATCCGTTTCCACGCTAAAAACAACAATTATAAGGTGTGTTCTGTGTCCTTCAAGAGACATCCCTTCAGCTGTCATTCCCACTTTCCCAACAGAAAATTAAATACAAGCTGAGATGGTCAATTTCTGTTAATAGAACATTCTCAGCACCATGAAGGAGCATAGGTGGTTTCAGACTCAGCAGCAGCTCTTTGCACAAGGAGATCCATCACACCTGCTCTGCTTAGCTGGAGACTTCCAGACTTACCTGCAGAGCTTCCAGCTTTTCCTGCTGCTGACGGATTTTCTCTGACAGTTGTTTCTGCTTTTCCTCATGTGATTTCAAGTCTTTTTTTAGAGTTCCTAGTGGTACCTTCTGCTTCTGCTCTGCAGCCTCACATCTAGCATGGAGGGAATGCAAGACAACCTCAGCAAGGACAGCAGAACCTGTATTGTCTCATGCAGGATTATCCCAACATCCAATCCCAAATGCAGCAGGAAAGCCACCTGCCTTTCTGCAGTAGCCACAATCTCAAAAGCAGTGGTTTTCATCTTGGAAAACAGATATGAATTAAGAATCGAAAGCACAGTTGTTAATAAAAAGGCATTTATGTTGGGAATCACCAATTCAGAGCCCAGAAATTGTGATAGCTGTGATAGCTTCTGTACTGCATCTGTATTTTTCAGCTATTTTCCTTCCTGCCAGCTTATGTCTTCATATCAGTTCTTCTTTCTACAGACTTCTTTCCCTTCAGAAAGGAAACCACAGTACCAGTAACCCATGACTAAGATGTTACCACAAGCCTTCCAGCCTCAGATGCCTTCTTGCCTTGCCACTCAAGGCCATGCAGTTTCCTTCGCAATATCCTGTAGTTATTTTGGTTTTTCCATCCTGTTGGCCTACAACAGTGGTGAGAATACTACTCTCCCAGGTGCTCTCATGTGCAGAATCCTGGAAGAGTCCTTGAGAGAGAAGCAAAACTCTCTCAAATGGACTGGCATCACCTTCAAAGTGCTGGCTGAGCAGCTGGCCCTCAGGAGCACTGCCAGAGGAGGAAGAGGGGACTCAGCCTGGGCTCATCTCGGGTCACCAGAGTCATGGAAAGAGAGACCAGGATCAGCCCTGCTGTGGTAAAGTCATGTAGAAATGGTTTGCGCCAGGAAAGCAGCAGATGGCCCTTGTACAACACAAGAGATCCACTAGATCCCACACTGCATTGGAGCCAAGCTGGTAACCTGCAGTGTGAGTCTTATTAGCAAAGGGAGGACCCTGCTCTCACTGTAGAAAACTCAAAGCTCCAAGAAGCTGAGGAGAGATGATTTTATCAAGATCTCTGTCTACCAGATGCACACTGATCAGCTTTGTGAGTGAGAAGGAGCACAAGTAGCAGTTCCTCCATCAGCCTCTTCCCAGAAAAAGGACTGTTGGGGTATTTTCCATAGAGTGGTTACTTCCTTCGCTAAGGAAGTGTGTGTTATCGTTGCAAAATGACTGCCTGACACCAATCCTGCGGTTCCCAAAGATAAAGTTGAACAAGTGGCACCATACACGGGTTTCCCAGTACAGAAATGCATCTTCCAGCTCATGGCAAGGCTGGAAGCATTACCAAGCTGTGTCTTACAGCACAGTAAAGAATGAAAGCACCATGAGTTCTGCGACAAGAAAAATTCAGACTACTCATGGCATCCAAACCCAGAGACTGCATCGCTGGAGGCAGCAAATCAGAACAAAGGAATTTTCTTCGTAGTCAGAATGGCCTAAAATCAAGACTCTGGTGGTGCTCAAGAAACTTTGAGACACACAATCATCTTCAGCTGGTGACATTTAGGATCCAACTGGGTATCAGCTAGGAGAACAGGGGCAAGTGAGCCTGACACTATCTCACAATGGGAAACAGGGACAGTGCCTTGTCTGTAACAAAGTGAGCGATGGTGGCACCTAGTGCTGACCCCAACACGGACAGTGGCACTGGAAGGAGTGACTGCTTCCCATGACAGAGACCGAGACGGGCATTCAGCTCCCATGATCTGGAACAACATGCCACGAGCAGCCACTGAAGTGTAGGTGGACAAACCAGAAAGGTAGGGAACAGCTCAGTGCCAAGAGTGGACACTATGTCAAGGCAGCCAAAACCACAATGTGATCTCTGATGCCAGGAGAGTCTCAACACCAGCTCTGACATTGTTTCATTTCCAATTTGGCTGGATGAGACCATGCACAAACCCTCATGGTACACAAGCTTGAGGACTCCACCCATGTGCTTCTCAAACCCTGTCATCCTTCAGACACTACAAGTACCTGGGATAGTCAGGACACAGATGTGAAGGTGTCGAAACTCTGAACAAGGCCCCAACAGTGCAGCACTTGGAACTGACCCTAGCCAAAAGCCAAAGGAGTGCTGGACCAACTTCTGCTTCATGTAAAGGACACAACTGCACTCGCTGCTGAAAAGAATACATAAGCCTACTTAATCAAAAAATGTTCTGGAGTTATTTATTCTTCCTGAGTAAGACTCCTGAGACCCCTTTTGAAGCTGAAATGACTAAAGTTTGGATCACCAGTGCTAAGTGCCCCACCTGCCTTTCCAAGCTCCCTGCATGGGGTATGTAGGATGGCACAGCATACACTGTAGAGGCACTCAGACTCACTCCAAACAACACCCCAACACGTTCTCACAGGAAATACAGCCACCCACCCCCACTCACCCCCAATTTTCAAGGTATTGCAAATTCTTTCATCAGTAAAACAAGTCCCTGGTAGATGATACAATAAAGACCCCATCTGCAGACAGAAGTGCACGGATATAATGGCAGGTGAGGATACCTGAATAACACCCTTCCATGACTACCCTCAGGCCATCCCAGGAGCTATCAGCCCATCTAGGGTTCATTTCCACAAGCCCAGAAGCCCAAAGGCAGCTCAGGGGATGTGAATTGGGCTTTTTGGGAATTGGGGAATGCAAATCTGTTCAGAGGAACAGAAATCCCATTTGGGCTCCTGCCAGGACTGTCCCACAGCAGCCTCAGCCCTGGTGCCTAGTCAATGGGGGTAGCCCTCTGAAACATCTTTTGGACCAATGGGAGGAACCAAAAACAGGTAAAGGAAGGGACTGAGATGATTCGGAGAAGAACAAATATGGAAAAAATAGACTGTAACAAGGGCCAGTTGTACACAAACAGTTGGCTGGTCAGTACACCTCTGTGTACTAACCTCCATGTCTCCCCCTCTCCTAGGGGAGGGGCTCTGTTCCACGTGCGCACCTGTGTGCTGGGGTACAAGTGCCAGCAGCTGGAGTAGGACCACTGGTCAGAGTGGCTCATGTGCCTGAGTGCCACCAGCTGCTGTGACTACAGGCATGGGAATGAACATAAGCCACAGGAACATCAGGTCAGAGGAGCCAACCAGGAGGTGACTTGGGAGCAGGGGAGGGGATGTCTAAGTGTGACCCGCAGGAGTTGATTACTGGAGGGACATGTGAGTCCTGCCCAGCTGATGGAGATGGGCATAGGGGTGAGGGCGGAGCTGTGGGTGTCTCTAGACAGAAAGCACCTGGGAAGAGCAAAGATCTCGATCCAATCAAGACAAGGAGATGCCCAGTGTGAGACACTGGGAGGTCTGTAGTGTGTGTGTGTGTGTGTGTGTGTGTTATGTGAGACCACAGAAGGAGGTCTGTACACCACATCCCCTGGGACTGCAGGCGTCAAGGCCCATCTATCCCAGTGCAAATAACCAGAGGCACAGGATCTGGAGGCCAGATATGGACATGAGTATTTCCACTAGCAGTTCTTCATCCTGACCAGCCAAGAGGGACAAGGATGAGGCTGCTAGTGCGGTCTGTGTGAATGCTGCACACGCCCACCGTGCTATCCGTGGGGCTGGATGTGTGTATGTACATGGTCTGTCTGTGTTCGTGTGTCTACAAGCAACATCTTCCAAGCCTCGCTACTGCTTCCACTCGAAGGGCTGGGGATGTGGCAGCCCCTTCATAGGTTCCAGGCTCAGTCCTGCCCCAGGATTTTGTCCAGGAACATCCTCAGCACTGCCACACTCCTCAGAGCTCTACAGCAGGAGCTCTACATACACATGGAGCAACAGGGAAGTCAGCACAGGTATTCTTTCAGTGGGAGGTACCAAAAGGAAGAAGCCAGAAAATCAATACTTTGAAATAGGATCAATATTCTGTAAAATTTTCAGTCACAGATGTTAAAATTTTTATTCCAATCAAAAGCTACTGCCTGGATTCATCCCCTTTGTCTTTAAGCCCTGAGCCAATGCACCTGAGTTACAGAGGAGTAGCTTCCCTTCCTTACACAATACAAACAGGAACTGGCTTCCAGCAGTGTTGCTCTTCACAGAGAAGCAGCCTAGAGCAATCATTTCCTTCACTCAAATAAATGACTAGATTCTACCTAGATTTTGCAACTGTAAAACGCATCACTATAAAGTGAATCATTGTGCTCACTCCCTCAAGCATGCAAAATGTCCCTCCTGGGCTCACCCAAACCCAGTGGAATTGCTGCAGTTTGGTGTCTGATGGGTGGGAGCTGTAGGAGCAATAAAGACAACTGCAAAGTCCCCCTGAACTCACGCAACTCCCAGCCTGCACCATGACAGTTCTCCAACTGCCATCTATTCTGCCCATGGCAAAATTAACATAACCTAAACCTACAGTAGTACTTCCAGTGCCAGTGCAGAAAAACCACCAAGGATCCGAATTTCACCGTATCACTGGCTGAGGCTAGAGGCAGCTCTGGGATCCCTCTGGTTCCACTCTCTGCTCAGGAAGGGCCATCCAACATCAGGAGACCAGGACCATGTCCGGAGTATCTCCAAGGATGGAGACTGCACAATCTCCCTGAGCAACCCAGGACAGGATTTGGTCACCCTCACAGGGAAAAAAGTGTTTCTGAGGTGCAGAAGGACACTCCAGTATTCCAGTTTGTGCCTGCGGTGTCAGGTCCTGCCACTGGGCACCATTGGGAAGAGCCAGGCTCTCTCCTCTTTGCAGCCTGCCTTTAGATGTTTGTACACATTGATGAGAACTCCCTGAGCCTGCTCAGCCCCACGACGGACAGCACACGCCAATGCTGGGGCTGTTCCTCCCCAGGGACAGGACTTTGCATTCTCCTGGTTGAATGTCAGGACGTTTCTGCCAACCTGTTTCTCCAGCCTGCAGGTCCCTTTGGATGGATCCATGACTGCCGGGTTTCTCAGCTGCTCCTCCCAGTTTGGTGTCACCTGTCAGTTGCTGAGGATGTCCTCTGCAATTTGCACATCACAAATGCTCACGCAGCATTCAGCTCCCCATACACTTGCCATTGCTGCCTTTCCATAGGCTGTAAGCACACCTTAAAGGTACAGTCCCTCCAACTGTTTTGACAACCAGAAAAAAGCTCCATATGTGCAGATAAGGCACACTACAGAAAAGTCTTAATATTAACTGATTCTCACCTGTCTTGTTCAGGATCAGGGTTCATGGAGCACACCCAGCTATCAGGGTAGTTCTTCTCCACTGAGCTCAGCTGGAACGGGAGAGTCCGCCACTTCAGACAGACATCTGAAAAACAGATGCTTTGCAAGTCAGAAATACACAGCCTGAGACACATCATTTTTTTCCACAGCCCATTTAACACCCAAGGACCACACCAAAGTGTATCCAACAACAGTAAGACTAGTGGCCAAAAAAAAAGTGAGACAGTCACAGAATATGAGTCAATTCTTGCTTCATGCTCACAAAACGCTTGAACGAAATCCTCAAAGACATCCCTAACAAGAACACAATGAAGCCTGGCATCAACCAATACCAGAGGAGCTCGCACTCCTGCTGCAACAATGGCACTTACAAACCAAATTGAACAGCCAGTCTTGACATCACAGCTCAGCCCAGCAGTCAGGCTGTCTCTTAATGATATCAAAATAACACAAACCAGAGACTTATCCACTAATAAAAAAAATTAATATATATATATAATAATCTATCAAATTTTTGATGAAGCAGGAACACAAATTTGTCTTCCAGAGCATTTCTGGCCTACCAGGAAACCAACAGCTTCACAAAATTAAGTTCTGCCAGGAAAACCAAAAGTCCTTAAATCAGGCTCTGGAAGGATATCAAAAAGGGAAGACAAGAAGAAGGAGAGTAAAGCCCCTCCTCTTACAGAGGAACCTTGAAAAGACTGAGACAACCATCAAGGCAGAAGAGTCTAACAAATAATTCCACAAGAATGGCCTTATATTCCTTCCTACAATCCCATCCTCAAGTCCTGAGAAGAAAATATGGGAGTTTGGTGTCTCTCTAACAGGCGACAAAGCAATGGTGTTGAGCTTCCCATTACCCTAACAAGGGCTTAGCCAGAGCTGTTTAGAGGTGCACAGAAGAGAACTTGCATTAAATTCCAAGGTAACTGTAAAAAGTTCCCTCTGTGCACTGATCACCAGGCCTGTGCATCAGGATACAAATTACTTGGCCACTTCCCATTGCCTGTGAGGACGTTTCAGATCTTCTTCTGGTGCTGGAATGGCTGGCTTTGGTGCGTTTCAGTTCATACGACATTTCTAAGCCCACTCTCCACACTGCCACCGGCCATTCGTGCCCTGCTCTGTCACGGCACCTGAAGATCAGTTTGTGAACTGTGCAGGAAAGGAGCCTTATGCCAGGATGTCACAGAGTACCACTGAGTGCAGACAAAGGCAACCTGCAGAGGAGACAGGCCCTAGAAGGGGATAATGATAGTCCATTCCCAATCTCCTATGCATTTAGATGTCCCCAGCTGCAGCCAGGAGTATCCCCCCTTCCCCAGGGAGAAGCAGCTGGATCAGACGCACCGCACTGAATCGTGGTGGGGATCTCCATGGCTCTCCTGCGCTTGTAGCGCAGTTCACTAGACGGAGGCTGGTTCCAGTTTGCTGATAAATAACCAAATTCATCCCAGAACTTGATGATACCTCTCTGGGCTGGAAAACAAACCACATCCTGCTCAATATGGAGCCATTACCACAAAATCACCATCTGCACTCTTGGCTGCCCTCCAGTCACCCAAGTTTCTCCTTCCAGACCCGGGTAATCGTTAAGTTTCATTACCTATTGCAACATCCTTCCAATACTGAGCCAAATGCTCTCCCATGGCCTTCAGCAAGTGTCGATACTCCTTGGCATCAGCAAAGTCTTGTTTATTATGGGTCGGCTCCAGAACTAAATAGGGCACATCCACCACGCCTACAACTCCTCCACATGCCCTGGAAGAGCGACACACAGCCACAAATATTAAACTGACAGGTTTACAACCTGAACCATCATGCAAAATGTAAGACAGGCTCAAATATCTGTATTTGCTGTCAAGACCTATTTTACCTGCCTCTAGAATGAGGCATTATTTTATTACTACCAGCACTCATCAGCACCAAATGCCAAGCACCTCATACTGCCGCAGGGATGACTAAAATTCGTGTAGAGAACTCTCTATCAAGAAACCAGGGAAATATTAGGCAGTATTAAATATAATTTATTTGTCAGAATGCAAACTGAAGGCTGACAAAATGAGCAAGCCTCAGGCTCATGAAGAATAATTAATGCAGAACATGGTTATTGCACAGGCCTAAGTCAGATGTAGAAATGTGCCAGGCTTAAGCAAAAAGATTGCAGAAATTCTGCAGGACTCACATGCCACCCTCCAGCTGTGGGCCCGCCTTCTCGTACATCTTAATCAGCCGACTGCAGTTATAGATGAACATGCCGTCCAGCTCACGCTGCTCAATGTTCACCCCAAAGATAAAATTCAGCTCTTTGGGTTCCTTCAGCGCCCTGTAGAGGATAAAACAGAGCCTCAAGAGATGCTGAAAATAAAGTGTATTATTTGCTGGTGTTAGAGAGAGGATATAGAAATCCAGCACCCTTGAGTATTAAATTAATCCTGTAATCTGCTACTTCTGAAAAATACAAAACATTTTTTGAAAGGGCATTACAACTGAATATAAACAAAATACAAAAACTTTGCAATACAGATACTAATTTAGGCTAGACAGATAGTAATTATTCATCTGAATATGTTTTCTCCTTCAGAGCAGATTCTGGTTTTTACTTTAGATGTTTTTATTCAGTGAACTAGTTTTATAAGAGTGCTGCTGTATCCAGACTGGTCCTTTCTGATGCTGTTTTGGTTTGTATTTTCCAGATATAAATCCCTATCTAGGTAAAGCATGGAAATTCAGATTTCAATACAAAACTACAGTCTTGATATTCAGATTCTAGAAAGTTCTCCAAACTACAAGTTTCACAAGGCTGCTCCTTAAGCTAGAGGATATAACATACCGCCCAAGTAGAGATTTTTCTCCTGGAATGTCAGGATACGAACTTGCATGATTTCTCCCTTATCTATGCAGCAGACAACTCCAACAAAAGTTGGTCTTGAGTACGTTTGTGAGCCCATAGAGATTTCCAAATCTGAATCTTTGGTTACCAGGAATTCTGTCTCCATCAAGGCCAAAAGTCTCAAGATTTTGATCTCTTTGTGCTATAAATCAAACAAAATCCCTGTGTCTCACAAAGAGAAGTCTTGCTCTTCAACACACTAATTAATCAGGTTCCACAGCTTCCCTGATATCCATGCTGAGGATTTTTCATAAGAAGGATCCTCAGCTTCAGGATGAAGGTATCTTCAAATGTGAGGTCCAAACCTGTAATTACTGCAAGGCAGAGCCTATACCACAGTCCTGCCCACCCCTCTCAATTTTGACCTCCTTTATATTCTCCACCTGCCCCCATCAAGTCCTTTGCACTTAGGTGCTTTATCGCAATGAGGAATTTGACTTCTGCTTAAATGGTTAGCTGAAGATAGTGAAATTCTTAAAAATGTTCTGTTGACTGTCTACTAATATCAGATATTAGGAGGACCTGAGCCATGCATGCATGAGCCCTACACAATGATCACCTGCAAATATGAGATCTGAGTCTCTTAACGGTGAAACATTGCAAAATAAATCCCAAAAACAGATTAAATTCATATTAATTTTTTGTTTAAGGCCATCCTCTCCCACAGAAATGCAATGGTACCCTGTGACACACCTTCATTTAAAACAGGCGACTGTAGTACATTCCTAGGAAAACATGTGGAATAGCAGCTTTCAGTAATTTTAAACCTAAATCTTCGCCAAGAGGGGTTTTGAACACTATCAACTGCTGGGCTGGAATGTGACCATTTGGTCTCAGCTCATCGAGGTAGACAACTGTGATTCAAGAGCATGAGCAAGTGTGGCAAAACACCCATCTCATGGACTCATTTTCTTTTTCTAACTTCTGGAAAAGAATGTAGAGCCTTACACTTCAAGTAACAGCATGTACTAACCTACAAAACAAGAAGGGCATCTCCTCATTTTTATCAGAGAGGACAGGAAGTGAAATTATCACCCAAACCATGATTTAAGTGGTGGATCAAAAGCCAGGAATTTCATTACTAGGAGTTTGGTCTGTCCTATTGTCTGGATTCAGATCCGACCTGATCTTACACAGCCTTTGGAAACCAGAAAGCACTTCTTTCATTGATGCACCCAGCACCAGGGAAAGAGCAGAAAACTGTCCTAGGGCATCCTCTGTAATTCAGGAATTTTCCAAAAGACTACAGGAATTGATTAGCACAGAAGATATCCTATTACACACATCTTTCAGGATTTTTTTGTTTTCTGGGTGAAGTACAATGTTGTGGAAAAGCATGATCCTCTGAACTGCTTCTAATTACCAGTGATGAATGCAGGGACACAGGGAAAGCCAGGTACCTGCCCAGAGCTTTTTTTTTTTTTTTTGCTGGTCAGCTTATTAACAGGAAAAAGTATTTTGCCCATGGGCAGGAAGGGCAGAAGACTATTCACAAAATTTTTCATTGCACACTAATGTCACCAAACCCAAGAATTAAAGGACAAGGTGTAGATCGAAAAGTATGTGGAAGCTGAAGAAAACAGCTTCTCTCACAAGCTTCTGTACCCTTCAGATCCTAGTCCTAGTACTTTTAAACTAAAGGTGTATTTATTTATTTATTTATTTATTTATTTATTAGCATCTTAAGATGCATTAGATCTATCTCTGGCAACAAGTCTAGGATAGTTCTGACGTAGGCAGCCATGTAAATGAGCATGCACACAGACAGATGGGAATGGAAACATGCTGTATCCAAATCACCGACTTCCTCAGACTCAGCATTTGTTTTAAGAGCATTTGTTTCTGGCTATCACTTCATTTGAGAAATGCAAAACAAACGTGTATGAAGAGTGAAATATTCCTGTGAGTACATCAAAAACCAAAGTTAATTGCAACCACAGCAAAGCTAGAAGAATGCCTTGGGATTTCACGGCACTGACTACACCAAAACTCAGCCTGTTTTTAGTAAACACCCCTAAAATTTTTAAAGCTGTTTCACTGTAACTTGTGAAAATTTGTTCATCAGCCTGAATCTTATCTGCAGGTAAAAAAGCAAAAGAGTGAAAAAAGGTGATGTGAAAACCAGGTAAATATCTATAGCAAACAACCCAACACAGAGATCTACGTGTCTTTCGGCAGGTAAGAGGGAAATAGCAGAGGTAACCAGAATAGTGACCCAGCTGCTCGGTTTAACAGCCCAGGCATATAAGATGCCTGTGGATTTTTGAGCTGAACCGAACACACATGCAAAGCAGGAGACATATGAGCACCTGGAGCAAACAGCCTAGGAACTCCAGAGTTCGGAAGCACCTGCACTCACCGCTGCTTTGCATCCTTAATCCTTTTCTTGACATCAGCCTCCCGCCGCATAGTGATGGCGGAGTTCTGGACCTGACGCAGCGTCACCTGCAAACAGGTTGGGAAATTCATAAAATTCACTCAAGCTATGATTTTCTCCTCTTTCAGGAAGAGCTGAGAAATGTTTTAAATGTGAAGAATTCACAACCGGTAGAGGGTGACAACCAGTGTGACACCACACGTAGGGCAGCACTTATGCTAGGTTGTTTTAAGCAGCTACACAGTTGCTTGGAGGAAAATGTCTAAATGTAATAAAGGACCAAGGAAACTGAAACCAGTGGCAATGGAGCACAAGGAAACATCCAGGGCACTTGGATACTGTTGTTTCCATCACATACCAATAGGAAGCCCAGTGATTTTAAATTGGTGGTACTTGCTGACCTTCCTGGTGTCCCTGTCAGCTCTCCTCCCACTCCCTGGCACCAGGGCTCAGCCTTGCCCTTCTCCAAGCCACAGTCCCACTGGAAGAAAGCAAAGACCCCCTTTCCAAAAGCCCCTGCCCAAATGCCTCAAGAGTCAGCTGCACAGACAACGAGGAACAGCCAGAAAGTCCCTAGTTTTAGTCTTGCTCCCTGGGGCCGCTTCCACAGAGGTTGTCAGCAAACAGCACCTGAAGCATGGAGGTCACCTTCCGATACAGGATATATCAGGATATATAGGCAGGTGAATGCCAGCACACTTCCCACTTGGGCTGGACACCATGTGAAGATGGTAAAGCACATCCAGTGGTGATGAGGCCATGGAGATGCCTCAATGCTGCTGGAAGTTCACTGCTGACTGGAGCCACCACCTGCTTAACCAGCACATGGCATGCTGCCATAGGCTGCTGCCCAGTCAGCACCACTCCACCGCCAGTGCTCTGAACCTTCTTTTGGTGTCCAAAATATGACAGTGCTGTCAAAAGCACAAGGCTCACCCTGGACTCCCGCGTGAGATCCCCTCCAAGGCGTAGCTCGAGGGCACGGGCTTTGCTCTCCGCCTCACAAGCCTTCTCTTCCGCTGAAACATACAGGGAGGGACAAGGATGACGTCAGCCATTTGGTACAGACATCGTCAGGCATTCACCCAAGGAGAACAATTCCAGAGAGTCTTTGCTGCACTGATGTGTATAAGGGTACAAAAGGAACACAAAAAGGTACAAAAATCAAACCTTACATGAGAGGGCCTTACTGACACGGCATCTTAAACATGCTCAGAGGTCAACACTGGCACAATAGCAGGGATAAATTGTGCAAAAGCATGTTTGAAGGAAGAACCCATGAGGAAGTCAACAAGGAACTGGAAAGGGTAAGGATGCCCATGGCCCTGACTGTCCTGCCTGGTAACGTGATTCGGAGAAGAGCTCTCACAAAACCAGGAATAAGTTCAGGCTTGAAACGGAATTCCAAAGAAGTAATTTTCTTGCAGAGATTAAGGGAAAGGACTACTCTCAGAAACGCTTTTATCTCTGATAATTGATAAATTTTGCCTAGAAAAAAAACAAATCTGTGCTACAAATTAAATAGGACCCAGCATTCTGAAAACCTAGCCTGCACGTGATCCTTGCATGCAAGAAACATACCATGTAAAAGAAACTCCCCTTTTTGCTGACAATAGGCACACATCACCCTTGTATTACTTAAGATTCATTCAATAAATGCAATTTTCCGCAAGGAGAATGGACTGAGAGCAGCCCTGAGTAGAAGGTCTTGGGGGTGCTGGTGGGTGAGGGTTGGCAGTGCCCCAGCTGTTTGCACTGGCCCCCAGAAACTCCCCATGCCCTGGGCTGATCCCACAGCATGGGCAGCAGGGGAGGGGGGGACTCTGCCCCCCTGCCCTGCCCTGGTGAGATCCCACCTACAGAGCTGCCTCCAGCCCTAGGGCCCAGCACAGAAAGGACCTGGAGTAGCTGGAGAGAGTCCAGAGGAGGCCACGGAGATGCTCCAAGGGCTGGAGCCCCTCTATTCTGGAGACAGGCTGGGAGAGCTGGGGATGTTCAGCCTGGAGAAGGCTCCAGGGAGACCTTAGACAAAATGAGCTTTAAGGTCCCTTCCAATCCAACTCATCCTGTGATTCTGTAATTTGGAACTACAATGAGAGCATGTAGACGGATGGTGTAGCTCACACCAAGGCAGACAAGGCCTCCACCTCCACATCTGGTGGGGTAGCAGCCTGGTTACAGCACACTCAAAAGCCATCTCCCTCCCTTCTCTCATCACAGGGAGATAAACTGTGGCTGTGAGACATCCAAAACAAGGAAACACACCAGTGGAGGAGTGCCTTTGCCTAAGATTTACATAGGACGAGGTAAGCAAGAAGATGACAGGCTAGCAATTGGCTCCTAGGGATTACCAACATCTCTCCAAAAGGCAGCACTCAGTTGCCAGCCAGAAGAAAACTGGAGTCTGTAGCCAGTCAGTTCACTTAGACCACTACAACAGAAATCCCCTTTCCTTTCTAAGCAGTGTCCCATTGGAGTTTTGTTCACCTCATTCCCACAGTAGCATGCTCTGGGGTTCATAGCTGCTTACCAAGGATTGTGCTGTGTGACTAGCCATCATCAAGAGACAGCCTGGCCAAATCAAGGCAACAGGAGGCTGGAGGCTGCTTAAAGCACTTGGTCCACTTCAATCAGAGCTTGTGGGGAAGTTGCTGATGGGCTAAATATATTTGTGGCTAGTGGAAGAACACAGTGGTAACCCACAACGGCATAGGTCAAACCTGCTCCACTAATGCAGTGACAACTGAGACGGCTGATAGGGACGGATACAGTTGCAGAGCTGAGGCCCCAAGGGATAAAGATGCATGTCCTATGCAGGACAGCGAGCACGCAGCAGCTGGAACCCATATACACATCCTCCCAGGAGACAACAGGCACAGTGCATCCATGGCACTGCCAAGCAGGTCACTGAACACACCACAATAATCGGAAATGATACCTAGAGCAGCACAGAGCTGTTAGCTTCCAGTACTGGACAGCTGCATGACTCCTCACCTCTTCTGTTTGCTTTCCAAACTTTGGAAGGGGATTTCCAGAAGTCAGGCAATGGCAATGCCGAGGTGCCTCAGTGCAGTACTCAGTCTCGGTTCAGGAGACCAAGACCAGGAATGGTACTTTTTTCCTAGGTCCACTCACACACTTAGGGATTTTGATACTACAGCTTATTCCATGAGGGAAGGAAGTTAGTTCCTAGGGAATGAAAAGTGGCTTTTCCTCATCTTGAATATATATATGTCTTCACTCCTGAGCCATGACTCTTTTTAGATATGCCAAAGCCACATTACCAATAGTCACTGTTGCTCATACATCTTCCCCCTCCAGCTATTTTTTGGTTATCCTGTTTTGACTCCACAAGCTCATAAGATACTTCCACAGACCCAGCAATCTCTCAGTCTGATTCCAACACATTCCTTGCAGGCAGGCATCTCTGGCATTCTGGAACTGCTGTTTGCTCAGCTGAGACCCCCATTTCTCACAATGTACTCGTCGGTTTAAAAGAGGAAGCTGCAAATCATTCGTGGGTGAGGATCCCTCTGGAGAGCTGGAGACTACGAGAAATTAATCATTTCTACCAGCAGGAGAACAAGAAAGCTTGGTGCTACAGATTAAACCTGTTTTCCTACAAGCAAAGCAATGAGATGTATGCTGCTGAGGATAATGTTCTGAACATGTTTTAGTCCTTCTCTCTAAGCTAAACCACCCCAGCTTCCTCAGCCTCTCCTTACAGGACATGCACTCCAGACCCTTCACCAGCTCCGTTGCCCTTCTCTGGACTCACTCTAACACCTCAATGTCCTTCTTGAAATGAGGGCCCAGAACTGGACAAAGTACTTGAGATGTCGCCTCAACAGTGCTGAGTGCCAGGCAGGCGGGAAGAATCATTTCCCTGGTCCTACTGGCCACACTATTTCTAGCACAGGCCAGGATGCCATCGGCCTTCTTGGCCACCTGGGCACACTGCAAGTTCAGTGATCCCTGCACACCCAGAGGCACCAGGCTGGTTCGGTGATGGAAATATGTGACATTTTTGTGCCAATGGGACCTGTTCTCAGCACTGGGACACTAATGGGCACCATTTTTCAGTGCCGGACACTAAAACTCCACTTTTAAGTGTTATGAAAGCCTCATAGACTGCTTCAGGGAAGAAGCCTTTCTAAATTCCGCTCTTTGCACCTTCTTGAAAAGCACTGGGAGTGTGCACTCAAGACCTGCCCTGGCTATAGAACTCAACCTAAAAATAAATTCACCTATGAGGACTGAGGCATGCAATAAAATCTGCTTAAGCTTCATCTTACCAAATCTGTCTTGCCAGGCTGTACTTCCTAAAGGAGGAACAGTGAACATGGCAATTCACACCATTTCACTTCACTGCTTTGCATTGGGGCAGGGTCACAGTCACACTGCCCTCTGTGATGCTGCACAGGCTGAATGTGGCACCAGCCCTTGTGCATCTGACATGCAGCCACACACAGACGTGCCGCCACACACAGACGTGCCTAAAGCAGTTCTAACACAGGGACAGAGGACACATGCCTCCAAGTGATTTATGTAGTCAATTTATGAAATCTACCAGAAGATACAGGTCACATATAGATCACTTACAACTTCCAAGATTCTTCCTTCACTAGAGCATTTTTCCATCAACGGTTAAGGAGGAATACTGCTTTGCGTGTTAAATTTCTGGAGATTTAATGCAGTTATAATACAGTTTAATGTTGTATTTATATGTTTATGTGATTTCTATACGTTGAATATCCAATAATGACAAACTGAGTTTTCCCTGACAATTACAGGACTTAATAGGAAAGGAAGATTAGATGGCCAAAAGATATGCCTGAAAGGGTTAAAACCAAACAAACCGGGGCTACCTTATACACCCAGACCAATCCCTTTACATTAAGTGACAGAATAAAAATCTACTTTTTTAGCTGCCTTAACAGGAAAGGTCCAGAACGAGAACACAACCAAAAGCTCATGATATGTTAAAGGTGAGAGAACTGCTGTGTGACAGGGCTCAGCCAGACTTCTGCTGGAGTGAGGGCAAACAGCTTCAACTCCAAGGGTTATCCTGTACATCTGCTACTCAGATGAAATGGTCTCTGGGAACAATGTACATTCATTCCTTCCATTGCATGGATGTAAGTCCATGTCATCTGTAGTTGCTGCAACAATTCAGTTCCTGAGCAATTCCAATGATCCCAGAGGCAAACAATCCCAGGTGACACCCAACAAGGGTTTGGTCCTCCCCTTAGCAACAGGTGAATGAGGGCACATGCATACCCCAAGGACTCACCTATCCTCGCCATATGCTCTGCTTTCTTTACTTCTTGCTCTGCACGGGTCTTGAAACGGTTTGAAGTGTATTTGTACATCCTGTGATGATCAAATTTTATTAATCAGCAAACTCAGCAGTAAGGTCAAACCAAGATTTCATCACTGCACAAGACAACAAGGTCCCCACATGCCACTCTATTCCTTCCAACAGATTCAATAAATGCAGGAGGTTTACGTATCATGAACTGGACATTTCTGGAAAATCTTTTTAAGTCAGAAATTTTTTAGTAGTAGCTGCAACCACAATATCCTCTCTTCTTCTGCATTAACCAATGGGAGCCAAATATATCCATATTCTTGGAGCAAATCTCAAGACTTAGAGAAATAATTTCTTCAGAAGTGGAAAGGAGGAGTGAATATATATGGAAAAGTTCTCAAAATCCTTCAACTACAGCTAAATAACCTTTCCTGTGAACAGCTGTCCACAGGGGCAGTCTGACAGGTCCATCTCACACAGGGCTAGCTCAAACCTGAGCAACAACAATTTGACCAGAACTTCAAGTTTCAGGACACTTCTCTGTGCTCCACATCTGACTCTCAACCTTGTAAACTGTGCTGGAGATGCAGCAGCTTGTTTCACCTTCCCTGTATCCTAACATGCCAAATACATATCCAAATTCACTGACTGCTACAGAGTGAGAGATGGGTGTCTGTGAAGCAGAAGCTCATGACTACGTGTATCACCTCCAAGCACGTTATGAAGAAAGATGACAAGCAAAGCCTGCAGGAACTCAGATCACCTTAAGACACAAGGTTTTGGATGTATCAAGAGGAAAATCCCATCCCAAATGGATGGGATAAACTTTTCTAACATTTAGCTAAAGCAAAAGCCACTAGAAATGCGGTTTTTACAGAGAGGTAAAAACACATGGGGATGCAACACTTGACTGACTAATGGATTGGAATCACACTTAGATCCTAATGAAACACAAAATTCCCCCCAAAGGGCAGATAAACTGTCAGGATTCATGAAAAACAACCTTGTACTGATGAAAGGTTTTGTTTAGGCTTGTTTCTCTGGGTGAGCACATGGATGTTGGTACTGACTTCAGAAACAGTCTCAGCAACAGGAATCCCTTGTTCCCAAATCTAGAAATACATTTTGCTAAACTCATTTTCTGCTATTTATAAGGATTTCCTCCCTGGGAAAAAAGCAGGCATGTGCTAACACTTCCAGAAATCACACAGTTGGTGATTTCACCACATCAGCAGCTACAGAGTCAGGATTTTGGCAGCGCCATCTCTAACCTATGCAAGGGTGATGAAAGCTATCTGGGGCCGGGAGACATTATGCTGTAAAAACCAGGCTGCTTTCAACATGTTGGCATAACCACATTACTTCACCCACATCTGCTAACTTCTAACGGGAAAAAAAAGAGAGAAGCAGAGTGAAGCTGAATTATCTCCCCATGCCCACCTCAAGGGGCAGGGCAGCACCTGGGAGGGACTGCAGGGACAGCACTCCTGTGCTGTAGGGAGCACTGTGAGCCATCACCAGCTTCAAGACACTCATTCCAACTGCCGTGGAGTGTGCTTGTGGAGGCACAAGCCTTGCACGTGGCCTGGCTATTCCTACCTGCACAGCCCGTACAGCTAAACAAGCTCCAGCAGGTACTGGGGAGGGGAAGGGATGGAAGCAATCCTTCAGGAGACACAGGCCATTCCCAGGGAAGCTGGGAAGCTGAGAATGTGCTAACACAACCACAACCACAAATGCTGGTGAAGGATCTGCACAAAACCAGCCCATCCCTGCCACCAGGATGTTATCAGCTCCAGAAAGGTGAGAGGCCTCTCCCATAGAAACATGGGTGGATGACAAACAGAAAACAAGTGTCCTGCTCAGGAGACTCACTGTTATTCCTGAAAAACAGTGCAAGGGCTGCAAAATCGTTTTTTCAGTAAAGGCACTTACATACCCTAAATCCACTGTGGATTTCCATTCATTGTTCACTAATAGCAACACTGGAACCTGCAGACACTGTACAGGCTTTTCCTTCGGAGATGAAGGCAACCTCACAGCATGAGGCAACCTCCTCTAAGGGAAAAGAGCCCTTCAGATGTCCCACACAAGCATACCAGCTATTCAAGCCATAAGGTGTGGAGGCCTGGCGGGTCTGCACCACCAAGGACCAGGAGGGTCCATTGGTGGGAAGACCCCTGATTTGATAATTGCAAGCCTTGCCCCAGGATTCCTTGTTCCAGTTATTCAAATGTTATACTAGTTCTTCCCTCTGGTTGGTTATTGATATCTCTGCCCCTCTATACCTTATTAATGTCCCTGATTCCAGAGAATTCTCCCTTCTCTGTTTCCCCATGGGTCCCTGCTCCCTTGTCACGCCCCCATGTTTTCCCCATTGGCCCTCAGACCCTAACCCTGGCTATGTTCTGCCCCATGTCCTCAGATGATTGGCCCTGATGCTCTGCCCGTCCCCTATTTGCCCCATACAAAACCTCAGACACCCCTTTGTTCTTCGTCTTTGTCCCTGGGTTCTTTCATGCTTATTACGCCGCCTGCTCCTCATTCCTGGACCCTCCTTCAATAAACCTGCCTGCAGAATCCCATACGAAGACCCTTCTCGACTTTCACCGTCGCAGCTATCCGGCGAGTGTGTGTGTGTGTCTGTGAGCTGCAGCACCGCACCAAGAGCGACTTCTCTGGAGATGCTTTTGGAAAGGTTCTGGCACTTTACCACCCCACACCAGCCGGGACAAGTAAAGCACCTCCACTGTCTGTTCCCCATCACTTTGCTCGACCAGGCAGGTTCAACACTTACCTGGCCCGGGCTACTGGCCAGAAACACAGCCATGCTAAAGAGCTGAACATCACTGCTGCACCAGCTGACCCCAAAGGAGTACCATAATGGAGGTACCTTCCCCTGCACACTCACACACACAAAGCAGTCCAAGTGCACAGGATTAACACAGTATTAACCTGCAGAGCACTAAAAGCCTAGTAGCTACATGGGGATGGTGAGCTCTGGCTCCAGCTCTAAAGGGAAAGCCAGGGCATAAGCAATCCTATTCAGCAGGTTCAGGGAGAAAAATGTAAAAGAATCCCACACCTATGGCTGTAAAACCAGAGTAACTCCACACTCAGAATTAACTGATTTACTGGTTTTCCCTTGGGAAAGAGCCACCCAGGGCAGTTTGAGCTCTCCTCAGAAAAAAGACTGAGATTCCTCAACCTGCCCAGGGCACAGTGTGGCATCTACCCCAAGAGTTGTGCTGGCTCACAGAACCCACAGTGAAGGCTTTGATGGCTTGTCCTCATGGCCACACAGCTTCTCAAGCCCAAATCTGGCATCAGGAAGTCCAGCCAGAAGGGCGCAGTCTGGACACTCTCCAGAGAGGCACAGTAAGGCCACAATAATTGCCACAAGTCTGAGAAGATTTACACTGTGCTCTATAGGAAGACCTTGCACAGTCTACACTGCTCTGTTGCAGGAATGGGGATTTAAAATGTAAATGTCTTTAAAGTGTTGGGGAATTTGTACTGGCCTATCAACATAAGCAGATCTGCTCAGATGTGGCACAAGCAGATTTGTGAGATACACCTGCCACCAGCACTAATCTATCAGCTTGGGGCATCTTAGAATAGACTATCGACCACTTGAAAGAGAAGACATTGAGGTAGATGAACATCTGGGGTGACCTAGGACACCTAATGTTGTCATGATGCTGGCAGCATCACCCACAGCAATGGCATCCTGTCTATGAGTCTCACAAGAAGCTTGTCTCTGATGAGATAAAAACCTGTGTCCTCCTCTGGTTTCTCCCCCTAGTACTTTTGCTGGACTGCAGTGCAAGAGGAAGCAACATAAGGTCCTCACATGTAGGTAAAAGTAAAATACAGTCAAAAATCCAGAAATCCAGAGATTCTCTACCTAGTAAATCACGATTTACAGTGGCAAGTTCCCTCCCTTCTGCAGGGAAACAACTGGCCTGACCAGCATGAGGAATAGAGGGTGTAATGCTCCTTTATTCTGGTCAGGTTTCTGATACCATTTCACACAGTCTCATGTAAGGAGCTGAGGAAGTGTAAGTTAAAAACCAGCCAGGCTCTTCAGGCGCCATCAGTGGCGTGACACCGGCCTGGGGTTGTTAACAGTGCCTGGTAGGCTGAGTCCAAAATGCTAGACTAAAAAATCCACAAATACTCTACGAAATTACTACTATTTTATTCAAATAAATTATGCCAGGGTATCTAGAATGCAGGCTGTGTGCTCCC
Source organism: Orthonyx spaldingii (assembly GCA_013397795.1). NCBI lineage: Eukaryota > Metazoa > Chordata > Aves > Passeriformes > Orthonychidae > Orthonyx > Orthonyx spaldingii. The sequence continues at coordinate 40,591 of VZTJ01001483.1, forward strand.
AGAGAGAGTCTGCCTCAAGAAGACTTAAATACAGGTTTCCCTTTCCCCTCCCATCCCAGTAACTTTTTCCAGTCTCTGTTCAGCCAACTGACAGCACACCCCAGCTCACTGTCACGTTTTTGTTTAAGGAAATTTAAAAGGAATATAGGGAAAGCTTTTTCTCAATCTCTATTCAAACCTAGATTAGCTACATATAAAAGCAACAGTTTTAAAGTGCTCAGTCGAGTTTATTTTTGGAAATAATCCTAACACCCACCATATGTACTTCCTTCTGCTCAAAAAACCCACACATTTACCCAACAGTTTTGTGTGAATATGGCATTTCATACAACCAGAATCTTACTTTGTTTGCTCTGAAAGGGAGCCAAATTGCACCAATGACTCATGCAAATTTCAAAGGCATTAGATTTTCCACTATGTATGTCTTTTCTCCTTATGTCAACACCACATGCCATTCTCTTATGGTCTGCTTCTGTGGCTTTAGGGTTACGGTTAGGAATGGAATTATGCAGGATACACCTGGACAGCAAAACACTACACCTTTTCTCTAACTTCAAATGGTCTCACACATCCGCAGATTTTGGATCCAACACCTACCTTGGCTTGTAGAGGCAGCACGAGAGTCGTTTTGTTTGTACTTTGTGTCCATTGATGAAGATCCTCATCCTGGGATCAATATAAAGCACAGCAGCATAGGCACGGAAGGAGCGGCGCTCTGGCTTGCTACAAGAGAGCCATCTACTTCAGATGATGCCCAAGAGATACCCTCAGCAAAACAGATAGGTGAAAGAAAAGATCGTTCTATTTTAATTATCATAAAGCTACATTAAGCAAGGCTTTTCTTTAATTTTTTTTCTACCTACATCTTTTCCAAACTCTCTGTTTATCTGTACATCATAACTACTGCTACAGGACACTGATACACGTTACTGCAGCCTGAAGAGGGAGTTTGAATACATCTGGATAATAATAGTCAAAGCTATAAACTGGACTATTTAACACTAAAAGTGTGCCCACCTGCCAGAGCTTTTTTACCATTCAGTAAGTCAGCAGTACGCTGCCACAGAACCTGCATTACTCATACACAGACATGGCACCACAACATCAGAAGGAAGAGGCAGTGAGCAGTGGCAATCATGCCTGCCTTACAAACAGGCATTAATGATGCTGAGATCCCTTGGAGGGCCCCAAGGAGTTTGCTCAGTGTCATCACTCTAATACATAGACAGAGCTGCTTTACATGGTCTGAAACTTCCTATGGAAAATTCAAGCACTTCAGGGAAGAAGCATGTAATCTCATCAAAAAGGTGAAGCTTGCTAGGTGTGCCCATGGAGCTCTGGGATTTAATCAAGCATTTGGCTCATTTCAGTTCAGTGTTTCCTTTTCAGGCTATAGGTGGATCAACTCAGCTCTCTCTGAACAGGGCCCTCTGCTCTTCCAGCTGCCCTCTGAGCACATTCTTCTTGCCCCTCTGTAGGGAGGAGTGCCCCCTGCTCCCAGACAGATGTGATGATACACCCCACCTATCTCCTGTACCATCCGCCCATGGAGACCTTCACAGCACCTCATGTTTTGCCACAAAATCACAAAACTGAACAGCAGTTTGGGAGCAACACTGACTCACAACCAGCAGCTCTCATTCTGATGAAAACATCTTTGATAGGTGTAGAAAATGAAACATACAGCTTAGGGCTCCTTTTTTAACAGTGCCTGAAGCACACTGAGTCTACTGCTTTGGCTGAGACCAGTCAGTGCAGGCATTCACCCCAAACACAGCCACAACACCCATGGGCTGACACACACATGAATCCCAAACTGCTAAAGAACAAACTACAGATCTTTTAAATTCTCTAATTCACTACAGAAAGAGAAGCTTTTAAAAAACCCATGCACACAGTATAAAGCCAAACCCTACACCACTTACGTTCCCTCTGGGGGTGTTTCTGCCATCTGAATATCTTGAGGGTCAGAAGTCACATCCAGCTCTGGCTCTCCATTATCCATTAGTTTGAGGTTAAAGATGATCACCAGAGTGCCTGAGCAAGTAACAAGTCCACCAGGTGAATCCCAGCCAAATCCCAAATACCTCACCTGTGACCTGCACCATCCACATGTACCTTTCTCACCACGTATCTTATTGAACTGGTCCATCACTTCCCGTTCTGATTTGAAAGGGGAATACTTGTAAATGAGCTCCGTCTCAATAGCAAATTTCTCCATGTTGTCCGTCACAGGCTCACGGCTTCGTGCATTCCAGGTGGGCAGGGGAACAATGACCTGCAAATCCCATTGTATTCAGAGTGACTCTGGCTCTCCCACTTCAGTCAGCCCCTCCTGTGGGTCACAGTCCAGTGACTTACCCCTCCTAGACAGCTCCCTTAAGTCACCATAAGAGTCCTTTTCAGCTTTTCAGTAGTTTGCCTGTTTGTCAAATGCTCAAAGACTCTTTGCCAGCCTCTGAGTTGCCTTCTTACAATACCAGTCTCAGACTGAACCACAGACAAGTCACCTGTATGGTACTGCCTAATCACATACTCAATGGTTTTTTCCCCCTCCCACGTAGCAACTTTCGTAATACTAAAAAACCCACTCTGGCTTAATTTCTCTCTTAAACTCAGATATCCTTCACTCATATTTATGCTGATCTCAGTCTTTATTGTTTTTATAGGATGCTAGCAAGGTGGTTTCTGTCATTTAGAGCAAAAACACAGACAGAATTATAAACTGCAGCTGCACATCAAGGACACAAATCCCATTCCAGAACTGTGGTCGAGCCATAAAAGTAGTCAGAGCTGCCGTGGGAATTAGAATTACTTCACTGTTCCCAACCTGCTTCAGTCATGGGCTGGCTGCCAGCATGCACTGCCCCTCCCCAGCTTCTCTGCACACGTCTCTTCAATCCCTCCCTCATGATGGAACATGCTTTCTGAGATATCACCCCAGAGGAAATTTAAAACTTTTCATTATCAACCTTGTCTGGAACAACAATGCCTGAGTTATCTATTAAAATACACAAGTTTTTCATAGGTAGAACTACACTGAGTTTTTATTACAAATCAAAATATGTGAAAGAAGAGACATGCTTGCAGTTAATGATCTGTGGGTAGCAACTTCAAACACCTTTAATTCTCTACACAAAATCAAATCAGAGCAGTAAAATTAAATACACCTCAAACTCAAATTTTGTGGGAAAAGGAAAATGCAAAATGTCTGGGCATGTCCTGAATTTTGCATAAGCACACCTTTAAGAGACTGAAACAAGCCCTTCAAGCTTGCTGTACTCTAGAGAGACTTCTCAATTATAATTAAAACCAAAAAGAAAAAAAAATTTGTTGACTTTGCAGAAGCCCTACAAGCGTATTGCCAGAAGAAAACCATACACTGATCCCACCAGAGTAGCAATCAGCCCTGATACAGACTCTTCTGTGAGAGCTGGGCAAGTTCAGATGAGGCAGCATTCACTCTATTAGTTCATTACAAGAAGCACATGCAAACCTCGTCGATGCCTTCTTCCTCATGGAATGTCCGTGACAAGAGGAGACAAGTCATGGTGTTATCTTTCTTTGTGAACAGGATAAAATCCTTCCCAATCCGCATGGAACCCCTGTAGACAGAGGTCAGACTGTGTGTTACACCTGATGTACCACACTGTTCAGAACACAGACCACATTACTGAGCTTTCTTTCCATTGTGTTCAGTTATGAGATGCCAAAACCAGGTTAGGCAGAAGGGCTGAAACAGCAACTACCATTTCTTACTACATATCTCATTTCTTTCAGAAGGCATATCAATCTGGGCATTTTCACAATGATTCAAAACATTTAACACCAGTCACAACTAAAAGGTGCAGAAAAACAGCACAGCATTCCAGACTCATACTATGTAGAAAGTTTAAACAAAAATTAAACAAAAATTTAAAAAGACAACTGAGTTGAGATGTGACAGTAACCTTCAAATCTCTGAGCAGAAATGTCAGTGAGAAAGCAAGCACACTCCTCATTTCACTGTACCTAGAATCAACTGCAGCAGTCTGGAGACAGAAAATTAGTTTCCTAACCTAACTAAAGCCTCACTGACACTTCAGCTAAGGCAGCTTAGCAGCCTGTTGTCACAAAAAGGGACAGTCCCCTCTTCTTCCCCACCCTCCTATCCCAAATAGTGCCTTTGCATCTTCTCTATCAAGTTATCCTGTTACCAAAATCATCCAAAACATCTTAACAGATAACAATTAACAATTAACATTGCATCGAAAGAAGTATTAGTGCTACATCAGCGCATTTCTCTTCAGACTGGCTTAAGTCCATACCACAGTGATACCACAACCTCCCTTTTGCATGCTGGACTTTAGGCAGCATTTCTCAGCTGTAATACAGTACACCTCTTGCTCAAGGTTAAGAAAGGACAGAGATCTGTCCTGGAAGCACAGAGTCTGGGATCTGTCCTGCACTGCAGCTGAACTGACAGTGTCTCAAGATCCCCTAATCCTGGATTTTTCCCCCCAGATTATAGAATCGCACAGATTTCCCAGTAGGATGCATATAATCAAGCCAGATGGATGAGCACAAAGCAGCGCAGTCAGAGTAAGCCACAAAGTCCTGTAACTTTTCCAAAGACACAGCAAACTTCTTCCTCTTTCCTAGAAAATCCACTCCAATCAGTTAGATTCCCTTCTCTTGTGCTCCTCTGCACTCAATCCCACTCCTTCTCTCATTGTTTCCATTATTCCCCTTCACCCTGCATTTGTTTGGTTTAAGAACAAAAAGAAAAGGTTTAAGTCCATCTGCCTGACACCAGACAACTTTCCTATTGAGAGGCTGCAGCACTATTTTGCTCTAATTTTACTACCTGTCACAGGGAGGTTACCATTTTGTTTCCAGCTCTTCCATTATTTTCCCCAAGCTCTGACCTCTACCCTCTGCCTTATGCAAACATAGTGTCAAACCACTGCCATCAGCTGTACAGAGCCTTCTTGGCCACTGGAAAATGACAGCAGATGTTGACAGAGCTCCTGTCTACCAAATCAGGGGATCTTAGAGTTCATCTGCTTTTTTTGTTTTCTGGAAAAAAAGCTATACATCTCTGAGAAAAAAGTACATTGATCACCTGGACTATGACCTCCCCAACCTCAGGAGGCTGGCTCTTGTTATACCTACGATTTCAAGCCGTTCCCATACTGCCCGATTTGGGTGGACTCAGGTGATCGCTTCGCTGATTTACCAAACTGGATAACACTGGCAGCTTCATCTGCAACAAGAGACAGGGAACAAAAAAGGCTTATTTCAATGTACAGATACACACACACATACATATTTTAGATAAAGAAGGACGATAACTCCTTCACCACTGGAAATAGGCCAGAAAAGAGGCCAGAAGCCCAAGCTAAAGTTCCATCCTGAAGCTGTACCACAGAGCCCTGTGAGATACATGCTGCTTGAGGGCACTGATGCTACCAGAAGCTTTGTAGAGGTGCCATGATGCTAACAAAAAGTGTTTTAAGTTTCAGTCTAGTTCACTGTCATATCTGAGCTGCATGAAGACATTTCTTTTTGCACGAAAAGCATCCACAAAAATGGTCTATTCTGTCCACCACAATTGTCAATTCTCATAAACTAAGACCTGGAACCCTGGCAGCAGGACAGCTGAGGGGAAAGGCAACATGAGCAGTTCCTACAGCAATTAGCAGAGGATTTCAGTAGCACAGGAGACAATGAAAGGATACAATGGCTTTACAGCTGAGAGGGTATGTAATTTTTAGTTCCGGCCTTTCTATTGTTCAAGAGATAAAGCCTTTTAACTTCATCCCTAGGACAGAATGATTCCTTTCCCTTCCCCCAAGAGATAGCAGTCATTTCACCACAGAGTTTACTGGGAGAAATAAAGTTTAATTCCAGAGACAAGGAACACAAACTGCCTTATCATGAGGGCTAAAATCAAATGCATACACAAGCCATAAGGGAGCACAAGACATCACCCACCCCACCAGGCAGCTACGGGAGGCTGAGCCCATGGACAAATTAGATTTCAGCACGTAGAAGACTCACACAGGCCTACCAGCATTGACCAGTTTTACAGTAAAATACTCAGTACTAACACCATTGGTCTGACATGACATCACTGAGCTGGTGTCAGAATACCATTTTCAGTTGAAATTATATTCAGATTTAAAGACACAAATACAGGAGAACAATTGTGCAAATACCTCACTGCCTCAAATGCAGCTATTCTCAGTGGAGATCCACAGCTATTCCAGAAACAGCTTTGGACTGGATACGGGTACCTTTGCTTTCCCTTCAGCCTATTGTAGCATTTTCTAGCCAAAGAAAGAACACACTGGAAGGTCTTGTATTTGAGATCTGGCTAAGGATGTCAATGATGATGATGTTATTATTATTACTCTAATTACTATTACTGTGTTATTTTTAAAGCCTGGTGAGGAAAGTGGATAGGGGATATTCTAAAAAGAGGACTATTGGAACCTTTTTGCTATACAAATGTTTTTTAGTAACCATTTTTAAGAAACCTTTAGGAAGCCTAAAAAGGGTAAAGAGTAATTATTCAAAGCATTTCCCCTCTCAGGAAAGGTGATCAAATGGTTTATCACTCAATGCTGGATGTCTGACGCCACCCTATTATGACCCTTTTTTCAGGGCAGAGGGCTGAAGGTGATGCTGAGTAGAGGGGACTGTGAGGGAGCCCCTCTCTCCAGGCTGCCTTTGGGAGCGATCTAATACGTATATCCTCCCAAGAATCAAGATACAAATTAACTTTTTTCCAGCTCTTTTAAGGCTCTGGAGGGTGTTTCACTTAAGGCTATTTCAGTCAAGCTATTTTTGTTTTGTTGTATCTCAGAGTTACTGGACTAAAAAAAGCCAAACTCCCCAGCAAGAAAAAGGGGGGAGGGAGATCTATGCAAAACAAACAAGAGAAAAAACGAGCTGAAGAAATTCACTCAAGATGGTCAAGATAGCAGGTTGGTCTTCAAAGCCCAAGAAATCAAGGGCACATATAAAAAGATTCTTCGTAAGAAACAATGGATGCCTGGGATGAACGGGTGGTGGATGGATATGTTCAGTTCCTGAGTGTTCCTGCAGCCAGACCCAGCTTCACTCTTTGACCAGAATCCTCTTGTATCTCCAAGTTCTTCAGCTGAAAGTGCACTAAAGAAGGTCCCAATATGAGCAGAGAAAATTATACTCCCTGCCTTCCCCACAAATTCATCTGCTATATTCACATTAGGTGGAGAATTTGCAGTGGACTCAACATCATCCTCAAAAGATATCCCAGAGCTAAAGAATTTAATTCACTACCTGGGGGAAATAAGCCTAAAGCCAAGGGGAACTTTTCCTGGGATAGGGGAACAAGGGAGAAGCTTGTTCTTGTGAGGCCCTTCATCACTGTAACAAACACAAGACACCAACCCCGTATGGGGCAATGACTGGAAACAGCCAGTGATTGGCAAATCACTTTGATATACGTTCCTGCAATTTATTTCAAAAATCTGTTAACTTCAGAGGAAGTATCAATGTTTAGGATTAAGGTTTAACCTTAAACAAGGTTAAAGAGACATTTTCTCCTGAGAATTGTGTAGACCGCTCCCCTGAAAGTGGCCCCCAAGAGTCACTGTCCACACACACAAGTGTGTACACACTCTAAAGTAGGAGTTGGAGTTCCAGTATAAACGGTGTTCCTCACCATTGTGAGCCTTGGATGAACAGAATTTTTAAAATACAAGATCTAATAAAGCAACCGAGACACTAGCACTTAATTAACTGCTTCCATTAAAACAAAAGCTGTTTTGAGCTTCCAAATTTCAAAAATACAGTTGAAAAAAGCAAGAACTGATATATTTGCTTCAGCTTCTCAAAAAGCAATGGAACAAGTCCTCTTAAAAAGTATTACAAGCCAGATGAGGCAGGTGACTGGGCTAAATCTGCAGAGATTTACCAAGGCAAGTCACGCCTGACTGATTTGGTCACATTGTACAAGGCAGTACTTTCTGTCCATATGGAGAGAGCAGTGGGTGTTGTTTGGCTGAACTTCACAGCCTGCTCCTGGACAAACTGGAGAGGCAGGAATATGCCTACAGGCACAGAACATGCCCTTTTCAATGGAACTAAGCTGTTAATTCAACTTAAACCATAACATGGTTGAAAATACAAGTGCTTGAAAATACAAGTGTAACTTTGTCACTTACTTGAATCCATTCCTGTTCCATCATCCAAAAAACATAGCATGAATCCACCTCGTAGGTCCTCCCGTCGCTCTGCAAGAGAAGAGTTATTCACATAAGCAAAAGTTAAAAGTTCCATAAAATGGAATCGGTGTTAACAACAAAAGTAACACCAAAAAAACGGACTTTTACACTTGCAGTATGACTAAACTGTAAGAAAGAGCACCAGATTTTTGTTACAATATGACTAAGAACTTCTTCACTTCATACTGTAGGTAAGTATGCACTACAAAATAGCGGAGTTTTTAAGCATCCAGTACAAACAGCAACTCACTTCACCTGGCCTCAGGTGAAGCCTGACTTAATTGCTGCCTCAAGGTATTTGTAAAGGTACTCCTTTTTGAAAGACAATAGGCACTATGACACAGAAGAAATGGTAGAACAATAGAATTATTCAGGTTGGAAAAGACCCTTAAGATCATCAAGTCCAACCACAAACCTAACACAATTGAGTTCACTAAACAATGTCCCTAAACACCAGATCTACACATCTTTTAAATATGGGTAGATAATGACCCCCCCACTGCCCTGGGCAGCCTGTTCTAGTGCCTGACGACACTTTCAGTGTAGAAATTTTCCCTAAAATCCAATCTAAACTTCTCCTGGCACAACTTGAAGCTCTTGTTCCTGTCTTGTTTTCTCTTGTTCCTGTCACTTGTTACCTGAGAGAAGAGTCCAACCCCCCCCCCGGCTGCCCCCTCCTGTCAGGGAGTTGTAGGAGCAAGAAGGCTCCCCCTCAGCCTCCTTTTCTCCAGGCTGAGCCCCTTTCCCAGCTCCCTCAGCCAATTCTCATCAGACTTGTGCTTCAGCACCTTCTTCGGCTCCCTTGCCCTTCTCTGGACACACTCCAGCCCTTCAATGTCTTTCCTGTCTGGAGGGGCCCAGTACTGACCCAAGAATTGGGCATAAGTACCCACACTCTTATTCTATCAAGGACAACACATATTTGCAGCCTAAATCCAAGTTAACTACTGACTTAACTGTTGACATGCAAGGAAGCAGCAGGAGTGACTTACCCGTATAAATGTCTATTCTCGTGGCATCTGCATCTCTACAAAGAAATAAAAACACAATTGTTATCCAAATGTTAAACAGAAATGAAGCTAAAAATCCAGGCACATACAATCATTTCCAAAATAACTGGCTGCACAGATCAAAGTCCACAGAGGCCCCACAGCCATCACTGACAGAAAACATTGTCCTGCTTTTTGTCTATTTGAACCTAAACTCCAGCATAAGACATTGCTGGCACACAAACAGATCTGGTGACAGGAAGTATCACTGGCATTCTAACAAAAGTTATTCTGGAGCTGGGAATCAAATGAGTACACACTTCTGAGCTCCCTCCTGTACAAAACAAACAACACCTACAGTTTTTCTGCTAAGCTGCCTACAAAAGGTTACTCCACATAAAGCTCCATTCCAGTATATTCAATGTTGTTACAGAAAACTGTGTCATTACAAGATCACTGAAGTGAAGCCCTTCACACACTGCATCTTCCTCTGTATTTGAAGTACAGCATGTATAGCACTACAGCCCTCTTCCCAAACCAACCTTGTTTTGCTGCCTAGGAGTGGAGCTGTAGTGCTGCAACAAAACCCCATTGCCACAGCCACTCTGTTTCAGTTTTGTACCTCCAGCCCAGCCCAGCCCAGCCCCCTTCTTCCCAGATGACAACCTCTCTGTAGCCAGAGGGGAACCAAGAGGTGAAGTGAAAACCAGCCCGAAGACTCTGTTCTTATTACCTTGTAGCAACAGTGAACACAGCGCCACCTCGTGAGCGCGCGCGCACACACACACAGAGCTGATTCCCTAAACAGCAGCTTTCCTGCTCAAAAAATGCCCATTTCAGCTCCTTACATCACAAACTGCACACTGTGACAAATCACATTTGAGAGAAAACAATCCCAAAATATTTCCATAATGCTTCATAACGGTACTTCCTGCAGCTCAAGAGAAAAGCATGCAAGGCTTGGAAGGCTGCTATAGCATGGATTTCCCACATACATAAGACAGGTGGCCCAACACCTGCAATTTCTAAAGACCATGTCTCCTCAGGTGTCAAAACTCCTTTAGCTGTTCTTGCTCTATTTTTCAGCATCCTTCTTCTGATTTGATTTTCATTATCATGTTTGATACTATGATTACTTAGGTATCAGAAGTGTCACAGCTCCTGTAATATTTATTTTACCAACTTCTTTACACAAAAAGGCAGACTGATTTTTTTCTTTAAATCTATCTTGTGTCTTCTATCAATTTCCTTTCCAATATGAGTTGTTCCAGGATTCATTCAAACCTGTCTTTCCATGAATAATTATATTTTTAGGGGTTTGATGCGGCAGTGTAAGTGAAGCAAGTGAAATATTCATACTAAATTGCAGCAATGTCTTCTATTTTGTATTTCTTGTAAAGTCTACTAGAAGTGAAAATTGCTTAAGATCAACTAATACATAGGTGAATTAAATCTTAACCAAAGTTACCTTGGGAATTAGGCAGTCTGAGGTACATACCTGGCATTATCTACAAGTTCAGCAAGGGCACCAAACAAGAACTCATGGGTAGTTCTGCAATGAAACACAGAAGTCATCAGGGTTACACTAACACTTCAAAAAAGACAGACCTTTAAATAAACGAGAATCTCAACTATATTTTAAACAAATCCAGTCAAATGGGTACAACACTACAGTCTGGCTGACAGCAGACCAGGAACAAATAATTCACTGTCTGCCAGAGGCAGCCATGCAGCAGCCAGTCTGCCCCACGCTGCAGCTCACTATGGTCTAAAACATATCGCAGGTACACAGACACGATAGAGAACATGATGATCCAATGAACCAGCCTATGACCCAATCAACAGTTCATGGAAGTCCTTATTCACCACACTGACAGGTTTTTTCACGGCAACTAAACACTGCCTATATGTAAATACAGCCAGACGAGGATTATCATAGAATCACAGAACAGTTTGAGTTGGAAGGGACCTTAAAGCTCATCTCGTTCCAATCCTCCTGCCATGGGTAGGGACAACTTGTGCCAAGCCCTGTCCAACCTGACCTTGAACAATTCCAGGGATGGGGTAGCTACAGTTGCTCTGGGCAACAAGACATGGACAACATTATGAACAAGGTGAGTCTCCCCCATGCACACAATCTCATTGTAGAAGTTATTTGTGACAGAAAAAAGCTTCCAGATCCTGGGTAACTTCCAGTAGGTGTAACTGCTAATACAAAGAAAGTCTTCTGACACCACTGTACCATGCAACCTTCCCAACTTAACGCTAAAATCATGAACCAAGCTACCACTTCAGCACAATCTCAGAGATATATTTAGTTTCCAGTCTCTTAACTGCCATCTCTTATAAGCAGCTCCCATTTTGAAGCCGTTAGTTATATGCCTCAACATTGAAAGAAGATAGATGCTGAGAAAAACTTATAATAAAAATAAAAATCATTACAATACATTGTATGTCAACATAAATGCCATATCTTCACTATGCCCAAGCTGGCAACCTAACTTCAAAATCTAACAATTATTTCAAATGTAGATGAGCCACATCCACCGTAATGCTAACAGCAAAGACCTGGAGACACAGTTGCTGGGATTTGTTGCTCCTCTAGGTTGTTCAATGAAGAGACCAAGACCTCAGAAACTGGTTTTATCAGCATGTTTCAGTTCACACAAAACTCTCACATACAACCTGTTCTCACCACTACACAAAAAGGCCAACAGGTGACCAAAGAGAAGATATTTACTCATATTTTCAGCCTTTCAAGAACAGACTCATAGGTACTTCCCAAACATCAAATATGTAGCTGTCCACACTGCTAATAACCAGAAAATAAGCTTTCATATCCCTCTTCAGGGTCATCACACTGAACTCATCAACACAGCTCCAGTCAGAGGAAAACACATCAGCCTTCAAAATTATCACAAAAACCATGGGAACAGAGATTTCCATATCTCCATTCTCCCGCAGAGACAAGACCAATGGGAATGGTGTTTGGAAGACCCGATCAGAAAGCTTCCATAGAAACACAGTCTTGGTGATCCTTCCTTTGAGCAGGATTTCCTGCTGTCCTGGTTTCAGCAGGGATTAATTTTCTTCTCAGTAGGTGTTACAGTGTTGTGTTTTGGATTTAGTGTGAGAATAACACACCAAAGTCTAGTGCAAAGCCACGCATACCCTAAGTCAAGGACTTTTCAGTGTCCTACACTAGCCAGCTATACAAGAAACTGAAGAGGAGGATGGCCAGGGCAGCTGACCCAAACCAGCCAGAGGAATATTCCGTACCACAGAATGTCCTGCTCAGTCTATAAACCAGGGGAGCTGGCCAGGAGGGGCCAATTGCTGCTGGGGGACAGGCTAGGCATGGGTCAGTGGGCGCTGAGCAATTGTATTGAGCATCACTTGACTTTTGGGGTTTATTCCTCTCTCTCTTTTTCCTGTTATTATCGTATCTGTTCTTATCTCAGTCCATGGGTTTTAGCCTTCTCTGATTCACCTCCACATCCCACTGGGGAGGTGAGTGAGCAGATGTATAGAATGATTACAGATTTCAAGTGTTCTCTTGAGTTTACAAGCATCTATTCAGCTCCACAGGTCAACATCACTATTTACAAAGTAACCCATAAGCAAATGGATGGTTTAGCACTAGTAACTATGCTTCATGAGCAGCTTTTACTCCACAATTTTAGGAATACTTCAAAGTAAGAAAAGATGCAAATAAGATACAAATAAGGATTTCCAAAGAAAGATGCTGGAACGAAATTGCTGATAACACAGCTGTGGATGATCAGAAAGGCAAGACAAAACATCTCCACATGTCTCAACACTGTACTGATCTTGACCATCTCCCAAAACTGCCACCTCTCATGCTGACACAAGCAAAGGGAGACCTTGCTACAAGCTAATGAAATTCACTCCAGCTATTTATCACTAACAAAAATGAATATACACTATAAAAGTCTTCTGTTCAGTTTATGAATTTGAACACACTTGTCAATATCTAACTAAAGTCACATGAAGTGCTTTGGCCTGATTCAATCAACTAGTCTTAAACACACCCCATGGTCTTGCCTTACAGTCAAAAGTGCCTGAAATACTTCACATCCATCATGATCAACTAGTGACAATTTCTCACACCTCCCCAAATTAGTTTGGGACTATTTTACTTGCAGCACAACTTTAAAAAAACAAGACTAGCTGTTGGCAAAATGAAGTCTATCAGAGCTTGCAAGTAACTTGCAAACACGTGAGCATATTTTAGATAGGCATCATCAGAGGCAACAACAACCTGCATTAGAGCATTCAAAATACACCTATTACTGCCATACAGTGGGTGAAACAACATATAGAAGGGACAAAAGTACTATCAAAATCCATAATCTCTGCAACAGTTCATCTTGGTAGACACAGACTGGCCTGGACCATCCCACAATGTGCAACTTCCACTTGAGCCAGCTCCATGCAGAACTGCAGGCTTGACAAGGAATAGAACAGGGGAGCCCAGTGCCAGCAATTTATTGAAACATAGGTTACAAAAGGTCAAGTTAGATGGCTCTAAAACATGACCAACTTCAAACACCTCTACAAACAATCATTTGAAGTAATGTCCCAAAGGAAGAAAAGCTTGTTTTGTAAGCAGTTCCTACAGGAACCTCCTGCTTGAATCTAGTTGGACTCCAGACCCTACAGATAAGTATCTAATTATTAATGAGAGATGTAAGACTTCACTTTTGTTCTGAAGGAGGTCACATCCGGGAAAATGTTTTATTTTGGCATGTGTGCCAGGAACAACAGCCATTCTCTAAGTAATGCACTGTTTCAGGCCAAAACAGGAAAAAAACCACAAGAAGAGGGAGTTTTGGGGGTGGGGAGTTATTGCTCTGTTATTACTAGTTTTCCCCAAGTTCATCATTTAGTCATCTTGAAGTCTATTTGAGTGACCTTGCACTCCAACTGTATTCACCAGGACAATTCTAGTTACACAACAACTCTCAAGTTTCATCACAAGCCAAAGGCTACCTACTGCTAGAAGAGAATTTCAGGCCCTCAACTTTTAATAAACTCCTTCAATTTTTTATTATAAATATTCAAAATATACAAACACAAATTGGCTGATGTTTTTGGCATAATTTCAATGAATAACCTTGGAAGTATCTTAATGTAACAGCATTTAATTGTTAAAGAAAACCAATGTGAAGGCAAGCACATGACTCTGGAAAGTCATAAAACACGACACATGTAATTTTCATGTGCTTATGCCCACTGATTTTCATTCTAGGATCTAAAATAACTTTAACATAGAATCGTAAGGGTTGGAAAAGACCTTTAAAGGTCATCTAGTCCAACCTTCAGCCATGGGCAGGGACACCTTCCACTACGCCAGGCTGCTCCAAGCCCCATCCAACTGGTCTTCGACACTTCCAGGGATGGGGCAGCCGCAGCTTCTCTAGGCACCCTGTGCCAGGGCCTCCCCATCCTCACAGAGATGGATGTCTTCCTTGTATCTAGTCTGAATCTACACTCTTAGGCTAAAGCCATTACCCTCCGTCCTATCACTACAGAATTTACTAAAAAGTCTGTCTCCACTCAACTATTCATCAAGTAAAGCACCTGGAAAGCACAGTGGTATTTTTATTTTTAAAAAAATATGGCAACTGGATCCATTCATGTAGATGCTGGAGGGTCAACTCAATGTGCCATCAGACATGTAAGCATTAAGCTGCTATTGGAAAGATCTGCTGCAGGTCCTCAAACTCAGGGACCCGATCACCCGTCTCCTGTAAAGCACTTTAGACCGAGTGCTCCGAGTTAGACATACAGAAACTTTTCCTAAAGAAGGTCTTAAAAAGGAAAAAAAAAAAAAAAAGGTATGGTTTTCTTCTGCACCCTACCAGCCAGATGGCTAATCTTTCATTGCAATTTAAAGAATTTCCACCTCCCTGACTATGAGAACACCTTTAGCACTGAACTAGAATTTATCTGAGATGAGATGGTCTTCCTCAGCAAGACAGAACAGTCCAAAAGACCAATCTCCTCTATTAAAAGCCCTATGCTGACCTTGGGTTGATTTGGGAATTGGGTTGGTTTTTTTTGTTCATTTTTTTCCTGGAGGAACAGGAGGGGTTGTTTGTCATGGGTTAGTTTGGGCCTTTATTTGTTTTTAAAATGACTTCCATTACTCCCATTGCCATTCTCAGGGAAGCATTTGACTTAGGCACTGATTCCCATAACCTCAAAAGGCTCTTTGTTCATGAGGGACAAGAAGCCCTGGCGTCGGCATATCCAAGCATTAGCTTCCAGCTCCTCCCAACAATTTGGTAATGTAGGTGTCACTGTAGACATGCAGTACACCACAAGCAGACCAGCAGCATAAGCACAGTGACAATGTCAGGTAGCTTTAAAATACTTCAGGGCAGCAGCAACAACTCAGTCTTTTCTACAGCAGAGGCTTTAACTTCTTACGAAGATGGAGAGCTCTGGAGCTCTGCAGGCAAACACAATCTGCTGACAGAGCACGGCCATCATCTGCAGTCTTCAAATCCATTGAAAAGATTGTCTTCTGGAGCTGGACACGAGAACTTCACAAATCAACAACAGCACCACAACATGACTCAGTACTGTCCATCTTCAGGCACCAGACTGTTCACTTCACATGCAACTGCTACCAGCCAAGCTGAAGAGCAGACCCAAATGTGACATGGAGCCATTACTAGGTTTATTCCCCTGTTCAAAGCCCATTACCTTCCTGATTCTGAAAATAAATGGAACATAATGCTCTTTGCATATGTGGGATTGGTCTTAACTGCTCTTGCAGATGTATCTCATTACCAACAGAACCAGATAAATCTACTTTGAAACCAAGTTGCCCATGCTTTTGTGCCATCTTTAGATTGCTGCAGACCAGTGTGATCCTTCACATGTTGAAAAGGGAAGCAAAAAGATAACCCTGCACTTTATTTGTTCTTCTACTGATAGATAAGAGAAAGTCAACTCTTCCACAGAACATCAGCAGACAATCTTACGCCAGTGACCAGCTGATCAAAATGAAGCAATGCCAAGTGGTTCCACAGCATTCTTCCAGTTCAGGCAGAACAAATTCTTTCATCTCCTCTGTACACGGTATTACAAGGCTTAGGAGCAGCAGGCAGGTCTTGATAAGTGTTGGATCCCACTAAGCACTGCTTCCTGATGGTGCTTCTCATTTTCCAGATGTACGCTCAGAAGAAACTCATTTTAAATAATGGCTTTACCTCTTCTCAAGAGGTGTTCTTTTGGGGGGATTCACTGGCGACATGCAAAAATCTGACTGGAAGAAGAGTATCATAATACTGTTGAAAATAAACCTGCAAAACAGTCACACACAAAGCCAGATGCTGCAGAGGGATGGTGCCCGGCATGGCAGCACACGCACTGCTGTGCAGAGGTGCACCCGTGGGAGTACGGCTGCCCAAGGGGCCTCCCTGTTCCTCCCGGGGCCTCTTGTCCCCACGCACCGGCTCTCCGTGACCCGCGGACCCGCCTGCGGTAGAGTACCCGGTCCCGGAAGGACCACGAGGAGCCCGGGCAGGGGGGCCGCTCAGCCCCACCGGCCCGCGTGGCTTCAGCCAGGCCCACCGCACTGAGCCGGGGCCCCGAGCAGGCCGGGAGCCGCGGGCCCGCTCCACCCCAGCCGGTACTCACGAGTTGGTGTGCAGGTACTCGAAGGTAAGCTGGGCCCGGTTCAGGCTGCTGTAATTGCCTAGAGACATGGCGGTAGCGGCCGCCATCGGGCCCGGGCCCGCGCCGCATGCACCGGCGGCCGCGCGTGCCTCGAGGCCTCCCCGCCCCCTGCCGGCCACAGCACCCACCGGGCGGGCAGCCGGCGCTGCGCTGCGCTATG
>VZTJ01001483.1:57819-84857 GCA_013397795.1 Orthonyx spaldingii
CGGCGCGGCCAATGTGGGCTCTGCGCCGCCGCGTGACGGGCGCGCGCGGCCGGAGCGAGCGGCGGAGGTGGGTAAGTGAGGCGCGCGCGGCCGCTCCGGGACCCCTCGCGTGACCCCCCCCCCTTCCCCTGGGCTTCGCCCCGGCGGCACCGAGCGCCTCAGCGCTCCCAGGGCGGGCGGCTGGGGTGGGGCCGGGCTGTGCTGTGAGGCCGCCTGGCAGCGGGAGCCCCGTCCGGCCCTGGACGAACCCGCCGGAACCGGGGGGCCCGATCCTCGCGGGGCCTGCGACGTGCACGGGGAGCACCAGCTGACGATGACTGCCGGGTGCCAGGTTGGAGCGGGGAAGGCCCGCCGATCCCGGACGTCGGGAGCGGCTCCGGGATGCAGCTGGATGGAAGGATCCCGCCGCTGAACTCTTACGGAGGCTCCGCGCAGATTTCGGGGAGTGCCGGTCCTGCGGCGCTGGTGAAGGCTCTGGAAACTCACCGAGGAGAAGCTCCTGAACGTGCCCGTACTTACCAAAAGACGTTAATGTAAAGGGTATATGAAATCATAAATATTCTTGCTTCAATCCTGTGCCTTTGGTTCATCTTGAAATGTGAAGGGATTGAGCTCAGGGGCTGTCCTACCTGTGTCCTGCACACACCGTGCCCCCCCAAAATGCAGCCTGAACACTGGAACCCTGAAGGCCAGGAATACTTGTCTGAGCACCTGAGTTTTGCAGTGGAAAAAGACCCCGAATTGTCCTTCTGAAATGGACGCTCAAACAGCATGGCTGTGTCTCCTGTGTCTTGGATAATAGGAATCTGAACTAAATATCCAAAATCTGAAGGAATTCAGTCTGTGCAGAAATTGATGTGGCATATTTCTTCTTGAAGAATGTCCAGCAAGAATGAAACATGTAAGAGTGCAGATTTAAAAAGGATAAACATTATTTGGTTATTTTATTTATAGGGCACCACAAGGAAAAGGTAAAGGTTTCGTTAAAAAAAAAAGAAAGGACTTTAATTTTGTCTGATAATTTTCCAACAATAAAATCTAATTCATCAGAAGAAAAAAAAAAGGCTTTGGGAGTTGAGATTATTCTGCCTGGGGAAGAGAAGCATCTAGGGTTTCCTTACTGCAGCCTTTCAGTACCTCAAGGGGCTCCAAGGGAGCTGGAGAGGGACTTTGGATAAGGGGGAATGGCTTCCTGCTGCCAGAGGGCATAGTTACATGGCATACTGAGCAGAACTTCCCTGCGAGGAGGCAGAGGCCCTGGGAAGCTGTGGCTGCTCCACCACTTGAAGTGTGCAAGGCCAGGTTGGACGGGCTTTTGGAGCAACCTGGCGTAGTGGAAGGTGTCCCTGCTCATGGCAGGGGTTGCAATAAGATGATCTTTAAGATCCTTTCCAACCTGAACCATTCCATGGTTCTGTGATTCTATGGTACCCAAGCTATGTGGTGAAAAGTTAAATTTAAACCTGTTACTCATGCTTGGTAAATGGCTAAAACCTGAGTTTCATATTTGAGGTGTTTGTCCCCGATTTCCAGTGATATGTGAGCCTGAACTAACAAGTCTGCAGCTTTGGCCTGAGAACTTCACTTCCCAGAACAGTATTTAGCTCTGTTTACCCTCGGTTTGGCCTTTTCAGGCCAGCAAGTTGTATCATTCCTCCTGGCAGGGATTCCTCTGTGTGTTCTTGTGAAGGCGTCAAAAAATCACTGTGCATGTGTGTGCAGTGGCTCTTTTAGGCCTAATGGCTGAAAAACTGTGCACAACAGGACATCAAACTGCATGAAAGAATTAGGAAAATTACTGTCAAGAACTGTTTAGGTGTATTAGGTTTATGACAATCAATGAGTCTGTTAAAGATTGTACCATCATCTGTTGTGCTCGGCTTTTATTTTGTCACATTGTAGTCAATATCAGCAGCAGGTGTTCAAAAGCAGTATAAATCCCATCAGTGTAAGGGCAAGGTAATTACCCAGGTATGTGTTCTGAGGAACAGGAACCTGAACTTATGCATCGTATTAGCCTTGTCCTCTTAGGTAATCTAAGTGTCTCTGTGCCTACCAGGAAGTTTGTCTCATCATCTTACCTTCAGGGAGGAACCTCTGTTTCTTTCCTGATGTTGGAGAGGTTGGCAACATCATCCAAGTACTGCAGAGCTGTGGACAGAGCGGTTGAACACCTTACTGCTGCTCCTGTGGGATCTGATCTGTTCTGAGGATGACTGGCTTGATGCCAGTCTTTTCCATCTGGCCCTTGGTAGAAGACCAGTACACTGCAGTTGCATTTCATTTGGCCAGCCCAGGCAGGAAATTGCTCATTACCATCTCACCATTTGGTGGTGGTCAATTCCACATCTTCATTTTCTTTGGCAAAAGTGAAGTGAGAATTTAATTCTTACATTTTCCATAGCTGTTCTGCAGTAGGTTTCAGACATGTTCCTGACTTCTGCTCTTTGGTCTCTCTTGCCCAAGTCTTGAAAGATTTATACCTTTGTTTGTTGGCTCTCTGAGATACCAGACATTGGCCCAAGGTGTAATGAAATGAATTTACCTTTTGCAAAGCAGCATTTGGATTACATCACAGCTCTGCCTTGGCCATGGCAGAGCTATGCTTTGATGGGAACCTCTCTGTCCGTGGATGGAGACATAATAGGCTTGTTTGGCCTGTGTACCACTGCTGAAAACTGCTGAATTTCACAGTACTTTAGGGATGAAAGTCTTCCCACTGGAAATTCACATTTATCCTCTTTTGGGGCAGCCGTTTTTTCTTGGAAACTCTCTCCCCAGACTTTGTTTAAATAGTTCTGGATCTTTCAGTTATCCTGGTTATGACAGGCAACCTCCTTTTTTTTTTTCCTTCTGCTACCAGCACCATTTCCCTGAGTTTCTGTTCAGTCCCAGGATGTCTGCATCTTACAGTAATGGGCAAAACAAATCTGGCTGCTCAGGTGTCACAGGCAGTACCCACTCATTTGTGAAGTCTCTCAGTGCAGTAGAAGGCAGCAGTTTGCTCTCGTGCACATAACTTTCCTCATAAATGACCTGTGGCTTGGTGGTTTGTCCAGCCTGTGCATGTGGAGCTTGGGGGCAAACTGTACTGCTCTTCTTTAACCCTAAGGCTGAGTTTCTTACTCTGAAATAATCCCCAAGTCTCCTTGTAAAACTAGTCTTTGATTCCACACTGGTCAAAATCTATGTTTTTAGGCTGTGGTGTAAGTTCCCATGCAGTCCTGTGTGGTGTTTGCTGGATCCTTACTCTGGCATAGCATTTTGTTAATCCTCTTTCCACTGAAATCCAGGCCATAGCCTGAGGTCGTTGAACAGTTTATATATGTGGCCATTGTTCTGCGAGTTGAAGGTAACCGCTTCTACACCTGTGTGGGCCTTGAGTCAACAATTATTCTCTTTCTCCCCTATTTTTTAAAAAGCTAGAATTCCAAGCCAGTACTTAATGTATGAGTCATCATAGTGGTAAGTACTAGATTCTGCACCAGACAAGTGCCATGAGTGCAGCAAGGTGTCTTTTCCACATGCCTATGAGGTCTTCCAAGTTAACTGTTTGTGGCTTTATTCTGTGTTTATGTACATGAAGAAAAGCAGATCTTTGCATTGTAGAAATTACGTTTTCAGTGTCAGAATGAAATAGGCAGGCAGTGAAAAATAAACCTAAGACATCAGTAATCCTCAGAAGTTTACTGGTCCTTCCTTTATCCTTCCTTTTTCTGGAAGGAAAAAATGGCATTGCCTTTGGGTGCAAGGTCCTCTGTCTACGTCATGACAGAAGCTACTGAAGTTCTAGGTCAGTGCTGTTCTACTGAGCGTTCACCTTCGTACTTCTAAAAAGGTTGGGTGCAGTTGGAAGTCCCAGTCACCAAATTGGCATGGATCTCTTTTCCATTGCCTTGAGTTTGTAGAAAGAATTTCAAAGCAGCTTTCCTTAATAGGATTGAAATCGCATTGCCTCACAGCTTTTTGGTTCGTTCTTTCGTGTCATGCCATATGTTATTTCTGCTGTGTGATGAGTTCTTATTGTCTCCTGGTACAGAATGGGAACTTCTGACGTGAAATACACTGCTGTCTCCAAACAATGCGGGGTGTTCTCCTTTAGACAGAGCATGCCAGTCTCACTCACAGAGAAGAGCTGCGTCAAAAAGCATAAAAGCATTCTGTCTTTTCTTGGGCATGAGTTGCATCTCCGTGTCTGTTCAATACAATGCAAGAACACAACCCTGAAGTCAAGAATTTTGAAGGAAGTGTTTTCTTCTGGCTTCTCCTAGTAAGGAGTTATTCCCTGTATGACCTGGGGCAGCCCTGTTTTTTGTGTTCACAACCACATCTGCCCAGTCTCTCCATCATTTGCATCAAGTAGCAGAGCAATTTGCTGACTAAATGCAAGTGTCATGAAGTTGGACCTCTTTCATGAAAGTGTCTTTTTCTCCTATGTTGGCAGGCCGAAATCTTGCGGTTCTTCTCTGAAGCAGTAGTTTTGTGAGCAGTCTGTATGTCAGTCCTTACAAGACATGCAGAGCAAGATGTTCAAAGATGGGTGCCTAAACATGTGAGGACGGTTTTAGCATAACAGTTCAGAGACCTTTTTTGTAGTGCCAAGTGTAAACCTCTCAATGCTTTGTCTTCAGGGAAAGTCACATCATGGACTTAAATTCCTTATTTCAGTCTAGGTACCATTCTCAGCGAGACACTGGCTGTCAGAAATTACTTTGTAAATGATTTAGATGAGAGCAGGGAGACATGTTGGAGTGAATTGTCACCAGAATGGTGAACAGGGAGGATCCTCCACTGCCAATCAGGCTCCCACTGTCCTGAGCCCAGGTTTGATTAATGAATTAACAACATGAAAAGAATGTCACAGCTGTTACAGCATTATGTCACCACCTCACGCCTACTGCATAAAATGCTCTGTGCCTTGGCAGGAAGGACAGGCAGAAGAACCTACAAAAAGATGGTAGAAAAAGAGCGATGGTGGTGTCTTACAAGGCTTTTCCTTGCAAACTTGGAAGAGTTGTGGACGGCATGAACTCATTGTCAGAAATTGATGGTTTGGTCTAGGTTGGATGGTTTTCCACAGGGATGCTGAAATGGACCCGAGCCCGGAAGCTTTCTGCTCTGAGCTGTAACTGTATGACATTTTCAGTGGCTTTGACCAACATAAGAGGGTGTGCAGGCTTTTTAATAAGGTGACTAACTAGTACAATTAATTTTTTTCATGAATAAATAGTTTTCTCTGTCTTGTTATTTGAAATATGTGGACTGTGTTACTTGTGGGTTTGACCCAGCTCGGAGTGTCTGTTTAACCCAGCCTGATGGATGTGTGCCTGACATGGGCAGTTCAGGTAATTTCAGTCTGACAACTTGAAAGCAACTGAAAACATACTTTTGTAGTGAAAAGCTTATGGAAATCTCTTGGATGCTTTATGGAAGCAGCATCCAAGTAGATTGAGCTGTGATACCGATGAAGAGATGAACAGCAGTATCACCACATCTGGTGCAGAACACGCTTGGGGTGTGCTACAGAGAGCAGGGCTTTGCTGGTCCTTCCCATCAAAGCATCTCTCAGTGGTGACTAGATAACTGCTTCTCTAGCATGTGTTGGGAATGCCACCATGGATCAAGTGTCTTTTGTCGTCTCTGAAGGCATTCATCTCCTCTAGCTTTAGCTCTAGACAGGAGGAAGGTGCACCAGAACCCTGGGCTGCCCTTCTACCATATAGGAAGCTGACATCAGTATGAAAGACTGACTGCCTTGGTGGGAGAGAATGAGGGGAACTTCATAGATGTGTAGTATCTTCCCTGGAATGTCATGGTTTGCAGGAAACTGGTCAGTCTGATGGTGTGAGGAGCAAAAGCACTGTAGCAAAAAGCTGTCAGCACTCTGTCAGTACACAGCTCCAGAGACTGTCCCTAGCCTGAGCTGGAACTATCGGGAAGGTGGGAAGTTCTTGGAAGGCCAAAAAAGAAGAATCTGTGAGGCAGTGTCATTTTTTCAGCGACTTCACCCGGAAGTTATTTCTTGTCACTCAGATCTTCCATCCAAACCTAGTTATTTTCATTAAGAGAAACAAACTCAGGAAATGTTTTATCAGCATAGTTGGTTCATGTCATGATGGTTTGACCAGTCCTCATCAATCGTATAATCCCATCAGTTTGGAGGATGTGTGGGGGTGTGATCATGCTTGTTCAATACATCCTGAACCTTGCTTCTTTGTTCTACACCAGTGATTTGCATAATGCATAATCTGCATAATATTTTAAAAAGACAAAGGACTTTGTTCTGTAAAAGTGGCTTTGCCTGTGTGCCTCTCCCAAACTGTTTCCCTAACCCCGCCCCTCCTAACGTAAGGAAGAGCAGAGTATCCGTAGGCTCACGAGGAGTATGGTGGTGGCTTGTTTCCTACTGGTATGTGGGATAATGGGTATGTGAAAGCCAATGAAGAGAGACTCCAGCCTATGTTGAAAGTCAGTTTTGGTGTTGCATGAGGTGGCAGTGGCTGAAATGTAGGAAAATACCAGCATTAATGTCAGTAGTGCAAAATTGCAAGGAGGTGTCTGGCTCTGGGCTGAGGTTAAATGAAGGGGTGACTGCCAGGCGAAAGAGGGGCCAGCCCTGTCCAGGGGCTAAACAAAAAGCAAGAAACAGCCAGACAAAGGCATGAGAGGCAGTGTCACCAGTGCTGCTTGACTGGGATCACTCACCAAGGCTGCAACCACTGAACAAGGGTGCAAAATCAGAAAAAATTGAACCTGAGAGAGAAAGAACTGGGCTAAGTTGTTCGTATGGCAGGGGGAAATGGGGGCAAAATAGAAGGCAAAGTGTGCGGTTGGGGTGTTCGGGGCCAGGGTGGGCATCAGCTCAGAAGCACAACACCAAATCTGCTAGGGCTGTGTGGGGGGGTTTGCCTTGCTTCTGCAGCCACAGGAGTGGGATGTGACCCCCAGCATCACTGAACAAGTCCCTTGACATGGCAGCAGTGAGCGTGACTTAAATTAGCTGCTCAGTTCATCAGAATCTCAGAAAAGGCCATCTAAGGAGTCTCATTTGTGCCTACATCCCTCTGCAGTCCTCCACACAGGACTGAAAGACAGAGGAAGGTCACAAACTACCCTCCCGCTTCCCAGGAAGACCTGCCTGCAGACCTTTCCCCAAGCTGCTGCTGACAGGGTCTTTGAAGTCAAGACAGCACATCTCACGCTTCTGCATACCCAGCCATTTGGTTCAAACTGGGAGGTGACCCTTGCCAGGAGGGTTCCACCATTTCCAGGCAGCAGGGACATGCGACCTGTCAGTGCAGCTCAGTGCCACCAGAAGTCATCCCAACTGCAAACACTAAATGGGGAAGCTGCCTGGAAAATGAGGAAACACTTGCATCAGGAATTACTCAAGGCTTTGGTATATAGTGTTCTCAAATATTTATTTCAGTGTTCTTATAAATGTTCTATTTGAAGAAAAGTATTGTATTTGGCCAGTATTCCACAGAATCTGAACATTTTTCTCTAGGACAGTACTTCCTTCCCCAACCTCAGAGATTTAATTCTTTGCTGATTATGTGGCTCAGGCTGTGGCCATGATGAGGGCTTCCCTCCACTTTGCCCTCTGTTTATATGTAGCTAAGGTCTTAATCCAGCCACTGTCGTAGCAAGGGGAGAAAAGAATTTATCCTTAGTTAATCCTGGCAAAAGCTTTCCATCTGACAGACTTATCCACTGAGAATGAGGAGTATGAAAGAACACACATGGGAAGAGGATGGGACAATTGGAAGGCTGAAGCCAAGCCTCTCTGCCCCCCTGCATCAGCTACGCAGGGAAGGGGGCACTTGCCGGGAATGGGGAACTCTTGACAGAGAGACCATGGCATCTCAGAGCTCATGGGACCCCCAGAGCTCACACTGTGGTGAAAAGCAGGCAGTGTGGGTCAAGTGCCACGACTTGTTTCTGCCAGCTCCTCCCTGACGTTCTCCAAAGCCTTTGCTTGTTGAGGGGCTTGCCTTCCCTCTGAATGGCAAAGGTGTTGCCCAGTTTCATAGTGCTTGAAAGGGTTTTAGGCACTCTGCACGGTCCCTGCTGTGAAGAAGCATCCTGCCCTGCACCCAGGGCTCTGTGGTGTTCACAGGCATCTGCTGGATTCATGGTATGGAGATGCATCAGGAAGAGAGCAGTGTGAGCCTGCACTGAGGGATGCGCCTTGGCAGGACTGCCGTTGGAGCACACTCGTGGCTGGCCATGCTCTCCCCTCTCCCAGGTTCGTGGCAGAGCTGAGGTCAGGCTGCTGAGCTGTAGCTGTTGAAACGAGCAGGCACCAGCTTCCAGGTATGCAGACAGATGAAGCCTAGCTTCCTTTCTGGATGCCAGTAACTGATAGGAGCTAGGTGTCTCTTGAGCAAGTACTTCCCTGAAACAAGGAGAAAGATGCAGGAACTCGAGGCCAGAGGATTCAAGGGTAGGAGTAACAGCATGCAGCGTGTTGGTGCAAGTTCTGCCCAGTGCAGGGAAGCATATTCATCTGGGAGCCCACCATCCCAGCCTGGTGTTGCGCTGTAGCTGATGAGTTTTGGACCAGATGGAGGCTCCTGCTACCACTGAGGTTGAGCCACCAGGCTAGGAATAGGATGTGGTTGTCAAGGGAAGCTGGAGCAATGGTGTCTGTCACATATGGTAGTTGGTGGAACAAGCTGCCTACTCTTTTTGCTTTCGGCAGGAAATTTGGCAGTTATAGCGTGTGTTCTGTGGTGTTTCCTCAGTGACCAGTCTGGCAGTACCTGCTGTGTTTCCATGGAGTGGTTTGAGAAGTCCACTGTAGGAGCATCTTAAGAATTGTGAGGAATTTTTGTAACATCAGATGGAGACTTTGATCCATGTTATGGTCTTGGTAGATGTTGATGATATCCTGCATTATTCTGCTGGTTCACTTTACCATGTATATCTGGGGCCAGGAAACATCTTAACAGGTACTGGGAGAAGAGAAGGAGCCTTGTAACAACCACATGGTGATATGCAGGATGTTAAAGGTGCGTGGGTGTTAAGAACAAAATGGAAATGCTGGGAGGTGATTGGGAGAAGCTTTGCTTTGTGAGAGCTGGTTTTTGTGTCCTGCATCACAGCTGCTGGAGTGGGGACAGGAATGGGACACAGTTTGCGTGGCAGGCAGAGCAGCTTCTCAAGGGACCAAACACAGCAGGAGAGATGTCCAAATGTGGGCACAGCTTGCAAGGAATGGCGGAATTTCTGTGAAAGGTTATTTTAAAACTGCTCTGTGTGCCATCATACCACTGAGGAGGGAGAAGGAATATCATGGAAGGAGATAGCTGGATTGGGAGGCAGCTGTCAGCTGTAAATGAGTCAAAAGGAGCAAAGTGCTGGTTTGTGACCTCCATACATGATGGAGCTGCAGTTGACCCTAGTTCAGTGACTGAAGTTGGTACCTAGGAGAATGACTTCCAGAAAAGGGAAGGGTGGGAAAGCACATCACAGGGAACCAGCAGAGCATAATGGGATGCTGATGGGAGCTTTTGCTGCAGGATAAGGACTTGTTCATACTGGCTTTGCAGTGGATAAATTAATCTTCCATCTCCAAAGTTAATTTGAGAGCACATGTGAAATGCTGAATGGAGTACTAGCAATCTCAGCTGGTCAGAGCATGGCTGTGGGTTTGATCCCCCTATGGGCCATTCGCGTAAGAGTTGGACTTGATGATCCTTCTGGGTCCCTTCCTCATCAGACTATTCTGTGATTCTGTGAAAAGCTCTATGAATCTTATTGTGTGTGGACAGGGCATTTTAATGCAACAGCTCAGCTTGCCTGCATATTAGGCATAACAGCAAGGATTAGGAGTCCCAGTGCAAGAGTTGGCAGAGTCACAGCTGGGCAGGGAAGACTCCCAACCAGGTGGCTGTTCGGTTCTTTTTTTACATTAGCTGTCTAGACAAGAAGAAGCAATGCCCTGGCATGAGAGTATTGCTCCCTACACAGATGGTCTCCAGTCTACAGCTTTCATATCTGAGCCTGTGCAAAGCACAGAGGGAACAGAAAGAGGATGTTGGTAGTGTAGTCAGCTATGCATCAGAGAAAAGTCTATGAACAGCTATAAAAATAATGGAAAAGAACAATAACGAGTGAGATTTATTACAGCTAGGAAAACATGTGATGTTTTGCACACAGAAGATGCAGCATTGCTAAGAAATATCTCCTCAGGGTGAGCCCACAAGGCTCGGGTAGTGCAAGAGGACACAGCATGGAGCTGCGGGCAAGGGGAAGGATGGTCCTGGGGAGGAGAAGCCCTGAAGAGCATACTAAGGAATATTTTTCCAGGTCTTCTTAATTCCTTGTGACTGTCCCAGTGGAGAATCAAGGAGAAAATATGTTCAGAAAAGAGTCTGATCTTGAAATAGTTCACATAGTAAATGAGACAGAAGGGCCCCTGCCTGAGACAGGTGCAGAGGCAAACAGAACTGTCACTAGAGACCAACAGATGGAAGCTCATCCTCTTGATCCATAAGGACATGGTAGTCCTGGAGCATGGGTCAGCCGTCATGGACCACAGGCAGCAGAAAGTGCAGAGGTGTGACACACAACCAGGCCCTGCACCAGCTGGCAGGACATGACCCATTTGGAGCGGCACACCCAGCTGTCTTTTGTCAGCATGTGATATGGCTCATTAGCAAATACCAGGTCTGTTCATGTACAGGTGCTCCATGACATTACAGCTTCCAAGTTTCCTGGAGTCATGTGCCACTAGTGGCTGTGATGCGGTTTCCACGCTGTCAGTGACCACAAGAGAGCAACCTCTGAGTGCTGAGGCAGATTTGTCCCCAGCTTCTCAGTCCTGGAGGAGAAATTGTGCCTGTAGCCAGTGCTGCCAGCAGCCAGCCTGTGAGTGTGGGCCATGCTGAGCCCTGCATGTGAGGCTGTGTATCCCTCCATACAGGCAGTGTCACAGCTCCAGGGCATGTGGTCTGTTTGCCTTGGCACAAGGCTGCAAAGAGGACCTGAGCAGTCCAGGAGGTTTAGTCACCTCTACCCAGGTCTGTTTGGCCTTGCTTATGGCACAATAGTGCCACTTTGGTCTCTAGTCCTAGGGACTTGGGGGACCTTCCCTAAACCCATCCCTGCAAGAAGAGTCATCCTGCTGTTGACATACAGCTTGTGAATAAAGTAATTTTTTAGGGCAGTCTGAAAAATGATTCTTTGATTGCCCCCAGCATCCTGGTGGTCAAAACCCCTAACTGACAGGCAGGATTCTTGGAGACGCATGTGGCTGCTCTAGTGTTCTGGGAAAGCCCTGAAAGGGTTGGCATATTTCACAGAATAGTTTGGGCTGGAAGGGACCTCAAAGCTCATTTCATTTCATTCCCCTGCCATGGGCAGGAACACCTTCCACTATACCAGGTTGCTCCAAGACCTGTCCAACCTGGCCCAGCACACTTCCAGAGATGGGGCAGACACAGCTTCTCTGGGCAACATGTGCCAGTGCTTTACCATCCTCACAGGGAAGAATTTCTTCCTAACATCTTATCTAAATCTCTCCTCTGTCAGTTTAAAACCATTCCCCTTTATCCTATCACTGTCTGCCTTCCTAAGTACTGAAAGGCTGCAATGAGGTCTCCGCAGAGCCTTCTCTTCTCCAGGCTGAGCAGCATTTGGAGATGTCTGGAGCCTGGGTTTTAGGGGTAGAGTGACCAGAAGTGGCATCTTTCCTGAACTCCTGTTCTTTTTCCAAATCCTTCCTTTCTTGGCAACAGCAGATCTCAACATTGTGATTTACAGGCTTTTGAGGTGTCTCAAAAAGGGAAAAAAGAGTTGTGTTCATTCAGTGTGAGAAGGAAATTGGAAAGGCAGGAGGGAGGAATGCTGTCAGGTCACCTCTCAGGAATGTCCTGTCTATGGAAATACTGAAGCAGCCTCCCTCAACATAACACACAACCAGGACTTCATGTGAGCTCCCAGAGCTGCAGCTGAGCTGGAGCCTCCCTCTGCTCTGAAAGCACAAAGATATTTCTCTCCAGCTCCAGGGGCTTCTGAAGTGGCCAGGAGCTGTGATCCCCCTGGGACCCTGTTTCTCACCACTGCTCAAGGTGTAGAGAAAAGCAGGATGAGAGCCCTGTGGGTCAGCACAGCGAGACGGATACAACCGCTTGGAGAAGGGCGAGTCAGACAGGGGACATTTGGAGGTCTGGGCAGGCTGGAGGGGAAACTCTGCAGCCTACCAGTGCCAGCTGAGGAGGGGCACAGCTCCATGGGAAGTTCAGATGCCACAGAGTGCCTCTGCAGGTACTGGCAGCAGCAGCTGTGCAGCAGGACAGGGACCACGTGCTCAGCGTGGGTACACATGTTGCCATGCACAGATTCATCTGGAAATGCCAGCATACAGGAGGGAAGGGAGGTTCTCACTCTTCTTCGCAGGCTGGCAGCCCTGTGGTCACCGGAGATGCTGACACCAAAGCCCTGACAGTTTTCAAGCACTCTAGTCCCCCAGGCCCACTGCCCAGGAGCAGGCTGCAGCCTGGGGAGTCATGTCCTGAGCAGAAGATAGCTGCACGGCAGCCTCTGCCTGCTTGTGGCTGCATCCTGCACAGTGGGGTGCTGTGCAGTGCTCTAGGATGCTGAGCTTCTGCACTGCTGGGTACTGAGAGTGTTTCCCTCTCCCCTCCTTCCTGGGGCACAGGCAAGGTGGAATCATGGCCAAGAGGTGCCCAGGTAGGAGCAGGCTGTGTCAGGGGCACTGCAGCAGAAGCAGATCTAGGCTCCCGTTGCGGATGTGGTGTCGCAGATAGATCTACTGACTCCTGTGGCAGGGCAGGGAATGGAACAGAGTGTGCTCACTTCACAGGATCCTCGGGGGATTCAGCACAGGACAGGGGCCAAAGGTGAGTGGAGGGAAGTGGATTCACTTGTCTGGGGTTTAACTCCTGCTAGCCAAGGCTGTGGTGGGGCAGGAGTTCACATGCCCCAGTGCTGCAAACCCCACAGCAGGAGTTGAGCTGGACCGCGGTGGGCATGGGCAGGAAGGGTGCATGCCCTGAGCAGGCTGAGCCCCAGGGTACTCACCGTCATTGCTCCTATACCAGTGTGAGTGACAGACCGGAGCCTGGCCATACTCTTCCTCTATGCAGGTAAAGAGGCACAACAGCCCTCGAGATCCGCACCTGGGGCAGATTGCTTCTAGCTCATAGGGAAAGCGGTGTGAGCTTTCCACATTCTGATCCCCATACAGGCCAGCCAAGTGGGACAACTGGAGTGTGTACATGGAGTGTGTACAACCTCAGTGTACATGGCAGCACTGATCCTCGTTGGGCAATGTAGCACCCCAAAAGTGGGACCTTCTTTGTCACATGGCTCCTTCCTATCCCAGATGAAGCAGCACCCTTAGGCAGGTAGGAGGCTGCCCAGTGCCCCTGTCAGCAGCAGGATGTGAGGGATCCATCACACCTGATCCTGCCCCGGCTCCCAGCAGGATGTGAGTCATGCCTGAGAAATGGGGACATGTTTAGGCACGAGTGCCCTGTCCTAAGGAAGTGGCACTGGTTCTATGCAGGCAGATGGTCCCTGTGGCTGGTCTGGCTGCAGCAGAGCAGTCATACTGCTGCCCTCCAGCTGCACTGTGTTTCCCAGGACACCTTCCTGTGCATCACCCTGGCCACTCTGTGCTGCCCAGACTCTGTCCACACCCAAGGGCAGCCCTTAACCCATCTCTTGTCCTGCCCCATCTCTGGGGTGTGCCCATGCCCAGGTTCTGCCATCTGTCTGAGAGGGCACAGCACTACATCCACCCCAGGTCCCGCTGCTCTGCCCTTTTCATGCCAGCCTCTGAACTAAACAAGCTGCATAGCACCCAGGGACCTACTGTCCAGGAGGATCTTGGCACATCAGCACACCCAAGACTGCAATCCTCAGGAGCAAGAGGAGGAGGAGGCAGGGAGAGCCCAACTTCCCCTACAGCTCCAGGCAGCTGGAGAAGCTTCTCTCCTGCCCAGAGGAGCTGGCCACCATGCAGGTACTCTGTCTTGGGATGCCTTGAGAAGTGGGTCTGAGAGCTCCAAAACTCAACCACCATGATGTCACTGTTGATAATAACATGGTGGTCTGTGGGAGCTGCCCTGTTGTCAGCATACAGAGGAGTGGCAGCATCAGGCTTCACATGTGCGTGCCGTGGCGAACAGCACAGTGCAGCAAAGCCAAGAACTATTCTTCCTCTTCTGCCCTTCTTCTTCCTCCTTCTCCTCCTCCTCCGTGAGCTCATCCTGCTGCTTTGGTCAGCCAGAAGTGGGTACCTGGCCCAAACATCCACCTGGGGTGGCAGGTCGCCCTGCCCTGGCTTCCCCTGGGAGTGAGGCCAGCCAGGTCAAGCCAATTTATGATATTGGGAGCAGTCACAAAGTGTTGGGTGTGCAGACAATGGGATAGACACAGGTCTGTCGATGTCAGAAGTTCCCAGGAGAGGAGATACGAAGCCAGGAAAGCTTCAGAAGGAAGAAGAGAAGGATCCCAGGACCCTCCTCTGCCTGCTGCAGCCTGTGCAGCCCTGCATTGCCAGTGGGTCTGTGCTGCCAGGATAGCAGGGTAATGCTGGCCCCACACTGTGTTCCTGTGCCCAGAGGAAGGGCCATGCCCCAGAGGAGATTGAATTCTCCCTGCCTGGCACTACAGTCATGTCCCTACCCTTGTCTGCATTATCCCACCCCTGAGTCAAGCAGGCGTCCGGACCAGTTCCAGACACATGCTTGCACAATAAAATTCCATCACTGGTATTTAACATTATGTTTAGCATCCTCAGGGAACTCAAAGGATTCTTGCCCCTCCTTCCTTTGCTGCACTTGTCCCCTGGCTTGGGGAGCCCCCAGGACCTATGCACCCACCCAGGCCTCTGGCCCCTGGCGCAGGTTCATCCCATCTACAGGGCGATATGCTCACCTTTGTCAGCACACAACACACAACAGCGCGCTATGATTACTGCAAGCCAGTGAGATCACTCCTTCACCTGCCCTGCACCAATGCACAGGCAGCCACCTGCAGCTCTCCCAGAGGCAGGCCTGGAGCTGGAGCCCTGGGCTCTCAAAGGGATTTGTAAACCCTTCCTTGCTCCACTTCATGGAATAAGGAGGTCTACTTGGAGCCTGCTTGGCTGGCTGCATGCCCACCTCACTCCCGTGGACCCCTGCATATGTTGTGGTGGGTGATGATCCTTGATATGTGGCAGTGGGACAGTGAGGATGTGACAGAGTCACTACCTGGGGGGATAGAGCCAGGAGTGATGCAGACCTGTGGGAGCAGAGGCAGGATAAGTGCTGCTGCACATGCTGAGAGCTGTGCACCCAAGGCTGTTTTATCCACACAGCTCAGCATGCTTCTGCTTCTGGATGCTCTGTGTGGGAAGGCCACCATCCACGCTGCCAGCCACACACCAGTATCCATTGCCCTGCCCAGTGCTCCTGCTGGCGGAGGGGCTGGGGAACAAACCTGATGTACCTTCAACAGCTGAAGGCTGGCAATGGGGTCCCCCCCATACCCTAAGGGCAGATGAGTTGCTGCCAGCTGTACTGCCTGAAGGCGAGGAGTTGGGTTTGTGCCAGTGCCTGCTCCCACGTGACAGCAGAGCTACGAGTGATGAAGACCCCTGAGTGTGCTGGTGCCTGCTCCCGAGGGGCTGTGTGACAGCAGAGATGCAGGGTAGGGCAGACCTCTGTATAGCAGCTCTGTGGCAGGGATCATCCAGCAAGTGAAGGTGATGTTGCTGCTGAGACTGGCAGAGGGTGATTTTGTTAGAGAGCACAGTGCTTGGGAGGGGTTGGCTTTAGCATAGTTGCTTGGGCAGGGGCTGTCACGCTCCAGTGGAGCCCGATGCTGTTCAGGGCTGGAGAGTGGAAAGCTGCTGAGGAACCTAGGGGAGCAGAGGGCCCTGGGATTCCAGTTCAGTTGGAGACCCACCCTCCCAAACAGGCCTGAAGTGAAATATCTGAACCAATAACATTTCCAGTATGGAAACTGCTGGACCTTCTAGGCACCTCTACCACACCCCATCATTCTGGCCTACAGTGCTGGGTCCTTCCCTGTGTCAGAGGATGCTGTGGTCCTGCTCCATCCCATCTATCTTCCCAGATTGCTGGGAACTCCCAGACGAGCAGTGAACTTAATCTCAGTGACCTGCTCTGGAGAAGCCCCTTGGTCTCTGGATTGCCAGTCAAGGCAGGGAGAAACACCTCTCCCCCTCTCCGAGGAGCTGAAAGCAGATGGCAGCTGCCTGCTTTGCAGAGCCCACAGCACCTCTGGGTTATGTCAGGTACTTAGTCCTCTCCAGGGAATGATTCTGGCCTTTGCCCAGAAACAAGATTGAGCCCAAGCAAGTTTGTCCTCTGCGGAGCAGGACTGCACTTCAGCTGCAGTTAGGGAGCTTGGGGTCTCCAGGGGAACCTCTCAATAGCGAGACACCAGGGCTTGGCTGTCCTGGCACTGCCTTCTGGGACCTGGGACAGGATGGAAGGACAAGGACACCACAAGCAGCTTCTGAGTTGGAGCGAGCAGTGGGACCATGTGGGGGGCAGCACCTCCCCAAGGAGCCCTCGCACGTGCGGGGTGTTTGGGGGTACCCTGGGCATTAATCTTGCAGCAGTGTCAGGGCGCAGCTCAAACAGCCCCCCAGTGCATGCAGGGGCATCCCATGGCGTGATCCCCCATGCGTGATGGGGAGGGCGTCTGGGCAGGAGGTGCTGGTGGCTCTCTGACCCGCATCCCGCAAGCGGGGGGCGCAGCAGCGCCTGCGGGCGGGGAGTGCCCGGGCCCGGGCTGAGCTAGGGGACACTGCGGCCAGCGATACACCCTGGGGTGCCACCCGAAGCGGGCCAGGCCCGAGTTTCGCTACATCGGCATCGGTGTGGGGACCGGGACGGGAGTGGAGCCCCGCGGCACAGCACGGCACGGCGGCTCGTCTCGGCGCACTGTGCACGGGGCCGGGCTGGGCACCCGGACCCGGGATCCGCAGGTCCGGCGGCGGGGCGGGGCGGGGCGGTGAGAAACGGCGGGGCTGTGGCGGTACTGAAAGCACCAACGGGAGTAGAGTGGGGCGGGGCGGGGCGGGCGGCGACGCAGCCGAACCGAGCGCGGGGCTGCACCGCCCCGGCCGCCCTTTGTTGTCTTGGCCCCCACCGAGCCCCGGCCGCAGCAGCGCGGGCCCGACGGGCAGGATGTCCCAGGAGAGCCTCCTCGGGATGGACGAGGTAGCGCTGCGGAAGCTGGTGAGTCCCGCGGCGGCTCCGGGGGCGGATCGTGCCTGGAAGTGCCTCGGCTCCTTGAAAAGCCCCCGGCCGGGGGCGGCTGTCCCAGC
Organism: Orthonyx spaldingii; assembly: GCA_013397795.1. Lineage (NCBI taxonomy): Eukaryota > Metazoa > Chordata > Aves > Passeriformes > Orthonychidae > Orthonyx > Orthonyx spaldingii. Next base: position 75,140 of record VZTJ01001483.1, read on the forward strand.
CGCGGGCAGAGCGGAACCGGGCGGGCCTCGGGTCTGTCACTCGGCCGGGGGATTCCGGAGCCGTGTCTGGGAGCGGCTGTAGCGCTGGAGACGCAGCGCTGGTCCCGGGCGGCAGCACCTGAAGGGAGCTGCGCTGGCCCGGGTCGGACTCTGGGCCGGGGTGAGCCCCAGCACGAGCCCCCGCTCTGCTTCGGTGATTCTGGAGGCTCTGGTCCCGCCGCTCTGGCCGCGTTTGACCCTTTGCTCGCAACCGCGCCCGGCCGTACCGCCTGTCCCGGCTCCATCTTCTTGGCCGACGGATCCCGGGGAATCGTTCCCCGATGCCGGCAGAGTTCCCTGTTCCCCGCTCTCCCGTTGCGGGCTCCCGCGCTGCCGGCAGCTGGCGCCGTTCCAGGCGCTCTTCCCGGGCTCTGCCCGCATGGCTTTGCATCCCATCCCCTCCTGCGCGGCGGATTCTGGAGCACCGGCCGGGCACTGCCCCAGGAGCGAGAGCCGCAGCCGGGCGCTGCCGGGGCCGGTGGGCTCTGGAGGACGAGGGCCTCCGTATGCGGAAGACGGGACTCAGGCTACTCAGCCGGGGCTGGTGTCCCGGGAAGCCCCTACAACTGCCCGGCTTTGGGCAACCCCAGCGACCCCCGGCCCGGGGCTGGGGCTGTGCTGACTGCCCCGGGGGTTGAGCCGGGGTGGCCCGGGCCAGCGCTGGGGAATGGTCACAGCAGGAAGCTGAGTCAGCCGGGAAGGCAGGTCTGCGGGAACAGGAAAGAGTCGGGCTGCCGGCGGGAAGCGGGGTGTGTGCCGTGGGTCGGCACGGGGGCTGCCCCCGGCGGAGCCTCCTGTCCTGCCACCCACACCCTGCTCTGAGTGACGACACGCATACCTGCCCGTGGTTCGAGCTGAGGAGCCAACTTGCTTCTCGTCTGGTGCTGTCGGGGCCAATGGACCACCCATCCAGAGGTTTGGGGATGGGTGGTTTGGGTGTCTCCCCAACCTGCCAGGGCTCCATCTCTGCCATGTCCCAGCCGAGGTCTCTGATCTGAGGTGGAGCCCCAGAAGCAGTGGTGGGTTCCTGGTCTCTGGCCAGCCCAGGGAGGTGGATCTCATCCTGCAGCAAGCTATGCTTCTATGGGGTTTTTTCTTTGACATGCTGGGGCTTTGCCTCCCCAGAACACCGTGCCTGTGACCCAGATCTCCCTGTGCTGTGTGGCACAGGCTGGGGGAAGCCTTCTCTGAGCTGACGTGAGGGAGGGAAGGAATTATTTTTCTTCTGGTTAGGTTTTTGGCTCCACTCAGCTGAAAGAGGATTAGTCCATATAAGGGAAAACTGCCTCTCCCACCGCCTCCTCCCTTCTTTGCTCTCCTCAGCCCTCCACTCTGCCTTGTTTCTCCTCATTTCTCCCAGCAAGTGACACCTAGGCAGCAGCATCTAATATCTCTAGAGAAATTGGAAGAAAGAGGCTGGGACTTGAGGAGGTCCCTGCAGCCCCCTCACTCCTGTGCTGGCTGGCTGGGAGCTGCCAGGGAGCCTCCTGCTGCAACTCCTGCCATAGGCATCCATATGATTCCCTCCCCAGCTGCCCGCTGGTATCCCAGTCCCAGGGAGGCCAGCTGGGACGAACCAATGGTGCAGCATAAAGGTAACTAAGGGCTTGGAGGAGCCGGAGGAGGGAGCTATGGGGGAGGGGGTGAGTGCTGCTGCAGGGTGGCCCTTAAGTGGATGTCCAGAAGCAAGGGATTGTTTGAATGCTCATGGCTGTGCTGAGCTCCAGGCTGAGGTCTGCTGGCCTTGGGCTGGGGAATGCTCCTCTCTTCCAGCCCCTCCAAATCTTAGTCTGGTTAACTAGGAAGGATGTAAATACCTTTGAAGACAGAGGCAGGGCGGACTTGAGCTAGAAAAGTCGCTGCTATGAGATCCCCTTCTTCTTATAAACAGTAGCCTTTAGCAAATCTTTGATGGCCCTGAGAAGTGCTTCATGCTTGCCACGTCCCTGTCATCAAGTGTCTTTCCTGCTTTCCTCTGCCTGGGAGACAGCCATGCTCCCCATGTCTCTTTCCAAAGGTGACAGTGAAGCCTGGGGCAGTAGGAGGTGCTCAATGTGCCAGGCTCATCCGATGTCCCAAAGCAGTTTCCCTGTGGCCAAGCTCCAGCCTCCAAAGCGCTGTGTGCTCAGGCACTCCAAAGAGCCAGATGGCTGCAGGGCTAATTGCAGCCCTCCGGGAGGAGTTGCCTGCTGCACCAGGATTCTGAGTGCTGCTGTGTTGGGCACCAGTGGGGAAGCAGCCTATGGGTGCTGTGCCAGTGTCCTTTCACAAAGGCACTCTGTGTGCCGAGGAGGGTGTTTGCTTGGAACCATTAATTTGTTGGCAGCTGGGCAGGGCCCATGGGGCCCCGGCATGTGCCGATCCCTGTGCCGGCAGGACTGGGCCCCTTGGTCCCTTCGCAGCTGTTGTGGTTTCCGGCATGGTTTCCCCTGCCACTGGCCACGAAGCTTCCAAAGCCACTCATTTGCCTCATCCCAGCTTCCTGCTGACGTGGGCTTGGAATAAGGCATTTTCTCCTGCCCTGCCGTTTGTCCTGTGGGGAGAAGTCTTCCGGGACCTGGGTGCAGGTCCTCCAGCTGGAGCCTCCTGAGTAGGGCAGACCTTGGAGCAGCTGGCAGATGGGTGCCACAGAGCACACACTCGTGCCAGCGTGTTCCCTGCTCCAGGATGTGGAGGGCTGGTGTCCCACTGTGTCCCCCTTTCCTGGCACTCACAACTTCTGCAGCTGCTGTGCACAAGCCCCTTCTCCTCCCTCCCCCCACCTTCCCCATTGCCCTGACCCAGCTGCTAGGGCCAGGTCACTCACTGCCTGCAGCTTATTTAGAGAAGGGCCAAGGCCTTGGCCACCCAATATGCAGTTGAGGACTGTTTTCTGTCCTCAAATGCTTTGGATGGCTGCAGGGAGAGCTGTCCTTACTGCAAAGCTCTGGCAGCGCTGTGGCTCCTGCTCTTCCCAGCTGCTTCCCTGGCCTTGTGGTGGCAGAGGTGCCTGCTCTGGATAAAAGCTCAGAGGGGGCTGCAGGCCTCAGCTCTACCCAGGATGCTGGAAGGGATGGTACTGCCTGCTGGCATGGAGGGGGGGCTGCTAGGATCACAGAGAAAGAGCACCCTGGCTCCAGGCAGCTCCCCCAGAGGCTGTATGTATTTTCAGAGTTGGTCTGCTCTAGGGATTGGTAGTCCCGGCCACCAGGATCTTCCCAGTTGGGGAAGGATAATGCTCCCAGCTGGGCTTTGCAGCTGGCAAAGGTTGGAGTACCACAGTTTTGGCTGCTGCTGGGGTGGCACATGGCATCTCTGTGCCTGCTCTCTGCTTGCTGGCTTCACTAAGATGGGAATACCCTCCCATATCACCAAACTCCAAGCAGAGAGGGCAAAGGGCAATAGCTTCTCAGGGTCTCTGCAGAGGGGTCTCCATACAGGTGGTGGTCTGGGGCCCCCAGTGTCACTCAATTCAAGTCCAGTCAAGGGACCAACCCTGGATCCCTGCTGCAGTGGAACCCAGAGAGCTTGGATGGGTGGCCTGTCAGTGGCTCATGGAACAGGAAGGGAGGGGACTGATACTCTTGTCCTGTGGCACAGCCACAGCTTCTCCCAGCGTGATGGGGCTTGATACTGACAGCAGCTGCTGTGGGTCATGGGGTTTATTTTTAACAAGCTCCTTGGAAAATCACCTTCCGGGTTCTTAGTGTCAGGGCAGTCTTGATGTTCCACAGCAGGACAGTGGGAGGATAGTGGGGCCATGCCTGCCCTGGCTGGCCTTTCACTGCAGATCTGGCTGCCTTCTGCCCCTTCAGCATCAGGAGGTATATTCATGGCCCCCTGGGAAAACTGGAGCTGGTAGCAGGGCTGGACTGTGACCTGATCTGGAAGAGGGGGAGCAACTCTGTGTACCCATGCCAGATGCTGGCCTTGTGTGGGCTGAGCACTTGGAGCGCCTGTGAGATATTCACGGGGGCATTTCTGGGGGAACTGTGGCTGTGCTTTCCACACATAGAGGGTTGGACTTCAATTTAGGACAGATCCCGCTCAAGAATTTGGCTCCAAGAGCTGCCTCCCATCCTCTAGCAGTGGATGAGGGTGGGGAGGGCTGCAGGGTGGCCAAGATGACTCCTTGGTGGGATGCTGGGACCCTTTCAATCAGCACCTCCTGGGGGACAAGGGATGGGAAGAGAATGGGTTCTCCTGTCCCTTTGCTGCTGGAGGGGCTGGCGTGGGTGGGAGGGCTAATTCCAGAGCTGGTGGCATTGGGAGGGTCAGAACTGCAGGGCACAAACGCTTGGAGGCTGCAGGACCACTGGTGGGCGTTCATTCCACATGCTTGTCTCTTTGACCTTTACATGCCCAGAGGTCTCAGTGCCACTATGGCAGCCCCTCCTCACCATGGCTGGTCCCAGCATCCTGCCCCGGGGGGGCTGTGCCCACTTCCTGCGGGGCCTGGCACTGCTGGGTAGCGTGCACAGGGCACGTGGGTGCCACAGACAGACAGCCCCTTTGTCCAGAGCGTGGTCAGCTCATGGCAGCGTGGCAGAGGGCGGCACCAGGGCTGAGACAGAGGCTCAGTGGCCAGAGCCAGTGCTGAGCCCTGCCCTGTGCACCCAGCTGGAGGCCACACTGGACCTGGCCGAGCGGCGCCGCATCCGTTCGGCCATCCGGGAGCTGCAGCGGCAGGAGTTGGAGCGGGACGAGGAGACGTTGGCATCTAAGCGCTTCCGCCCAGAGCGCAGCAGCCACCGACAGGACGACAAGGAGAATTGGCCACAGTGAGTCCTGTGGGGAGCTGGCGTCGTTCCCTGCCTCTGCCCTGGGAGATGGGGGCTGCGGTACCTGGCCCCACTGTGGCTGGGGCAGACTTGGGCAAACATGAGGGTGGGAGCAGGCTAGCACGGAGCAGCTTGACACATGGCGGGGCCTGTTGCCTGGATCTGCCAGCTGCCCACAAGGAGACTTTACTCACAAGCGCCCATGACAGCTCCCAGCCGGCCACCACTCTCACCCTGCTCAGGTCCCAGCGCCTGGAGGAGGAGCAGCAGGCAGCCCTGGCCGCCTTGTCTGAGCAGCTCGAAGCCATCACCAGTGTGGAGGAACTGACAAAACTGGTAAGCGACCGTGTGCCAGGGCAGACTGTTTGCCGGGATGGACCTTGAGCTGAGGCTGACCCTGGTTCTTTCCTGGGTCCTTCCCTCTTGCAGCTGCGGGCAGCAGGTGAGTATGAGGAGCGCAAGCTGATCCGAGCTGCCATCCGTAAGCTGCGGGCCGAGGAGATTGAAGGTGAGGCACCATTCCCATATTCTGGGGTGGATGCACTAGAGAGTCTGGGATGCGGGCAGCTCCTTCCTGAATACCATCTTTGCTCCCATCCAGCCGCGACCCTGGCTGGGAATGTGCAGAGCAGCCGGAGGGATGGCAGCAAGTCCCCCACTGTGCCTGTGGAAGCGAAAATTGTCCAGAGGGACAATGCTGAAACACCAGCCCTTACTGGGAGTGAAGAGAGCTGTGGTGAGGGCAGCACCAAGCCCCCAGGCACAGACAGGAGCAGAGAGAGCAGCCAGCAGGACAATGCAGAGCCGGCACTGGCTGGGCCGGAGGAAAGTGGGTACGGGGAGGCTGCGGAGCGGCCCCCTGCCCAGGAGCCCGAAGGCTCAGCGGTGAGTGTGTAGGGCACTGCAGGGGGTGGGACTGTTCAAGACTTCACCCTTTCCTGGGGCTTCTATGCCAGCCTGTCTGGAACACGGAGCCCTGGGCGAGCTGTGCTTGCCTGCCCAAAGGGACTGAGGCAGGTGGAGCTGGAGTCTTTAGGGACAGGGGAGACATGACTGGGCTGTGCCAGCATGGCCCTAGCAGTGATGAGCTGGGGCTGGGGCCTGAGGCCAGGGTGCCCCTGGGCTTCTCCCAAATATGCAACCTGGTGGGGATCTGGGAGCCCCTTGGTGTGTGCAGTGCACCCCTCCCTGCTCTAGTTTTGGGGGATGGGGCTCTTTGGAGGCAACAGCCGCACGTCTCTCCTGCAGCAGTTCCCTTGCGTGGGTAGAAACCTTGATTCCCTGTCCCCCTTCTCATGATGGCTGTTCCTGCCAGCCTTTGAGGGGCCAGGGTTCATTTTGGAGTGAAGATGGGGGAGGCTTTCTGGATGGGGAAAGAATGAGCTGTGGGCAGAGCTGAAAGGAATGAGCACAAGCTGGGGTTTTCAGTGCAGCAGACGTGACCTTGGAGAGACTGTGTTGTGTTAGGAGATCTCTGCACCCAACCCTGTGGGGCTGCTCTTTGAGGGTGAAGGTGGGAAGAGGAGAAGCAATGAATGTAACTGCAGCCGGGTAAGAAGGTGTGGATTCCCCCATCTTGCTCTGTCCAGTCCTGCTTCTTCCTCCACCTCCCCCAGGGCCATGGCAAGAGGTTGCAGAAAGGATGTGGCCCTGTGCCACCTTTCAGCACTCCCCATCAGGATGTGCTGGCACGCTGCCCCCAAGCCCTGGCTGGGCTGGGACATCACTGAGCAGCTGAGGCGGCTGTTCCGCTCAGTTCAGCTGATTACTCCAAACCCAAGGCCATTTCCATCGTTGGGTTTGGAGCCTGGTTCCCCTGTGCCCCCTCCGGGTACAGGGCCCTCTTCGTCTCCCCCTGCCCTGGAGTCATGGTGCTGCTAGAGGCACTGGCACAGCTAGGACTGGTACCTTGTTCCCTAGCTGACACCAGAACACCCTAGCCCTGCTCAGACTTATGTCAGAGACACACTGGTCACCTGTGTGTGGTCCTATGTCCAGAATATTTCATCATTTGCCAAGCAGAGCTGCAGCTGCCATGGACAGGGACAGGGTGATGTAAAACTGGGTGTTTCCTGCATCACAAAGCCCTGGAGTGCCTGGGCTGGGGGCGTGGGGCAGGTTTGGGGTCCCCTTTCACTAGACACTGTCTCCCTCCCTGCCCACAGGATGCAGTGGGGTGTGGGGACACTTGTCCCCCTGCAAGCCTCCTGCTGTGACACTTGTGCAGGAACTGGCTTATCCATTCCTGGCAGCATGCAGACAGGGACCTGAGCATGGGAAGAGACCACAGTCTGTGTGTCCCTGGCTGGAATGGGACATGGTGGCCTGATCAGAGACTGGAGTGGGGCTGTTTCTGCTCTCCCCAGGCCCACCAGCGAGAGGATGTGGTGGAGCAGGAGCATTTCCCAGCCGGGATGCAGAAGCTACGCAGCCAGCAGGCGGGAGACCCCCAGAAACCCAGTGCTCAGGGTGAGTCCCACAAATGTCCATGGCAAAGCCCTGTCTGGGTGTGTGCCTGGGGTTAGAGCTGTGCCTGGCCAGCTGCAGGACGATGGAGGGCATAGGGCATCTCACAAATGGTGGGCAGGGCAGCCAGGTGCCTGGAGGGGCTGCAGGAGCAGGGATGCATTGCAGGCAGCTGCAGGCTTCCCGAGCAGAGCCTCTTCTCTCACCCACAGCAATGGTTTCAGGGACCCTTGCGCTCCTGGAGCTGCAGCCAGCCCCAGAGCCTAATCCAGAGCCTGACCATGGTGGTGAGGACCTGCAGCAGGGCCAGCCCCAGGGACAACCCCAGGCAGCCTGGAAGGAAGGGAACCTGGGCAGCCTTGCCAGTGCCCCAGAGCCCAGTGCAGGGCAAAGCCTCAGAGGGGAGCAACCCGTCCCAGGCCAGCCCAGTGCTGGCAGCCAGGTACAGAACTGGTGGCAGTTGCCTCTGCCCTTCTTGCCCACAGCTGGCAGTCTGTGGGCGAAGGCAACTTGATGGGGGGACTGCATGCAACACCCAGCTGAGCGTTCTGCCCCCTCTCCTCCCACAGCTTCATGTTGGGGTGCACTGCCAGGTGCTGGCGCCAGGTGGGAGACACGGGAGGCCACCAGTGGGTAAGTGTAGCCCTGAGGGGGATGATATGAGAGCCATGGCCCCCTGCTGCACCAGGGCCCCACTGCTCCCCTGTCCTGCAGCACATACATCCCAGGCAGCCCTGGGGACATGACTCCAGCCCACGCATGCTGGGCCAGGAATGTGAGTTCAGGACATGGCCGGGCCAAGGCCACCCCTAGCTGGGGTCTGATTGCTGCCTGGCCAAGCGGTGGCAATGCCCACCCCAGCCAGGGAGCTAGGTGCTGGGCGGGCTGTTTACCAGGGCCCCCCCACTCTAGACGGGTGGCTGCAGGGCCATGAAAGGGAATCGGTGCCGGCAGCAAACCCTGGCCTTTTACATTCTTTGTCCCAATAAGGCTGGGAGCTGTGCACAGCTGCCTCTGACCACCCCCGCCCTGCCAGCACCCTGCAGGGCCTCCCCACAGCCCTGAGGGATTCCAGTGGCCAGTAGCTGCCCTCTTCCTACTGCTGGGAAAACCATCCCCATGGCTGTGCCAGGAGGAAATGGGGAAAAAAATCAAAAAGCAGCTCTCTTCTTCCAGGGTCAGGGGTGCTGCCCTGGCAGGCAGAGGTTGCTGTCTCTCTAAGGAGCCTGTAGAGGCTGCTGGCTCTTGGGAAGGAAGAAGCCCTGGGAAGATGCTAGGGGGTTTGCAGCATAGCACAGCCCCGGGGTGGAGGGAAGTGTGCTGGATCCGACCCCCCCTTGCTTCACAAGGAGCTCAAACCTGGGTTCTGAGGAGAAGCTGAGCCCCCCCTCCCTCCATGGGCATCAATGACTCCAGCCCCAGGGCAGAGCCCTGCCTGCACTCTTGAAGGCTGAGCCACCTGGCCCCCTCAATGTCCCTCCAGAGTCAATGCTATGCCAGGGCCTGGTGAGGGCAGGGGTGATCCCAGCCTTTCAACACAGACGCCCGGTACCCCCACTGCACTGCTGGGCACAGAGCCCACCATCCTCTGCAGTGTGGTTTGCATTGCAGGGCAGAGCCCACGCCTGGGGGTGCAGGGCAGCCTATGAGTGCTGGTGGATTTTGGCACTAAGCTCTGGGGAATGTGGCGTGATGGGGAGGAAGACCCCAGGGTGCTGTGCTGGGGTGGGGAGATGGCAGCAGCACCTGTGCCATGCTAACCCTCTGCTGCCTTTCTCATTCGTTCCCTGGCCTGTCTCTTCCCAAGCATCAATGCCCACCCAGGAGCTAATGGGGACCCCGGCTCGCCTGAATACTCACCAGTGGGAGCTCTCACCCTCGTCCCTTTGCCTGGCTGGCCCCACGGGTAAGATCCTAGTCGTTGCTGCTGCTGTTCCCTGCTTCCCGGTGGCAGGATGTCCCCAGTGGAGCCTGGGCAGTGCAGGGATGCCGCAGGATGCTGCTGGCTGCCCACCTGCTCTTTTGCTTCCTGCCCACAGTCCCTTCCTCCCTCCATGCATGTGCACAAACACCCGACAGCCGTGGGGGGAGGGAGCAGAGGCTTTGAGGGGCTGCAGCCACCCCGGGAAATGCTGGGTGTGTGACAGGATCTCTGGGGAGCGGCAATGCATCTTGTGGGCACCGTGGGGGCCGGCATGCATGGTCAGGCACTTCGGGGGCATTGTGCATCGTGTGGGCAACTCAGGGGGGCTGCATGCACAGTGTGGCGTCCGGGGGCGGGGGCAGCATGCATCGCAGGGAGCATCCCAGGATGGGGGCAGCGCGTATCGCAGGGGGCACCGCGGGGGGCTGCATGCACGGTGCGGGGCCAAGCCCCGGCGGGGACACGCCGCATTCCGGTGACCCCGCGCCCGTCCCCGCAGCGCCGCGCCCCGCCGGACCTGCAGCTTCCC
>VZTJ01001483.1:87962-98718 GCA_013397795.1 Orthonyx spaldingii
GGGTGGGGTGGGGTGCCCAGGCCCTTATAAAGGGCAGCGGACAGCTGAGCAGGGCTCGCTGCAGTGCCTGCACCACCACCATGCCGGGGGTCAGCTTGGAGGGGCTGGCGCAGGCTGAGACGGCTGAGCTGGCAGAGCTGTGGCAGGAGCTGGTGGCGTTCCGGGGGGTAGCCGAGGGGCAGCTGGAGCGGGCCCTGCAGCGAGTGCAGGCGCTGGCGCAGGCCCTGCAGACATTGGAGCAGGAGCACCTGGAGTTGCGGGCGGAGCTGTGGCGCCTGGGCCGCCGCCTCGATCTGCTGGCACCAGGGCTGCAGGAGCCCCCCGGGGAGGACATCAGCACCCTCTTTCTGGAAGCACAGGACCCTTGCGCCCACTTTGAGGGCACTGAGGAGCCCAGTTGCCCTGTGGCCCATCCACCCACTTTCTCCAGTACGCGCCAGCAATCGGTCCTGCACCTCTCCCGAAGCAACAGCAGCGTGAGTGTGGGCAGCCCTGCCCCATGAGAGGAGGGCGGGAGGGGGTCAGTAGCCCCAGGGCTCCTGGGGGTGTCCATAGTCCTGGTGCAAGGCGTGGCTCTGGCAGTGGTGCACGGGGACATGGCACCATGGCTCACTGTGATGGGGCTGTGCACCCACCTGTTCCACATTCCTGGTGTGCCAGGTGGGAGGCTACAGGCAGCTGTCCTGCCGCCACCACAGCACCAGGCACAGGTGGTGGCATGGGCACATGTGGCCAGCGTCAGCTCCTGCCGATGGCTTTGTGTTGGATTGGTTACCAGGATGCAGGATGGGGCCAGGTGTGTGTGTGGCTGCTCTGGCCCCAGTCTGTTATCCCTGCTGCCTCTGTGCCCTATTCTGGGCCTGGCCCACTGCCTGCTGTGCATTGCTGGGGGGTCATGCTGAAAGGGACTTGGCGTCCTGGCTGTGCTCAGGCAGGGGCCAAATTGGCCTAGATCCTGGCAGGGATGTGGAGGAAGGCTCTTGATCTCCTGCACAAATTCTTCTCTACACTAAGTCCCTTAACTCCATGGAAATCCCTGTGCTGCTAACAGCGCGCACTGGCCTTGCCAGCACTTTGTCTACTTCTGGGTAACAGCCACTGCCCAGCCCAGAGCCCTGGGCAACCCTGCCTGCTGGGGGGGCCAGCAACCTGCTGCCAGGGAGCAGGGAGGGTTTGGAGATATTTTGGCAGCAAGACTGGGAGGAGGAGAGAGACTGCTGGGCCCTCCTGGGGCACAGGGTGCTGCAGGAGAATGTCATGCTCCCCTGCCTGCCTGGGGCGCTGCTGATGCTTGTGGCATCCCATCAGCTGAGAGCACTTATGCCACATGTGGTATGTCCTCTCCAGGGCCCACACTGCCTGTAGCACCGGGCAGGTGTCAGGGTGATGAGGGCCTGGACCCTGAGAAGAGGTGGGGGTGTGGCCAAGCTGGCAGGGGCTCAGCCGCACAGTGATGTCCTTGCAGATGGAGCCAGAGGTGGTGGAGCAGCACCGGGCACCAAGGCTGGAACCAGAACTGCCCAATGGCATGGAGAAGGTGCAAGTGAGGGAGGTGGAGAGAAGGAGCAAGCTGAATGTCGAGGAGCTGAGCAGGATTGAGGATGAGGATGTTCTGGATAAGATGGTACCTCTTTCTCTGGCTTGGGCTCCTGCAGGAAGTTAAAGGAACCTCAAGCTGATGGCAGAGGACTAATGATGACTTCCCCTTCCTGCAGCTGGATCGGACAACAGACTTTGAGGAGCGACGGCTGATTCGAAATGCCATGCGGGAGCTGCGCCAGCGCAAGCGAGGTACTCAGGGATGGTGACCCCTGCTGGGGTCAGAGCGGTGGTGGTGGCAATATAGGGTGCAGAAGTGGGGCTGTCCAGCCACGGGGAAGAAGGAGGGTGCATGCTGGGTCCTCTCTTGGCCCCCTGGCTTTGCAAGGCCAAGGACATCATCCTTCCCACGAGCCAGTTGTGGGCCAGTGGCAGCTGCAGGACCCATGGTGTGGCAGGAACCGTGCCCAACACCCCACCTCACTGCTGATGCCATCTCCCACCCATATTTGCAGACCAGCGGGAGAAGGAGCGGGACCAGCGGCTGCAGGAGGCTAGGAGCCAATCTGTGGCAGGAAGGGCTGGCCACGCCACGGAGACCACCACCATGCAGAGCACTCAGTCAGCTGATGGCTCGGCACGCAGCACTGTCACCAAGACTGAGCGTCTCATCCAGTCTAGTATGGGCTGGGCTGGGGGGGTGTGCCAGCCCTTTGGGGGCCTTGCAGTATCCTTCCCAGTGCTCCACCACCACAGCTCCTCTGCCATTCACTGCCTGTCCTGAGTCTAACTTGACTGCTGTGCTGGGAGCAGGACTGTGGTTCAGAGCTGAGTCTCTGGCTTGCCCAAAGCCTGCCTGGCAATAATTAAGGGTTCTGCTCTGGTGACTTCCCTCCGAATTCCCAACCTTGTCAGGGTGGCAGGGCCTCATCTGCACCTTTGTCTTGTCTTGTCTCCTATACCCCTGCTCTCTCAGTTCCTGGGTGGCTCAAGCTGAGTGACTGCAGGGGCTGAGGGATGCCCCAGCTCTCTGCTGCTTTGCCTTTGTTCTCTGCCTGGGGGCACATGCCCTCTGTCCTCCCTCTGCCTCCCATGCCCATGGCTCTACCACCTGGGACTTCTCCCTGTTGCACTGCTTGGGTGCAAGGGTGCTTGGCAGCAGCGAGTGTCTGCTCCTCCCAGCACAGCAGTTCCCATTACCTTGTCTCTGCAGGTGATGGCACCAAGACCTCCCATACTACAACCATGGAGTCGAGTTATGTGAAGAGATCAGACAGTAAGAGTTTTTCCTGCCCTTTCCTCACGGCATCCTCAGGGTGTAATCCTGGGGCATCACTGCCACTAAGCCATCACTGCCCTGGTGCAGGCAGAGTCCTACCTGCCTGGCACAGCTGCCCTCAGCTCCTGCCCAGGGCCTCTTTCCTTCTCTCTGCAGATGGCAACAGCACTTTCATTCAAACCAAATCATCCTACAGCTCCTCATCTAAGAAGACGGGCAGGTGAGCAGAGGTACCTGTGGAAACAGCCCTACACGGTCCCTGTCACTCATCTGCTTGCACAAACCCTCTGCCCAGCTTGCAGTGTCCCCACGCAAATGTGACCCCAAAGCTTCCTGGTCCTTGGGGTACATTCACTGTGTTCAGAGGTTCTCCTGGGTCCTTCCATGGGCACGGAGATAGGTCTGCCAGCTGAGGACCTTAAGGCATCTTTCTTCTGTGCCAGGGACATGGAGGTCTCCAGAGTGCCAGGGCTGGCCATGGGCTGAGACCACTGCTTGCCCTCCCCTGGGCTGCCCACAGCCCCTTTAGCATTGCCTGTCTCTCTCCCAGCATTTTTGACCGTGAGGATGAGAGTGCCTCTCGGCAGAGCAGCCTGGCTGCACTGGAGCGGCGGCAGGCAGAGAAGAAGAAGGAACTGATGAAGGCTCAGAGCCTGCCCAAGACATCGGCCTCACAGGCACGCAAGGCCATGATGGAGAAGCTGCAGAAGGAGGGTGGGAGGTGAGGCTGGGCCTGGGGCAGGCTGGGCAGGGCTGCAAGTGCTGCACAAATAACACCCTGCAGCTATGGATAACACCCTATGTCTCCTGCCACAGTTCACCAAACCCTGCAGCATCACAGACCACCGTGCAGCGCTCCTCCAGCTTTGGTGTGCCCAATGCCAACAGTATCAAGCAGATGTTGCTGGACTGGTGCAGAGCCAAGACCCGGGGCTATGAGGTGGGTGCCACCTCCTCTTCTTGTCCCAAGACCAGTCACTCTGTCCCTTGGTAACTCTGTTGCCCTCTCAGCACGTGGACATCCAGAACTTCTCATCCAGCTGGAGTGATGGCATGGCCTTCTGTGCCTTGGTCCACAATTTCTTCCCTGACGCGTTTGACTACAGTAAGCTGACGCCCCAGAACCGCCGCCAAAACTTCGAGGTGGCCTTCTCTTCTGCAGAGTATGTATCTCTCTTGCCATCATATGGGCTTGGGATGGCTTGGGGTGGCTCTCCTGCTCGCTGCTGGGGTGAGGGGGGACACATGGAGGTGATGGTGCTGGAGGTGGGTGCCTGTAGGTGTCACTCGCCCCATGCCATGCAACGAGGTTAGGCGCTGTGGGTGCAAGCAGCAGCTGTGTGGGCAGAGGTACAAGAGGCCAGTGCAGCCTCCAGTCTGGTGTAGCAAGGGTGGATGTGGGGGTGTGGGTTCCTGGGTGTGGGGCAGAGCACCCAAAGGCAGAGCAGCAGCCCCACAAGCCCACTTGGCTTGAGGCAGTACATCCCATCCCAGGGTACCTGGTGTGGGACTGCAGCCTGTGCAGGGAGCAGGGTTTGGCTATGCCAGGTGCCTCCTTTCACAGTTGTAGGAGCTCAAACACCATTGCAGCTTTTCCAGTCTCTTCCCTTCCTCTTTTGCTTCTGGTGTTCCTGGGTGCTGAGAGATGGGAGTGCACCCAGCTGGAGGGCTGGCAGCCAGCCCCTCTCTCCTTCCTTCTGTCTCTCTCCCACCCACCCACTCCTCTCCTCCAGCACCCTGCCCGAGGGCAGGGCTGGGGGTGGGGGTCCCATCCTGCTGTCCAAGATGGCGGGGTGAGCTGGGGGCTCCCACAAGCTCCCAGGGTTCCGTGGTGCTATTTGGTGGAGCAAGAAGGGGGCTGCGGGCCTGGCTCTTGGCGCTCCTGTTAATGGATTTTTTGCCTTAATTGGGAAACTGGTGCACGGACTTGAGAGAGCCATCGATCTCTCCGGCCTGGAAGCCAGGTGGCCTCTCGTCCTTCCTCCTCCTCCAGCTCTTGTGAGCATCCTCTCCCGAGCTTCCTGCACCAGGGCTGTGCCGTGTGGTTCCAAGTGGAGATGGGCAGGAGGGCTGGACTTTCCCCCCCATCCTCCCAGCGGGTCTATATAGGAGCTATATAGAGCCCCCCTCCACTCTGGAACCCGCTCCCCGAGCACCTGGCGCGCCAGAACACCTCACTCCTCCTCCTCTTCCATCTGTCTTTCCCTCTGGACTTCACGCCTCTCCACGCCACTCACCTGCCCCCCTCCCCCTTGCTTGTGCCCCCCCAGTCTCACTGAATGGCCTTGGCATGGGGTGCCCGGAGCCCTCCTGCCCCTGCATTGTGCATCCCCAGAGCATGCCAGAGCAGAGCAGCTGCCAGTGGGATGGGAACTGCACTGATCTGTGTCTCTTGTTTTCTCTTCCTCCCCTCCCTGACTGGGCTGCGGTCACTGGCTTGCCCCTCTCTCTCCCTGCACCCAGGAAGCACACAGACTGTCCGCAGTTGCTGGACGTGGAGGACATGGTCCGGATGCGCGAGCCAGATTGGAAGTGTGTGTACACATACATTCAGGAGTTCTATCGCTGCCTGGTCCAGAAGGGGCTGGTAAAAACCAAAAAGTCGTAGCCCATTGTCACCCCCCCCCAGGACCGATGGTGAGAACCTTCCCCTCCAAGTACCTGCCCATGCCCCACCACCACCAGGGCTCAGCAGGGAAGTGACTGCCTCGGCTGGGGATGAGGCTGGGGGATTCTGGTGGGTGAGGGGTGAGTCCTGGCAGTGCCAGATAGGGCCCAGCTGTGGGCAGGAGATGGGCAGAGACAGCTGGCTGGGCTTGGGTCTTCTGGAATAGAGCCTATGGGTGTTTGGGCAGGGGCGACTGTGTCACCCTGAAGTGCTGTTGGCTCTGCAATTGTGGGGAGGGCAGTAGTGAGAACAGAGCCCTCCCCCCATGGCTGAGCCGGACTCAGGGATCAGCTGCTGGGGATGCCACTCAAGGTGTTCTGAGTGGTGCTGCCTGAGTGTGGGTAGCCTCCCAGGATGCTGCAGCATCACTGCTTGCACTTGCTGCCTCATTCCCCTGCCCCAGGGTGCATGCCCAGCTCCAAGATGCTGCCTGCTCATATATGGGCAGAAACAGGAGCCTGGAAAGTGTGACTCAAGGCTCAGGTCCTGCCTCGTCCTGCAGTGTTTGTGTCTGTCTCAGGGCATCCTGGCTGGTGCTGGAGCTGCAGCTCCCCTAGCTGTGCACAGTGCTGGCACACCAGGGCCCAAACAATGGCTTTATAAGGGCAGAGCTGCTCTCTGTGTGCTACCATTGCTCCACCATCACCCCCCGAGCAACGCTGGCAGTGGCAAGGGCTTTCCCAAGGCCCCAAGCATCGGCCCCTACCCCCCATCACCACGGTGGCCAAATCATGAGGTGGGGTTGGTGCCAGCCAGGCTGTGGGCTTGGAGCCCACTGACAAGACAGCAGAGACCCCATGGGATGGCTGGGGCCATGGGACCCAGGGTGGGGGGCTCTCCTGGGCCCTGCTGCTCCCCAGGGGCTGGCACTATCTGGGGTCGCTCCTTGGGGTGGGGCTGTTCTAGGGGGCCGAGGTGCACAGTGGGGCTACTGCAGAAGCAGGAGAGGGGAGGTACAGGACTTGGGGGTGAGGGTGTTGTGGTGGTGGGTGGCAGCATAGGGTTCAGAACCTCCTTGTGCACCCTGTCTTTTGTGGCAGAGCCCTGCCCTGGGGCATCCTCCTTGTGCACCCAGAGCCTTAGGGCAGAACCTTGAGTGGCCCAGGCTAAAGCAGCTGAACTGGCCATGGCAGCAGCAGGTGCTGCCAGTTTGTGTCAGCACAGCCCCCAGTGCCAATGCTCCAGCAGCAGCAGCAGCCTGGCGTGCTCCAGCACCATTTGTCCCCTGAAGGGGGGACAGTGCCTGGTAGGGGTGTGGGGGTCTGGGCAGGGGGAGGAAGGTTGGCAGCAGTGGCATGGTTGCTTCTGTGTCCCCCTCCTCTCCCAGTAGAAAGAGGACAGAGGTGGCCGGATCCCCTCCATGCCCCTCCTTGTCATAGTGACCCCTAATCATGTTACTAGCCTCTTTAAAGCATCCAGGGAGCCCCCACTTGGGGAGAGACATGGCCAAGGGAACTGCATGGGTGGTGAGGCAGAGTGGGCCACCCCACCAAAAGGGCAGCAGCAGAGCCCCAAGGCTATTATGAGGATGGGGATACAACCACGGCTGATCTGCCAGGGCCCCACAAGACTGGTAGCCACTGGAGTGCGGTCTTGCATGGACTCCTGCACTCTGGTGGGGCAGGGAATGGAGGAGATAGGCACAGGCCAGGTTGAGTGGGCTGAGGCAGGGCAGTGCCCACTCCAGCAGTAGGGTGTGCTGGGCCTGGGGCAGACAGCCTCCAGGCTCCAGTCCAGGGCAAGGGTGGGAGCTGGGCTGGCAGGGCTTGGGGGAAGGCACAAGAGCAGAGCCAGGGCTTGAGACAGGAGTAAGGGGCAGCATGTGACCAAGATCTACCCCCTGCTTTCCCTGGACCACTTGGCAGGGTTTGAGGCAGGGGACACAGCAGACACCTGCAGCCAGGCAGGGCTCTCCCTAGAGACCACCAGGCTGGAGGAGCAAGAGAAGGCAGGTGGGCACGGCTTGAGCAGGGGATGACTGCCAGCACCAAGAGCTAGGGCAGAGAGCACCAGGGGAGCAAGGGGTGCAGACAATTGGGCAACCTCTACCCTAGGGCAGGCAGCTCCTATGGCAGACAGCATGTGCTCTTCCCAGTGTCAAGAACAGCAGGACTGTGGGTGCCAGTGTGGGGTGGCGGGGGGATGCAAAAGGAGCTGAGCAGGTCTGAGGGCAGCAGTGCCCAACACCAGCAGGTGCTGGGCAGTGTGGGGTGCCCATCCCAGCCCCCACATGGGGCAGCCTGCCTGAGACCGTGCTGAAGGCTTCATCTCTGCAGGACGCTGGTGGACTGCGTGCCGCTGGTGGAGGTCGAAGACATGATGATCATGGGGAAGAAGCCAGATGCCAAGTGCGTCTTCACCTACGTGCAGTCTCTCTATAACCACCTGCGTCGCCACGAGTTGCGCATGCGGCAGAAAGAGTGCTAGAGCCTGCCCTGCCCACCCCCACTGCTGCCCTCACCCCAGAGCTGCCCGCGGGCAGGGGAGCTGCTTGCCCCGGGAGGGTCTGGGGGGCCATGGGTCTGGCAGTGGGGACAAGAGAACTCTTCCACCAGGGCACCCCCACACCTCTGCCTTCGCAGAGCTGCTACTGCCTTGGCCAGCTGTGGGCAGAGCCAGGTGGGTGCTGCTGGGGATGCTCCCAGCTTGGCTTGCCCCCCATGCTCCCACCTTTTAAGTTATTTGTTCTCTAGGAATTATCCTGCAGGCAGTATCCCTGTGTCCCAGGGGTGGCCCAGGCACAGCTGTGCCCTCAGACTCAGGACACTGCATGGGTGTGTGGCTGAGCAGGGCTGTGCAGTCCAACCAGTGTCATGGTGCATCCTGCAGGCCGCACCTGTCAGTGGTTCCCTTGGCCCCCTGCAAGGAAGTCTCTCTGCCCACTGCAGGCCCTGCTTGGTGTCACCTCTCTGGGGACAGCTCCACAACAGTACCAACACCCTGCTTCCCACCTCCACGTGCACCTGGGGCACTTCCACATTGGGGGCACCTGTGGGCTGGGGAGTGGGCAGGGGCAAAGGGTCCCAGGGGAGTGCAAGGCCAAAGGAGCAAGCTGGGACAGCAGCCCCCACTCCCCTCTCCAGCTCAGGGCACCTGCGTGCTCAGTGCTGCTTGCCCCTCTGTCACATCTACACCCACGCTGACATGTACCAACACCAACCAGATAATAAAGGTTTATCTAGGGCAACACCTCTGGTTCAGGTCCTTCTGCCAGTGGCATATTGCACTCCACAGTGCTTGGGGAGCAGCGGCAGTCCAGCTGCTCCTGGCCCCTCTACGTGCAGCTCAACTGCTTGCCCAGCCTGGAGGGACACTGGGGCTCCTCCATTCATTGATGGTGTCCGTAGCTGTGGTGCACTCACAGTGCCCCACCCTGACCATGGCTGTTGGTTCACTGCCCCCTGTCTCCCCAGGTCTGGCACAGGGAAAAGACCCCACATGGCCAGCAAGGCTGTGGTCAAGTGCAGCTGTGCCCCACTTCCTTCCCTGGCTGAAGGCCACATGTCCCCAGTGGGCCAATGCAGCCATGGGGATTCAGTTCAATACTGCAGGACTTGCTCATGGGCTCATGCCCGTCCGCCTGCACCCTATGAGAGCAGCTCATCCCATGCCATAGTACTCACCACCCTCATCCCTCTAT
The DNA here is from genome assembly GCA_013397795.1 of Orthonyx spaldingii. Taxonomy (NCBI): domain Eukaryota; kingdom Metazoa; phylum Chordata; class Aves; order Passeriformes; family Orthonychidae; genus Orthonyx; species Orthonyx spaldingii. Next base: position 97,089 of record VZTJ01001483.1, read on the forward strand.
CATGCTGGGGAGGGATGGCACAGGAACGGCACAGTTGGTCTGTAGGTTGGTTTGTGGCTCACCAGAAGTGACTGTGACTGTGCCATCCTCTCCTACCTCTGAGAAACTCTGGGGCACCCAGCTTCCCTCAGAACAGATCAGTGTGGGATCAGGATGCACCCCACTGAGCCCTCTCTGAAAAGATGACACAGTGCAGGTAACTGCAAATAAAAGCTTTACTAGGAGCTGGATATAACCCTGCTGGGGGGTAAAGCCCCCTTCCTGGGGCAGCTCTCCCACCTTTGGGACTTAGCACATCTACCCTTAGCACCTGGCACTTTCTGCTGAGGGTTTCATCCTGTCCCATGCAGGCAGGATACTGCTGCCCAGTGCTGGGAACAGCTAAACCTCGGCACAGGAAGGGGCGGCAAGGAATGCTGTTCCTCTCCACTGGCCAGGGATAATGGGCTCCAAGGATGGGAGGGCATCAACCAGCACAAAGGACACTCAGAATGCCCACAAGTGCCCAGGAAGCCCCTGCTTAAAGCTGGATCTGCCTAGGGCGTCCTTGGGGCAGAGGTCACACAGCATCAAGCAAGGGGGGGGGAAACCTTTGCCATCCTGTGACACCATCCCCAACTGCCATAACACCCTTGTTCCCTACACTGGGGACTGGTACACAACCCTGTCCCAAGTCTGGCACTCCTTGCTAGAGGTCTGGGTGTTCTTCCTTGTCACGTTTGGGTGGGGTCTTGCCATCAGCAGTGGGTGCTTGGGGGGGCAGCAGTGTTGGCAGAGGCTTGGCAGGGGCAAACTGGAACTCCTCCGGCACAGGGGCATCAGGCGTCTCCTTGCGGTAGAAGCCCAACTCCTGCACAAGCTGGTTGATTTCTTCCCGGGTCATGTCGCTCAGGGGAATTCTCTGCACCCAGACAGGGGCTGCAGCCTGGCACCTGTGGGGCACTGACCACCCCAGGCCCTGTGGCAGCAGGTGCTGCACTGCCCACTCACCTCTAGCTCCTCATACCGGTGGCTGAGGAGCACAAGCTCGGGGTCGGCACCGGGCAGGTGTTTCATCTCCAGGTTATGGCTGGGCAATGTGTCAAGGAGTGGGCAGCACTGGTCAGGCCCATGTAGCCCTCATCCCATCCCATCCTCCACCACATCCCCTTCTATCCTCTGTCATATTCCATTCCTGCCTATCCTGTACCATGCCCTATCCCAGCCCATCTTCTCTCATATCCCATTCCCTCCCATTCCCTCCCATCCCATTTGTTCTGTCCCCATCCCATCCTTCATTGCATACCATCCCATTCTGTTCCCCGTGTAACACTATCCCATCCTCCATCCCATCCCCCAACCACCCGTCCTCCACTCCTCACCAAACCCCATCCTCCCTCAGCCCGTCCCCTCCCATACTTAATTCCTTCGCATCCCATTCCACCCCCTCCCCATCTCCATTCCCATCCCATTCCCTCGGGCAGGGCTCCGGCCCTGCAGCCGCCGCCAGCGGGTACTAGAGCGGGATGTCCTGGGTGACGAACGCCTTCACCTGCGGAGAGCGGCCGGCCGGGCCCGACTCAGCGCGGGGAAGCCCCGGCTCCCCTTCCCAGCCCGGCCCCGGTACGTACCTCCCTGAGGCGGTTCAGCC
>VZTJ01001483.1:102349-112702 GCA_013397795.1 Orthonyx spaldingii
CCCGACCCGGCCCCCCGCGCGGCCCCGGGAGCGCGGCTCGGCTCCCGCCCGATGCTGGGGCTTCGGCGGCGCCTTTCCTCCGCGGCGGCGTCGTGGGCGGCCGTAGGAGCTCCCGACCGGACGCTACCTGCGACACCTTCGGGCACGGCTGCCCGCGACGCGCAAGGACTGAGGAACGGCCCCCGGCCCGGACCCCGCCCGAGGGGCTCCCGCCGCCGGCCCTGCTGCCCCCCGTCCCGGGCGGCCCCTCGTCCTCGGCAGCGCCCGGTCGGGCCGCCTTCCCCGCGCCGGGTCCGCCGGAGCGACGGGAGATGCTGCCCAAGGCGGAGTCCAGCGACCACATCGCGGCTTGGGCGGGCCCCGCCGTGCCCCGCGCCCCCACGCTACCCAAGGCTGTGTCCAGCGAGTTCCTCGCCGGCGGGCGGGCGGGCCTGACCCCCCGAGCGGAGCCGGGCGACCTTCCTGCCCTCGCCCGGCCCCTGGGCCGGCTCGGCCCCGACAACGTCTGCGATCCGCTGCCGGACTGCCCGGGATGGGCCCCGGAGGACGGCGCGTTCCGGTAAGTGGGGCCGCGGGGTGCTCGCGGGGACGGGGCTCGCAGTGCCGTGGGAACAGCACCCGCTGTACGCTGGACCTGCCCCGTTCTTCCCGCTGTGCTGGATTCAGGCAACATTGGGGTGCGGGGCCGCAGGCAAGCTCCCAGCAGGGAGGATGCCTGGTGCCCGCTGTCCGTGCGGGATATCGTAATAGAGACCGATTGCGGAGTGGGTGCCACCTGCCCCGCTGTCCCCGAGCACTGGGGCTAGCGTGGCGCTGCTCTCCTTCCCTATTGAAATGTGACCCCTGTGACTGAGGCTCCTCCTGTCGCTACCAAAAGAGCCTGCGGGCCTTTTGCTGGTGCCCGTTGCGCAATGGCATTGATGTGTTGTGACGGATGTGGCTTTGCGTTGGTGAAGGACACCGCTGCGGGGCTGCAGCACCGCTGTCACCTGCGCTGCCCTGGCCTTTGTGGTTGGCAGGGGCTGGGAACTGAGATCCGGGTCCTTTTCCCCAGGAGCTTTAGCCTTCCTAGGGAAGGGGGGGAAGTGGTTTTCCAGAGACACTGTCTCACAGCCTGCCTACTGTGCCAGCCTGCCTGTGTCAGCTGGTGGTGATGAAGATGAGGGCTCTTTGTGCTGGTTTCTAGAATTTCAGATGCAGATCCTGGGGATTTTGGAGGCAAGGACCTGTCTCCCTCATGTGGGAGTTAAGGACCTGGTATATATGCCATGACTAAGCTTCAGTCTTGGCTACTTCTCTTGCCAGTAAAAAGCTTCCTTGGTGGAGCTGGGGGGCTGAACAGGGATACGGGGAACCCCTCCAAGCCCTTGTGTTAGCCTGTTCTTCCTTTGTCCTCCCAAGCATCACAGTGGTCACCTGGAATGTAGGTACAGCCATGCCCCCAAATGATGTGACATCCCTGCTGCACCTCAACACGGGCGAGACAAATGATGTGGACATGATCGCCATCGGGTAAGACGATGAGGTGCGGCTCCTCCTTCTCCTTCCCCTCCCCCCCTCTGGCGAATCCCCTTTTCGGGGGATCCCCAAAGCCCTGGGGGACAAGGAATGGAAGAGCTGCAGCCCCAGCCTCCCTTGGGGCATGGGGAGCAGGGAGGCGTGTGCATCACAAATGACAGCATGCCAGAAAAGGTGATGGAGAATCAACTCCTCATAAAATGGGAGTGCTGAGAGGAATTGAAACCCTTGAGTACTGATTAGACTTGAATCCTCATTGAGCCTGAGTCTGGCTATGCTGGGCCAAGTGAGCCCCACTCTTGCTGTGAGCCGTGGCAGTCCTTAGGTCAGGTCTGTTAAGGCATTTGACTAACCTAGCCAAGTCACCTGGGAGGATTCCCCTCCTTTCTGCTTTTGCATGTGGTATGCAGGCCTCAAGGGCATAGATCTGCTGTTCTCCTGCAGCTGGATTGGCTCCATGCCCCTGGTACACAGATCTGCTGGCAGGGCAGTGCCACAGCACTGTGGTGAGGGTGGCTGTCCCTGAAGGACTGCAGTGGTGTGTGGATTCCTGCTAAGGCCAGAGATGTGCTGTCTTTGCACAGGGAGCAAGAAGCAGCCTCTGCCTGTAGGTGTGAGGTGGAATAGCTGGATCTGCTTCCAGGACTGCCCTGGAGCTCCCAGCCATGGGGACATAGTGGTGTAAGGGCTGAGGCTGCCAGAGCTATGATGCTATGTTGGAGCCAACCTCCCAGTCCCCTCAGCTTTGCAGGCCAGTGGAATAGGTCTGTGTGGGCTGCAGAGGTCAACCTGAGCTGGATGGATGGGGTGAGAGGTATAGCTGATAGCAAGGGACCTGCGGGGACCATGTTCTGGCCAGGGCAGGGTGTTCTGCTACTCCTCACTTCCTGGCATCTCTGTCTGGCTGTGTCCTTCCTCTGACCTGTGTCTTTGTGCTCCAAGCACTCGATATTTTTGGACAAGACATTTCCTGATTGTGCTGTTCTCTGTGGACATTCTTCCCTCTCTTCATTAATTGCTGAGCTGGGAGGAGCATTATTACCTTCCTGGTTGCTGCTGTTCTGAGCTGTTTGGCTCGAATGCATCTGGACACCTGGTGCTGGTGGGATGTGACCTCTCTGTAGAGACTGATTTGACTGAAAGGCCTTGTAAGCCCCTTTTGCACTCTGAGTTGGCTTTAGGCTTCTGCTCAGCCCTGTGCAGCTTAACCGCTTCTGCTTTAGAAAGGGTCAAGGCCTCCTGGATTCAGGGCCACTTGTGCCTGTTGCCAGCACCAGAATCACTGAAGCAAGGACATGGCTGGTTTGTGCTCAAAAATCAGTGTCTTCCCTTGAACTGCCCTTCCCACCCTGTCCTGCTGCCCAGCATTGTGCTTTGGCACCTCTCCCAAGTTCTCACTAACTGGGACACAGATGCTTTCCTGGTGTGGCTGAAGGACCTGTACATTTCCTCTCAGGCTGCAGGAGGTAAACTCCAAGATAAACAAGCGCTTGAAGGATGCCTTCTTCACAGATCAGTGGAGCGAACTCTTCATGGATGTGCTGAGCCCCTTCCACTTCATCCTGGTAAGGAGTCCTGAAGGAGCTGGCAGCTGGTGTTCTCTCTGCCTGTCAGGCAGGTGGGACACAGGGATAGAGAGCTGGACTGCAGGCCGGAGGGAGGTGTGGTGGGAGAGCTGGCTGGAGGGACAGCCTGCAGCCATCCAAGCAGCAGGGAGAGCTGCTGCGTCTCACCCAGTGAGTTGTTTGGCTTGTGCCACCCTTCTTTGTCTCTTGTGCTTATGCTTCCCCTCTGGTGCTTTGAGGTGACTTCATGTTCCCCACTGCATTGAACCAAGGTGAGAAGGTGAATGTGAGACCTGGCTTGTGCTGCTGGCAGCAGCCTGCGAGCCTCATGGCAGTTTCAGCTCCCCAAGGCATTTGCCTCTGATCATACGTAAGCCCAGCATAACTGAGGCCCATCACTGAGGTTTGGCTGTCATTGTCCAGGAGGGTATGCACAGATCTCTGAACTAAATATGCTGTTAGTCACTTGTGGGTTGGGGGGGTACGCGAACAGTGGAGGAGCTGCCCCATGGCCTGGAAGTTGTCCCCCTGTCCCCAGGCTCTCTACCATCCTACTCCAGCCCGTGCTCCCATTCCAGGTCAGCACAGTGCGGATGCAAGGTGTGATCCTGCTGGTGTTTGCCAAATACTACCACCTGCCCTTTCTGCAGGACATCCAGACAGACTGCACCAGGACAGGGCTGGGGGGATACTGGGTGAGTGTGACCTGGGGGGAAGTGGCAAGGGGCTGGATTCCCAAGGAGTCATGGGATCCTCTTGGTGCAGGGCAACAAGGGTGGGGTGAGTGTTCGTCTCTCCATCTTCGGCTACATGGTCTGCTTCCTGAACTGCCACCTGCCAGCACACCTGGAGAAGGCAGAGCAGCGCAAGGAGGACTTTGCCACCATACTGCACATGCAGCAGTTTGAGGGGCCTGTGGCCAACGGCATCCTGGACCATGAGTGCGTACCCCATCACTTTGCTCCCCAGTCTGAGCTCTAGTGCCAGTCCCAGTCCTTGACCACCTCCATGTAGGGTCTGGGGTCTGTCCCCTGCATCCAAGCACAGCCTGGAGATCAGGTCTTGCCTGCAGAGCTGGCCCAGCATGGACTCAGCATGGTGGGGTAGGTGTTTAGAGGGGTCTTGGTCTCACCACATTCAGGGCTGGTACAGCTCCTGCCTTACTAGCACTGTTGGGGTTTGGGACCAGTGAGGCAGAGAGGCCAACTCTGCCCTGGTGTCCTGTCTGTGCGGTCTGAATCCAATGGGTCCCTCACTGTGGAAATTTCCACTCTTGGTTTCAGCTTGGGAAAGTCTGGCCTATTTGGCTAATGGTGCCTGGCCCTACCTGCAGAATCCTGGCAGCTGGCCAGGCTGCCAGCTGAGCGCTGACGTGTGCCAGTGTTCCCAAGAGCATCTGTGCTGGGGACTGAGGCTGCCGCCAGGCTGGGGACACCTTACCCCTGCTGTCCCTGGCTCTGGTAGCCTCAGCCCTTTCAGCCTGTTGCCCTTGCTCCCATCCACAGCCTCGTGTTCTGGTTTGGGGATCTCAATTTCCGCATCGAGAGCTTGGACATCTGCTTTGTGAAGTATGCCATTGACAGCAATGTCCTGAGCCAGCTCTGGGAGAAGGATCAGGTGAGGGATGGGCATGCTGCCAACCTACACTGGACCCCAAGCAGTGATCGACTCTCCCCAAAACTGCCCATGCAGCTGTGGGACACGGCATGTCCTCTTGCAGCCTGTAGGACATGAAGGGCCCTGGCTCTCATGTCTCTGGGGGGATGAAGGGACAGCAGAGTCCCAGTCAGTCTGCATGGAGCTGGGCACACATCCCTCATCAGTGTGTGGGGAAGAGCCAAGGCACTGAGTCTACAGACTAGCTGCTGGCGTGGATGAACAAACCCTGAGAGCTCTGGGAACTGGCAGGAATGGGACAGGGATGTCACAATGTGAGGGTGGAGAGATCTTGGCGGGGTTTGTGGAGGGATCTGGCTATGAGGGTTGCTGTGCTCCTTGACGTGCTCTCTTCCCCACAGCTGAACATTGCCAAAAGCACCTGGCCTGTTCTCAAAGGCTTCCAGGAGGGACCCCTGAACTTCCCACCCACTTTCAAGTTTGATGTGGGCACCAACAAGTATGACAGCAGGTAGGAGATCAGAGCTGGACATGAGGTAGGGCCGAGAGATGCAGTGGGGCTCAGAGCCAGGGGCGGGTGCTGGTATGGATGGGTGGGGAGAGCAGCCGTGCTGGGGTGGGAATGGGCTGGACTTGGATGTGACTGCAGCGCTGGTGTCAGTGCAGGTCTGTCCCTGGACCTGTGCTGAACTAAGTGCCAAGATGAGCCACATCCCCTGCCCACACATGCTGTAATGCCAGGGGGAGGCAGTTTGGGTCAGAGCCCACTGCCCCTGCCAGGCAAGAGATGCCCCTCTGTGCCCTGCAGTGCCAAGAAGCGAAAACCTGCCTGGACCGACCGCATCCTGTGGAAGATAAAACCTCCCAGCAAGGGGTTGGGTGTGGGTGGACACCGGCCCAACCAGGGTGTGCTGTCAGTGAGCCAGCTATGCTACTGCAGTCACATGGAGTACACTGTCAGCGACCACAAGCCAGTAGCTGCCATCTTCGCTGTGCAGGTTAGCACTGTCCAGGGCTGCTGGGAACACAGGCAGGAGCTGCAGGGGTAGGATGCCCAGCTTGTGTGCGTGGGGCTTACTTCTATTTGGCAAGCTCAGCTGCCTTGCCCCTGACTGGGGGCTGCTGTGGGTATATGCATGGGGGCCCTAGGCAGCAGAGGCAGCTCTCTGCCATGCCCTTGCTCACCATGTACCTGTCTCTGACAGTTTGCTTCCAAGGTGGACAAGCCCCTGGTTGAGATATATGTGGCTGACGAGTGGAGCAGGCCTGAGCAAGCAGTTGTCAGGTACAAGATGGCTGTTGGCTTCCACCGGAGCTCCTGGGACTGGATAGGACTCTACCGGGTAGGGGCTTGGGGGCTGCTGGGGCTGGAGGGAGTGGGGAGCACTGCACAGCACTGCGGGGTCCCTTCTGAGCTACCCCCCACCAGTGAACATGGTGAGGGCATGGAGCTGTGCCCTCCCTTCCCCTGACATCATGTGGTCCTGCTCAGGAGGCTCAGGTCCAGCAGTTCCCTCTTCCTCCTGCTCTGTGGGCCACACAAGGCCCTGGAGCACACCTGGGGGGTGCAAGGCAGCTCTGGGTTACCCTGTGTCAGCATAGGGGGCTAAGCAAGAGGAGAGCGAAGGGTGATGGTGCCAAGCAGGGCTCACATTGCTCCACTCACCTGTGTACTCCTATGTGTCCACAGGTGGGCTTTCGGCACCCTAAAGACTATGTGTCCTATGTCTGGGCCAGGAGTGATGATGGGGAGCGCTGCCTGGAGAAGCAGCTGTGTGCACAGGTGAGCTAGGGCCAGCCCTGCTTTCTTGCTGGGCACGTGTGCCCCACAGTGGGGGGAACAATGCCCCTTTGTGCTCCTGGGTGGGGAAGGCAGGCACCTCGTTATTGCTTTGTGCTGAGCCTGGGGCAAGCTTGTGGTGTTGGCAGAAGAGATTTGTGCTTTTCGCTAAGGCTGGAGGTGGGAGAGGGGACACCCCTGTGCCAGCCCCGGTGCCCATCAGGTGTCTCTGGGCTGCAGGTGGTGTTCTCTGAGGAAGCACTACCCAAGGGGAATGGCGAGTATATCCTTGGATACTACAGCAACACCTCCAGCAGCATTGCTGGTGTGACTGAGCCCTTCCAGGTGAGCACAGCCAAGAGGAGGTGAGGGGGTGGGGGGGTCTCTGGATGGGGGAGGCCAGCTGCTGTGGCACCCTGTGAGGGTCAGCCAGCAGTGCTGATGCAGGGGTGCAGATCTCCCTACCCAGGTCAGAGGAGGGCAGCAGCTCCATGGACAGCTCAGGCAGCAGCTCAGAAGAGGATGACAGTACACTTGTCCTCCTGGCCCCCAAATCCCGCAGCCCCAGCCCAGGCAAGATGAAACGTCACCGGAGCCGAAGCCCCAGCCTAGCCAAGTTCCAGGGCCTCATCCTGCGGCCATCAAGCCGGGACAGGGGTACAAGCCGCAGTCCCTCACCCCAGAGCCGTCGCAGCCTCCCCAGGAATATCCCCACCATCCATCTGCCCCAGGAGGAGCTGGGGCACCATGGAGTCAAAAGCAAGGAGCTGGGACAGGCAGCTGAGAGCCCAGAGGGCAGCTCTTTCTACCAGACTGTGCAGGAGCAAGGTGGCCCCTGGCGTGTCTCTGCTGACAGCCCCCTGGCCAGGGCTGACCCCCGGAACCTGGGCCTGCTGCCTGCACTGCGCCTGGAGATGATTGACCAGGCCCTGGGCCGGCATCGGGAGAGCGCAGACCAGGGCTATTATCCCTGCCAGAGAATGAGCCCCACCCCAGGCTGTGGCACCTCCCCCAAGGAGGGGCTCAGCCCCCAGGAACTGGACAGACATAGCTGTGCCACGGGCCGCTGATGCAGTGGCCCCCTCTCTTCTCCCCATAGCGCGCTTGCTGTGTGCTTTGCCACTTTCCTGCTGAGACACTTCCTTCCCTTATTTATTGCAGTGACTCCTCACCCCTGTTGTGTGCCTGGGAGGTAGAGGCCCCTGCTGCTGCCCCCAGCCCGAGCTCCTGCCCTGGGCAGGGCTGTGAGGTGATGACACAGGGGAGGGTGGGCAAAGCTGGTCTAATGCAGTTTGGGGAACCCCTCATGAACTTCTCAGTGCAGGACTCTTGTCCCATGGGAGGAGTGCACACCTCACATCTAAGGTGGCACAGGAGGCCAGGGCAGGGCTCTGGCAGGAATGCCAATGGACACAGAGCGAGGACCACCACAGGGTACCCTGGAGATCAAAGCTTGCTCCTTCCCTGCTCTACCACTGTGCCTCAGCCTGGACATAGTGCAAGTGACAAAATAAATGATCCTGCCCACCCCAGCTGCACTGTGCTCACTGCTGGGGGCAGGATCAGTTCCGGGGTGGGGGCTGCAGTGTGAAGAGGGGGCAGCAGACTCAGCCCTTGCACCATATACCATGCTCTGACTGCGCTTTATTTCTGCTGCTGCATGCAGGAACTGACCACACCCCTCCCACCCTGCCTGGGCAAGGGGGGGGGTCAGGATCACACCTCACTGCTCAGGTCCCCCAGTTGAGGGGTCACCAGTCTAGGGGTGGGGGGCCCTGCCATCCCCCCGGCCCCAGAGCACACCAGGGAAGGACAATGGGTTTCCCCTTTCCTGAGCCCTTGCTTTTGATGCTCATGGATTGCAGCCACAGTTCTTTGAGAGGCTTCTCAGTCCCTCTGCCTGCTATGGCTGTGGTCCCCAGCTCCACGCAGTCATGCCAGCAGCCATGCTCAGTGCCATCCTTTCACTCGAGGACCAGACACCAAGCAGCTCCAGGCTGCAGCTGCTGCACAGCACAGCTTCCTCCCCAAGGCAGTGCTGCTTGGACATCATCGATGCACCGTGTGGGGCCAAGCACCTGGCGTCTGCTCTACGAGATGGTGGCACTGCTCACAGAGGGTGCCTCCCCTGGCCTGTGTCTTCCAGTGTGGATGCTTGGCCTTGGAGCTCACATGCAGAGGGCCCCAGCGTCTCAGTGTCTTTTTGAGCTGCCGTGCAGGTACAAGCACAGCCCTGGTCACCGTGGTACAGCTGCCAGAGAAGCAGAGCTGTGAGCACCACTGTAACCCTGCAGCACCAACATCCACTACCTGCCCTGCAGCCTGCTTGTGGCAGAGCAGGGGCCAGTGCTTGCACTGCTGGCTTCCTGTCCCACACAGGCTGTGGTCTCTTGACCTCCCCACTTACCTGTGCTGTGACCCAGTGCCTGGGCTGCAGGCAGCAGGCAGCTCCAGAACAAAGCAGTCCATGGTGATGTAGTCAGCCAGGACAGCCACATCCATGTTGCTGCAATCCCTTGCCCTGTGGAGGCACCGTGCCAGCCTGCAGGCACAGGAGGGCAGGGGCCAGCAGATCCTGGTCAGGGCAGGCATTTTCCTCTGATCCCCAGCTGTATGCACACAGTGCCCATTTCCTCCCAGACTCACACCTGCGCGTGCAGTTGCAGTGGAGGAGTGTCCGGCTGTCCATGTTGTGCAGCTGGTACCTCACCTCGTGGGGTGCAATCTGGTGCTCACACTTACCCAGGTGCTTGTTGCACCTGCACCCCCTACCTGGGCCTGAGGAGAGCAGGGAGGTAAGGGACACTCCCAGCACATGACCCACCAGCCTGAGGCCTTGAGCCACCCCAGCTGTGGTGTGCACGTGCTGCCCACAGTACCAGCTCACCCTGCTGCCTGTGTCCCTTCACAGTGGGCATGGGGGTGGCTCCACAGTGTGCTGTGGCTGGGCTGGATCCAATGCTCCCATACCAAGAGTGTGCTGAGACTCCAGCCCCTCGCTCTGCTCCAACCAGATCCCGTCCCGACACGGTCAATACTGTTGAAGGGCTAGGCTCCAGCCTTGTGTGCACTGCTGGGTGCCTGGTTGTGAGCTCAGCCTTGTCCCTGGCCGACACAGGGGTACCCAGGCCCTGCAGTTGCTGGGCTGTCTTAGGTCTCTGTGCCTGGCGGTGCCCAGATTTTGCCCTCAGTTCCTGTCGAAGCCGCTTACGCCCTGTTCTAGAGAAATTACTTTTCTTGCCCGGGGCCTGCACAGTGGTGCTGCGCCTCTCCTCCGCTGGCAGGCTGGGGTGGTACTGATTTTGCTGCACCATCCTGGCCAGAGGCACTACTCCGTAGCGCTCACACCTGGGGATACCACGTGCTGTGAGGTCCTGCACACCAGCCAAGCTGTGCCCGGGGAGGCAGCCAGGCAAGGCACGCTGAGGGCCGGGGCAACCCCGGGCACTCACCCGCTCCACCAGTGCCACTGGACGCACTCCTCACTCTCTTCCAGCACAAAGCACGGCACCTCCAACAGGTTGAAGAATGTGACGCCGATGATGTTGGAGACGGTGTCGTTGATGGCCAGCAGGCACCGCCGGAACCTGCGGGCAGGGACGGGTGAGGAGGGACGAGCTCCCCGGGCCCCCCCGTTGTCCCCACCCCCCGGGCCTACCTGGCGTCGCAATCGCAGTGGGACACGGTGTGCAGGCGATAGTTGCGGATGCCGTAGTTGAACTGCAGCGCCGTGATCTGTGCCCAGCACTGGTCGTGCTGCCGACAGCACCGGTCGGGGCCGCGGAACAGCCCTGCGGAGGCGCCGGTGAGCGCGGCCACGCGGAGGGAGCCCGAGCGCCCCCGCCGCCCCCGCCGCCCCGTACCCAGCTCGCT
>VZTJ01001483.1:113306-156141 GCA_013397795.1 Orthonyx spaldingii
GGCTACCACCCTCATTCCCGGGTACAGTACCCCCCAGCCCGGGCACCTCCTCATCCCGGCTACCACGCCCCTCCGGGGCATTCTCCATTCCCGGGCACACCCCATCCCGGGCACCCTCGCTACACGCACCCCCACCCCACACGATCTCTCCCTGGGCACCCGTAAGTGTGCTCTCACGTGCACGACTCTGGGTACAGGTGTGTGTGCAGGTGTGCACAGGTGTCTGCACATTCACCTTGAGCACACGTCTGCACGTGTATGAGTGTGTGCCCATGTACCGTGCATGCGCAACCATGTGTGGGCCTCGCACAGGCTGTAGCTATGTCCCTGCTCAAGTGTCCACTGTGTGCATTCAGGACACAGAGAACTGTCCTGTCCAGCTCCTGCAGAAGCTACCCATAGCCCAGGACCACATCTGTTCGAAGGTTGAGGATCCCTGAAGATGGAGCTTCCACAGCCTCCCAGGGCAATTCCTACTAGTGCCTGACGTTCACAGTGCAAAGGTGTTTCTTGATGTTCAAAGGAACCTCCCATGTCCCAGTTTGTGCTCATTACACTTTTTTTTCCATTACTGGACATTACTGGGAAGAGACAAACTCTTGTCTCTTTGCACTCTCCCTGCCTGTGTTTTAACAGGATGCCCCAAAACTATTCTGCTCCAGCCTCAGCAGACCATGCTCCTGCTCCTACAGCCACTCCACACAGTATGGGTGCTCCAGTCACTCCACTGCCATCATGGCTCTTTGCTGCACTCACCCCAGCATGTCTGTGCCTTGTCCAGGTGATCCCAGCTGGAGCAGCACAGCCTCCCCTTGGTGCTCCCTGCCCAGCTTTGCCTGGTGCAGCTTGGGCTTCTGCCATGAGGACACATCCCTGACTCCTGCTTAGCTGGTGCCCAGCAGCATCCCAAGGTCCATCCATGCAGAGCTGCTTTCCAGCTGGTGGCCCAACTTACGCTGGTACAATATTCCCCTGTGAATCAGGATCTCTCTACCTTGGAAATACCCTGGGAGGGTAGCTGGGCTGTGGGGCAGAGCTCAGCCCACACCTATCCCAGGGCCCCAGTGAACCATTGCTTAGGGTGGCCAGCGGGTCTGGGAATCCTGCTGCATCCCAAAAGGATGCTGTCCCTACTCTGGAGAATTGGTTCATTGAAATCCAGATGCACTTCTCTTTGCCCAAAGCGAGCTGGGAGGAAGGAAGGAAGGAAGGAAGGAAGGAAGGAAGGAAGGAAGGAAGGAGACCAACCATGGTTCCTGGTTCCTCTGGTGCAGCTCTTTCTTCCAGAGCTAGTCTGGAGTCATGTCTGTGTTCAGGCTGATGCTCTACTCTGCTGGGGGGACCAGGGGAGGTGATCTGTGGAGCCCCATGTGCCCTAACCCTAATCCGGGGACACGGGGGGCTGATGGATGGGGCTTGGCAGTGTAGGCTTATCTCACCTTATCAGGATTTCCCTGACAGCAGTGCACTGCAGACAGAGCAGAGTCCACCCGGTGGCTGTGATAGGGCTGCCATGTGCCACCCATGACATCGCCCCAGGTGTTGCAAAGGTCTCCCCTGTCCTGGGAGCTGTGTTCATGAAGCTAGATGAGGGCTGGCAGGATGGGGACTGGTATGCCTCCCCCAAGGCTGGGGAAGGGCTCTGCTCGGGGGTACCCCAGACCTGGGAGAACCAGCTTTCCACTACCCCGTAAGGATCCATAGAGCCCTCCTGCCATGGGTTCTGCCTCACTGTGCTCACTGTCCCAGTGCCCCTGGGGCTGTCCGGTACGTGCGTTGTGCCCCCTTATGCCCAGCACCCTGAGGCTGCCCTGTGCCTGGGCTATGTTGGCAGCCCTGTGGGGCCCCACAGGGAGAGATCCATGGGGCAACACAGGACAGCCTTGGCTGACAAGTGTAGACTGCATCAGGGACACAAAACCTAGTTTGGGTTTGTCTGGAAGATAACAGGGGATAAGAAGAGATGCCCAATGCTCTGGCCTTCACCGCGCAAGCAGCCAGTGGGTTACAGGGCTGGGTCTGCGGCAGAGCTCCCCACTGTGTAACCATGCAGCTACTACCCTGCTGCCAGCAGCTGGCACGAGGCTGGTGTCTGGCTGGACAGCAAGGAAGTGGGGCTGAGCCCTGGGCTATCCACCCCAACAGGCAGCACTGCCAGCCCTGCGCTCAGCTCCGCTGATGTGGCTCAAGGCCGTAGACAAGGCCAGTGCGGGGCTAAGCCACCAAGGACTCAGGGCTGAGCCTGCAGTGGGGGAGCACTGAGCTCTGGTGGAAATGCCAGCAGTCATGGTTCATGCAGCAAGGGTGGGCAGTGGGTCCCAGCCTGGGTCAACAGGAGCTCAGAAATGGGCTGGTGAAGCAATTTTTTCCCCCTTCTCTGCATGCCATGTTCCATTTGGGGCTCCCCAGTACAAGAAAGATCCCATACTGGAGTGAGCCTGGTGAGGGCTGCTGAGCTGGTCAGGACAAGCTAGGCTTATTTGGGCTGAAGGAAAGGAGAAATCAGAGTTTATCTGCCCTGAACTCTGAGTCATGGCAGGGCTCATTTCTTCTCCTTTTGCACTCCCCAGGCCAGCATTGGCATTGGGGTAATGCCTCCTATGGAGACATCCTGCAGGCAGGGACTGGATAAATGGATTGTGTGAGTGACTGCCAGACCTAGGGCCTCATCCATGTCTCGGTGCCGACACACCCCCAGATGTCCCTGTGTCCAGCCTTGCCCTTCGCCCCAGCCAGCCGGCAGCACTGGCTCCCCATCGTGTCTGTACTATGCATCCTGCTGGCCATGCCCTGCTCATGTCCCCAGGGGACAGGCACCCTCGGAGGGGATGCACAGCTCTCCCTTCTGGAAAAGGAATTGCTGCAGTACTGGATATAAGACTCTGCTTTTTACTGCTCTAAGCTGGAACTTACAGCTTTGTGGAAGGAAGGATGAACGTATGTCCATCCTGTGCAATAGGGCATCCAGGGCATCCAGGGCATCCATGACTCTGGACATGAAAGGCAGAACAGGGAAACAACTTCATGAGAGAAAATGTTTTGTGAAGTTGGAAGACAAAATTCAAGCTGGAATGAGCAAAGGAATGGTGCAGTTATTTCACACCTGAGTTTGCATTATTAGTTCAAGCACCTGGCAGAACTAGGGGAGACCCTTGAGGGCTCCTGTGGACTCTGGCATGCACCCACAAGTTCCTCCACCCCATGCTGGTGGGTTGGTGCTCACCAGGCTGGCAGCCAACACAACCACCACCTGTCTGCCTAGGAGAGCCTGGGTCAAGCTGTGGCCCCATGTGACATCTTTGTCCCACCTGAATCCTTGGCACCAAGACCCCACGCCAGTGCCACTCTGTCACACTTGTATGGCACCCTCACCACACAGCAGCCAGGAGTGCTCCAGCCTGCTGCATCAGGCTGCTCAGGCTTTCCATCAGCCTGATAGAGATGGTGGCACTTGGGATGTGGTGGGAGTCAGATTATTCTGCTGTTTTTGTGGCATTTGCCTGGCTCCCTTGGGACCAGAGGCCAGGATGGTCTCACCCGCCCCCTGCAGTCCTGGCTCTATGGAGAGCACTGGTTCAGGCTGGGGTGGCACTGGTGCCCATGGGTGTTCAGGCCACCCTGGGCAAGGACAGCCCACATGCCTGGCCCCAGGCCCTGGGACAGCTGTGCTGGTTGTCATCATGTAGCATCTGCCTGAGTCCTTCGAGGAAAGAGCCATCCCTCCAGGATATATTGTCTAATACATATTTATAGGGGAAGGGACTACAGAGGCAGAATTTTATTCTCTCTTGTCAGATTCTCATTGCAGAAGCAGAGCTGGCTCCATCAGCTATTTTCAGTGTGAGTCTGGGCTGTAGAGACAATGGGGATGGTCAGGCTCTGCACATCTGCGGGTCCTGCAGCTCACAGCAGCCATCTCCCACCCTGGGTTCTCAGTCAGAGCTGCAGCCTCCTCAAGGTCTTTTCCAAGAGTCAAAGAGCATCCTGAAGGCCCTGGGCAGCCTTGTCTGGGTGACCCTGCTTGGGCCAGGGACTAAACAACCACCAACCTCAGCAAGGAGGTGTGCCTTGCTTCCAGCAGTAAATAACCAGCCTTGCCTATGGGAAAATACAGAAAGCTCCAAGACATAAGGAACAGAAAGAAAACCACCCCAAAACCACCACAAGGCACAGAGATTCCTTGTAAGAGATCAGATAGTGATGGTAGGAGGAAATTCCTAGCATTTTCTGTTTTCCCTTAGCTCCTAGGCAATTCTCCATGCCATTGTGATCTTGGGAGCACCTGGTTTTACTGCCCTGGTGAACACCTCCCTTTAAATTATGGAAACTACCCAGGAGGAAGCAGCTTTACAAGGAGGAGTGGTACCTGACTGGTGCATATCACTGCACTCCAGGTGAAGGTCAGATAAGTGATGAGTCAGCAGGAGCTGGGTTGACCAAGAGCAGGAGAAGCAGCAGCTCAGAGCAGGGACCCCATTCCCAGCATGTGTGGGAGCCTGGCAGGAGCTGTGGGCTGGCACGCTGGGGAGAGAAAACGTCACGGGATGGAGGCATTTCTGGAAAGCATAGTCTCTTTTCTTTCAATGTTCAAGGAAAACTGTGGACTGGTATTATCATCTCTTGGGGAATGAGATGAAGGGACCAAAGCACCTTGACAAGAGAAAAAATTCCCAGATGCTTCAGGTTTCCTTCCCATTGTGTACAACAGCTGTGACTGAGCTCTGCCCGTGACAAACGCTGGGAAGGTTTGGGTGCCTGCAGCCGGAAGTGTGTGTGGTGCCAGGTGAATCATTTACTGCAGAGTCAGGTGAACAAGCCACAGCATGTGTGTGTGGTTGTCACTCCCAGGTGGCAGAGCAGGGCCGGGTGTGCAGCCAGCTCCACCCTGAGCACTCATGGGGGCTGTCAGGGCTGCAGCCCATGCACACTGGCCTGCAGCATCCACGCCATGTCCACATCATCGTATGGTGCAGCAAAGGGGTACGAGTGCAGGACAAGCTTAAAAACTGGAGGATTCCTCCTTGAACTCCACACACCTCCCAATAAAGCCAGTTTCCCTGATTTTGGCAAAGGAAGTAGCTGATTTCAGATGGCCTTGGGCCCCAGTGAATTTCTCCTTCCCACTGGAGCTGAGTCTGGTGCAACTAAGTCTAGGCTTCTCCTGGCTCAGTCCAATGAAATTGCTGTCTTGGCTGTCATTTGTAGGTCCAGCCTAGAGACAAGGCAATTCCAGCAATTTCTACAGCGGGCAAGCCTTGGGAACAGTCACACTACAGAGCCTCTGCAGATGTTGGCCAGCAGCAGGATGAGGCCAGCTGTGCCCAAGGCTGTTAAAGGTTGTCAGCAGTAACAGAGCAGGACAGTTACACAGAGCAGCAATTAATGGAGTGAGTCCCAGAGACATGCATGCTGCTGACACAAGGGATTCTGCAAAGAAAGCTGGGACCTGGGAGCTTCCTTGTCCCCTGGCCAAAGATGGTAGCCTGGGCCTGTGCTGCTGTTGTTACAACCCACTGGTCAGGGGAATGATGTTCAGCGTCAATTCTCACCAGGTTGAACAAAGCCACCAGACACATGTCAGGAACTCTTATGTTTCACAGTACGGTCACCATAACTCTGGCAATCAGCCCACTGCTTAGATTCAAAAGGTGTTGGCCAACAAACCTGTAGATTCTAATAATACAAGGTGCTGGCTAACAAGCCACAACACACCACTAGTGAAAAGTGCTGGAAAACGTCACAACACACTCCCATAAACTCCCCACTTGCACAACAAAGTTCAGTATTGAGTATGGGTGGAATATGATAAGTGTGCCTTGCCCAGGAGAGAAATAAACACAGACGACAAAGAGAGAGAACAAAGATTATCATCAGTATGTAGATCCCACCTTGGTCTTGTCACGTGTGTGATCAGGAGCTGGGGCTGTGGGAAAAAGAAGGTGAAAAAGAAAGGGAGGGAAAAGAGAGTGAGGGGGCCAAATCCACTTTCTTTTATAGTTAACCTGGTATAAGCCTCTTATGTAAACTTGACTTTTTGTGCCATTTTGTTCATGTATGCACAGCCAGACATTTCAGCCCTCCTGCAGGAAGTGTTGGACTAGGGAACTAAGCATGAAACGCAGGAGGGAGCAGGAAACTGGCTAAGAACGCACTGCCCAACCTCCATGTGACTCTCTCCTCCAATCACATCTTTCCTGGCATAAGTTATAATGTTTGAAACAAAACATGCCTATGCCTGGTCCAGCATAGCCATCAGGAATGGTGATTCTGCTGTAGCATCAAAGTTTTGTGAGCAGCAGGAGCCCATGGCTGGGGAATGAATCTGGCCTAGAAAACCACCAAGTTAATTAGAAATCCAGCTGCTCTTCCAGGAATCTGCCACTGGTGCATCTCTGAAGAAAGAGCAGTGCTGGTCAGGAGGTTGCATGTTTTTATTTTGGATTCTCATGGCACCTGCAATGTTGCTTTAATTCATCCTTGTGTCCATGTCAGTCATTTTGGAGGGCCAGAACAGCTTCACAGGCTCTCAAGCCTCGGGACTGCCTTTACCATGTGGCCACACCACATGCACAGTTACCTCATGATGCATTCTGGGAGCTGAAAGTCACCTTTCCCGTACTCTGTGGCCAGAGGTTCTCCAGGCAAGGAAAGGGCTGATTTTCATCAATTTCTTTTGGATTCAGATCACGGTCAAAGCAGAACTGACCATTTCTCTTGGCAACCACAAATAGAAACACAGGAGGGACCCCTCAAGTATTGCCATGCACCTCCACTTGTGAAGATGTACTTCAGAGTTATGCAGGGACATGGGCTTCCCGAGTTCTGTTGCAGAAACACTGGAGAAGCTGTGAGCACATTTGGTTTCTGTTTCCCTCACATTCCAGTTAGTGATGATGTAACCTATCAGGTCCTCAGACTGAGGTGGTGACTGAGGCACAAACCACAGCTCTGGCAGAGAGAGCTCTGCTTTCATTGCAGGCATGTCCTGGCAGCAAGTGGTGACCCTTCCAGACAGAGGATCCCACCAGAAGCCTTACCAAGCCGGCCAAATTCTGCACAGGGCAGAAGCCGCCCAGGTGACCTCATACGTGGAGATTCTCGGACGTGGAGTTCGCTTGCCAACCTGGCACAGGGAGGAAAGGCAGAGGGATGGAAGGCACAGCTGGGCTCCCGACCCTGCCACAGCAGGGAATCCCTGGCCAGGATTGGCTCCGAGGCCCGCTGGCGAGGGGTCTGCTCAGAGCTGCGGGCGCAGGGAAAAGTCTCCGGGCACCTGTGCCAGCCTGCCCGGGGGACATCACTCCCCCTCCATGCCCGGGGGATCTCAAAGACGCCCTCCCGGCCAGGAGCTGGCGATGGGCTACGCCCGGAGGTGACACGAGCCGAAGGTAGCCGAAAGGAGCCGAAGCGCCCCACTCGAGCCGGTCGGCGGAGTCGTGCAGCGCCCCCTGCGGGCCCGGCGACCCCGGCCCCGCTCTCGGCCCCTGCGGCCCCGCCGAGCATCCTCCAGCCTGCCCCGCCCCGGGAGTGAGAGAATCCAGCCGTGCGCAACCGCAGTGCCGCTCCATCCTGCCTCCATGTCTGCCCCGCCCAGAGCTCTTCCCCCTTTTGGGACCTTCCAAGGGTTCCAGAGCTATTCCTTGGTGCCCAGTCAGCACTTTTCATACAATCATAGAATATCCTGAGCTGGCAGGAACACACAAGACTCATCCAGTCCAGCCCCTGGCCCTGCCCAGACCCCCCAACACCCCCACCCTGTGCATCCCTGTCCAAACGCTCCTGGAGCTCTGGCAGCCTCGGGGCCGTGCCCATTCCCTGGGGAGCCTGGGCAGTGCCCAGCACCCTTCGGGGGAAGAACCTTCCCTGATCTCCAGCCTGGCCCTGCCCTGGCCCAGCTCCAGCCGTTCCCTCAGGTCCTGTCCCTGCTCAGTGCTTGCCCCTCAAGAGGAGCTGCAGCCTCCCTGGTGAAGTCTGAATAAACGAAGCACCCTCAGCTGCCCCATGTATGGCTTCACATCTAGACCCTCCACCATCCTCACAGCCTTCATTGGATGCTCTTTAATAGATTTATAATCTTGAATTGAGGTGCCCAAAAGCTCCTGGTGCCATGCCCACAAGGATGCCATGACTGTGGTGGGCCCATGCTCTTTGGGATGCTGTGCCCATGGCATGTGAGGGCTGACGGTCCCTGCTGCTGTGTAGGGTCAGTGTGATCATCAGCTGTAAGTGCAACCTGGACCTGTCTGACCAGCCAGTGCAGCCCATGCTCCTCCTCCCACTGCCTCCACCCTGAAAGGACTTTGGCTTCCGTGGCTACAACTACAGCTGATGGCCCTGTCCCACCATCACCACAATACCCATTGGTCTCCTCAGCTGGTTCCCCCTCAGTGGGGGGACATGACTCTGGGGGTTGCTCCAGCCTCAGGCCAGGCCATGCCATGCCAACCACTCTCCAAGTACCACCAGAGCAGGAAAGGGTCATAGTGGCAGGGTGGATAATGCGTGCTCTGCCTGAAACCACCAGTAGTCCCAGTTCTGAGGGACCTGCTGTCTCCATGAGCAGCTGCACACATGAAGGAGTGGGACATGTCCTACAGCCCCCCCTGCCACCACTGCCAGCCCTAGACTGTCAATAAACCCTGCCTAGGGCTGCTCCCTGCAGTGGAATGGAGAGACATGGGTGTCAGAGCTGGTGGCAGTATCTCCATTCTCCAGCACCGCACTGCCACAGTGAGGACATGTAAAGCCTTCAGCCATGGACTGCTGGTCCTGCTGCAGGGATGTGTATAGGGAGCCATCCCCTCAGCTCCCTAGACACCCGATCCCTGATCCCAGGTTGCCTGCAACACCTGGCATGGGCAGGGGCCTACTGAGGTAGGCAGGAGAATGCTGCTGGTCTCCCCTGCACTGATTTGGGAGGCAATGCCCTGCAGGGCAGTGGCACTGCAAGAAGTCAGCCCTGACTGCACCGTGGCATCATCCTGAGAGCAGAGACAAAGCCTGGAAGCATAGGAGGGGCTCTGGCTACCAGGCCAAAGGCAGGTAGCAAAGAGCAGGATATACCCAAAACACTCACTGGCAGGTAGCCACTGTCACATGAGGGTCCAGTGCTGCAGCCCCTTCCCCTGGAGCTGGAGTGGGACAGTGGGGAGCAAGGCAGGCCCCCAAGAAGGCAGGAAGGGATCAGACAGCAACAGGTCCCTGGTCTGTCCTGCCCAGCAAGGACACAGCTCAACCCCTTCAGCTGCAGCCATCACCCAAGGGTGGGAGCTGTGGGCCACAGCCCCTGATTCCTCCCTCCCTGAAAACTACACCTGCCTTCTACCACTCATTTATTTACAGAAACTGAACATTAAAACCACACGTGGGGCCAGTACAGACTTGTGCAACCCAGCTCCAGCCACTGGAAAGCCCCAAGTCCCCCACCTGGCAGCTGGGGGCAAAGACAGCCCAGTCCCAGTCACGGCTCTGCCTCCCTTCCCTCACTGCAGGAGGGGTGTGCAGTGTCTCTGGGGTCTGGTCCATGGCCAAGGGGCTCCAGTACCACTCCCCATGGATGTGAGAGCATGGAGTAGGCAGGAAGAGCAGCCCAGCCCTCACTGGTGGAGCTGGAGGTTGGTGTGCAGCAGCCACTCAATGGTTTCCAGCAGGTAGGCCATGCCATAGTGCTGGGCGATGTTCTGGAAGACGTTGACATGGTCCATGAAGGTCTGGGGAGAAGAGAACAGGGAGGGAAGGAGGCTGCCCAGCATCCTGGGCAGCTGGGGGCTCTGATGGAATGCCTGGGCAGCGCTGGCCAGAGGGCAGCTCAGCGCAGGTGCCAGGGGACGTGCAGTTGGAGCAGAGGCAGAGAAGGCACAGAGGGCATCTTAGGGCCCCTCACTGTCCCTCTCTGAGCTGCTGGGTTGAGGCTATGCTGGGCAGGTGTTAAAGTACCTGGGAGGAGATGGTGAGGGTGAAATCTCCAGCACAGTTGCAGTACACAGGCATGTGGGTCTCCTTCATGCCATGGCACTTCTTGCACACCTGGATGCCAAAGAGGTTCAGGTGGGTCAGGAGATGAGGCCAAGTCCTTCTGCCAGTGGCAAAGTGAAAGCGTCCAGGGTCAGACAAGGCCCGTGCTTACCAGGTCCTGTAGCACAAAGGCCATCAGCTTCTTCTGCAAGGCTTCCACCAGCGCCATCTCGATGGCATCGGTGTTATACTGCAGCTGGCAGTTGGGGCAGACCCAGCCGGGCAGCATCAACCCATCCTAGAGGCAAAGAGAGGCAGGTGAAAACCACAAGTCCCACACACTGGGATGGTGGAACTTGTTTCTGGAGAGAACAGAACATAAGCCAAAGCCCAAGCATGCTCAGACCCATCACATGCAGCTAGAAAAGATGAACAGAAAATTGGCTTTAGGTGAGGGTGATCATGGGCAGCAGGCAGAGCTGCAAAACAAAGAGGAGATAAAGAGACTAAGTGGGTAGGGTGATGGACTGGCCTCCAGCTCCCTGCTGTACTAGGGCCTCTATTGTTCCTAGGAAAAAGGCTGCACCTGGGAGAGGGCAGGGTCCTTGCACAGGTCCAAGTCCCTGCAGAAGTTGCAGTTCCTGCAGATGACTTCAGGAAGCACGTAGGAGCGGCAAGGATCCCGAAACTGGGCTGCTTCTGAGAACTCGCCCACCTCGATGAGGCGCAGCAGGTCCCGGCGTAGTTTGTTCACCTGGTTGGTTATGTTGGCGTCCAGGGAGAGGACCTGCAAGGATTAGAGCCAAATGAGCCTACCAGCAGAGACTGTTCTCAGCAGGACAGCTCAGATCCTTGTGACTCATATGGATTCAGGGCACTATGAATTGGTTGTAGATCCCTCCTGGGAAAAGCTGCAGCAATGGACAAGGTCCAGAATTTCAGTCTAGACCCCAATCCTTCAGCCAAGGGGCCTGGCGCACCCCACTGACCTTGCAAACATATTTGATGAACTCCAGCGCTGGGTTGTTGAGTGGCAGGTAGGAGCCAGGCAGGACTGGGAACATGTCTGAGGGCTCTGCGGCATTGCGGGACCCAGCCATCTTCTTCTGGATCTTCTGGGTGATGGTGAAGAAGCTCTGGGTGAGCTCATTGGCCACGTAATCCTGTGAGAAGGTGATCATACCTAGAAGGATAAAGCAGAGAGTGTTTGAGCTGATTGGTGGCACATAGGGACAGCAAGGTGGATGGCTCTCTGCCTGCAGCAGGACTGCCCCGGGGCTTGGCACTCACCAGGCATGGCCCCCAGCTCCCCCAGAGCTTCCTGGGACACCTGGCTGGTGCTCCTCCTCTTGATGGGGGTGCTCCCAGGGGTGTTACGCCGCAGTTCCTCCTTCATGCTGTGGTACACAGCCACAATGTAGGCTGGAAAGACACAGGCAAGGCTTCAGCTCCTGCCCAGAGCTGGCACTGGGGGGCACAGTGACCTCATCCTCTCCCCATACTGCTCACCTGATACAATCATCAAGAAGTAGCTCTGGCAGGAGGCAGCCTGGGGCAGGAATTGCGCGATGTTCCAGTTGTTCTCCAGCAGCTCCTCCATATCTGGCTCCCCTTCCTCCTCCTCTTCTTCCCTCGCCACCTCCTCATCCTCTTCCTCACTGTCCTCGTCCTCCAGTGCCTGCCTCATGTTGGTGTCCTTCTGGGGGACCAGCGATGCCACAGCACTCCCTCATGTCCAGCCAACATCCCCCTACTGTGCTCAACCTTGCTTCCAAGGGACAGGGTGCTTCCCATCTCTTACCTCCCCATAGTGGATGCGAGAATCCACTTTTCCCTTGATACCTCCATAATTTGCTGGGTCCATCCAGAGCAGGAACTCCCAGCAGCGGGAGAAGGAGATGGTCAGAGAGTGGAAGATCTCCTTGGAGTGGATGCTGGAGGGAGGAAACTGCAGTCAGTCCCTGCGTCAGCATCATCTCTTCTTCATGGGACACTGTGGGGAGGTGGTGCTGGCCAGGAGAGAGAGCCTTTCCCATCCGACCCCTGCCAGGGATCCCAGGGTAAGTTGTGCCCAAGGACACTTGGCTCTCTGTTCTTGTGTCAAGGTGCCTATACCACAGGTGGGATGCTGAGAGCCAGCCAGGGGACAAGTTGCTGGGCATCTCAGGTTCTCCCGGAGATCTCTTTAGGATTGAATCCTATGAGTATTCTTGGAATACTGCTTATAGAGGACATCTAGGGACAGATCACTACTCCAGGCATGACAGCAAGAGAACTGTGAAGCCTTGTCCCTTCAGTAGCTTTGCCAAAAAAAGTAATAAACTCAGTTCCGAGGCGTATCAGAATGCAAAAAGTCAGCATCCTCCTCCCTGGCCTTGAGTCCTGCCCCAGCCCCACCACCCACGAGCCCATCTCCAGGTGCAGCCCACCTGTTGATGATGTACTCCATGTAGCTGATGGCATCCTCAATGCGCCGCTTCTTGGTGCACAGGATGATGCGGTTGAAGTTGGCGTAGACCACAGAGGAGCCCAGGCGCTTGAACTCAGCCACCAGCCTGCAGCAGGGCATGGGGTGGGGTCAGCGGGCAGGAAAGCAATGCCCGAGGGGCAGATGCAACCCACAGAAGACGTGTTGATCCATCAGCCTGGAGTCAACATGCAGCAACACTGCGCAAGGGAACTCACCCAAAGAGGATGAGAGGTCCACCCTACTGCCCATCTCTCTAGAGGATCACTTGGGTGCCAGCATCCTGGTCACTAACATCACCCTCTCCATTCCCCATCCACCAGTGTGGCATGATTCAGACCTCACTTACTGCAGGAAAAGCTTCTTCATCATATTGTGGAGTGTGCGGTGCAGTGCTGGGTCGTAGAGCAGGGAGGAAGGAGAGCGGAGCCAGCGGTAAAAGTGAATGACCTGGTTGTCTGCATAGACGTTGTGGTACTGCGTAATCTCCTTCACCCAGCTCACCACCATGCTCTTCATGATCCTGCCAGCGAGCAGAGGTCAGCATAACCCCATCAGCAACCCTCTCCCCTTCCTTGACAGGGACGTGTTTATGGACACACTAGAGGATTTAGAGCAGGAACTCCCTTGTTTAGCCCTCAGCACACGAGCCACAGGGTAAATATGTGCCTCTGCAACCTGGTGGAGCATGAACAAAGGAGAAAGTAACACCCCCACACATCTGCTGGCTGAGGCACCAGGCAGCTCTGAGGATCTTCCAATGTGTTGGAAAAGATGCCTGCCACGCCCTCGAGACTTGGATTTATACTTGGAGCACCCTACAAGCCCTATTGCTGGGGAAAGGCTAAAGCCAGGAGGGAATAAGGCAGGACCCTGAGGGGACCTGCCAGGATGGAGACCACCTGCTCTACCTCTTACAGTTTCTCAAGCCACACCTGAAAGTGTTGGAGCAGAGGGCAGTCTCATCATAGCTGGCTGGGATGTTGGCAGCTTGGTTCCCTGTCACCATGTCCTCCAGGGATGCCTGCTGAATCACATCGAAGCTAATGCTCATGCTGGAGCCTCCTTCCATGTCATTCACGTGGTGGGACTGCAACACGGTGTTCACAGCCAGGCTCTGAATGTCCAGCTCCAGACACACTAAGACCAGACATAACTGTCAGCAGGGAGGCATGGAAAGGACCAGAAACACCCTCCCTGCTGCTGCCGGAAGTGATTTTCACAGGTACAGGGTGATCTATAGGTGCTGCTGCACTCAGAGGGGAGATGCTTTCACAGGCATGACTGGACCTTCAAAGGTCTTGACTGAGCCTTGTCTTTCAACAAGATTTGGACCTACTGACCCTCTGGGGACCACCAGTTTTCCTGGAAGCTGCAACAGTGGACCTCAGAAGAACTCATTACACTCAAGCTGCCTCAGAGAGACTTGTCCCAGTGTCACCAGGGATGACCAGGTGAGCTGTCCTTGGGCTAACACATTGCAGGTGGTCTGGCAAGTGCTGCTGTCATTGGTCACTGGTAAAGAATCCCCATTTTGATGCCTGCACATGTTACTGGTGAGCCTTCCCTATTCCAGGACATGCCCCTTTCATCCACATTGCCCATATTGATGTTGAAACCCAAAAGCTGCTGGTTACAACTATCACCATAGAGACTCTTTGAGGACTGCATCCACTGCAGGACTCACAGAGCAGGATCCAGCTCTGCCCTGTTCAGTGCTACCACCCTCCTCCATCCTCACCTGTGGAGTAGCAGCCAGGGTTATTGATCTCAACTGAGGCTTTCTCATCAAACTCCATGACCAGGCGGTTGTCATCAGCCTCCTTCCCCCCCAGGTCAGGGCGGGCTGTGGGGGACAGCCACAACAGGTGGTTGTGACGACAAAGGTGGCGTGAGAAGAACAGGTCGGAGCCGAAGGTGGAGATGTCATCAGGGAGGTTCCCAATGGGGATGTGGTAATACCTGAAGCACAGAGAGGTCAGTGGTCATTGGCGTGAGCATGGCTGCAGGGAAAACAGGGACCCTGCCTGTCCCCTCAAGGGACGAGGCTGCTCCTGTGGTCCCACTGAGGGCACGGCAGCCTCAGGGAAACATGGCCATCTTGGGTACCTGCTCATCTCAAAAGCTTGGGAGAGGCAGGTGTCCAGGTTGAGGTAGTGGCGGATCATGCGGCGGGCGGCATGGCGCTGCCAGTCCAGGACCGAGTAGCTCATGCCATCTTCTAGCCGGATGGGGACCAAGGGGAACTCCTCTATGATGGGGATCCCATTTGCCAGCCGTTTCAGGTCCCAGTTGGACTGCACAGCCACCAATGTGGGGCCCCGGCGCTCATCCTGCACCAAGGAGAAAGGGACATGTCCTGGTGCACCTTTCACCTGCTCAGCAGGAAGCTGGTGGTGTCAGGTACCCCACCCCACAGCAGGTCCCCATGGTCCTGGGACAGCACACCCCAGCATTCCTGAAGCACCCACCTACCTCCAGATCACCAGCTCTCCAGGTGAGTGAAGGGATGGAGAGAGATCCTGAGGTGGCCTTGCTGCTGGCAGTGCCCCAGGTAAGCTCCCCACAAGCAAAACAAGCACCCAATTCTTGACGTTGGGTCCAGCAGTTACATGCAGTTGTTCTTGGAACTGGTTCACTACTGCCTTCTACAGCATCCTTCCCTCAGTCCCCATAGTCCCACTGAAACCTTCCCCCCACCTTCATCACACCTTGTAGCCCAAGAGCAGCCGCTGGACACCTCTGTAGATGGCCTTGGGGTCGGTCTCAGCGCGCACCTCGAAGGTGTGTTTGTCTGGGGGCAGCAGCTCCTCGCCCACCTTTTCCAGAAGAGCCGTGCGCTCTGCTGAGAACAAGGTGGTGAGGTTTGGCATCTGGTTGCTGCGTACCTGGGTGCAAGAGGGAGCAGGTCAGAGCAGGGGGAGAGCGACCCTGGGATGTGTGGTGCCAGGGGCCCTGCCAAAACATGGCAGGGATGTGTGATGTATGGAGAAACCTCCTGCTGCCTGGTCATACCAGGGAATGGTCTGGGGTGGAAGGAACCTTTAAAAGTTGTCTAGTCCAACCCCCTGACATGGACAGGGACACCATATAATCTCAGAATTGTTTAGGTTCGAAAATACCTTTAAGGTCAAGTCCAACTGTTCACACAACACTACCAAGGCTACCACTAAACCATGTACCCAAGTGTCACATCCTCACATCTTTTAAATCCCTCCCGAGACAGTAACTCCACCACTGCCCTGGGCAGCTGTGCCAGGGCTTGACAACCCTTTTGGTCAAGTTTTTCCTAATATTCAACCTAAACCTCCCCTGCTGCAACTTGAGGTCAACTAAACCAGATTGCTCCAGGCCCCATCCAACCTGGTCTTGGACACTTCCAAGGATGGGGCAGCCACAGCTTCTCTAGCAAACCTGTGCCAGGGCCTCACCACCCTCACAGGGAGCAATTTCCTCCCAATATCCCATCTAACCCTGCCCTCTNCATTGGTCACTGGTAAAGAATCCCCATTTTGATGCCTGCACATGTTACTGGTGAGCCTTCCCTATTCCAGGACATGCCCCTTTCATCCACATTGCCCATATTGATGTTGAAACCCAAAAGCTGCTGGTTACAACTATCACCATAGAGACTCTTTGAGGACTGCATCCACTGCAGGACTCACAGAGCAGGATCCAGCTCTGCCCTGTTCAGTGCTACCACCCTCCTCCATCCTCACCTGTGGAGTAGCAGCCAGGGTTATTGATCTCAACTGAGGCTTTCTCATCAAACTCCATGACCAGGCGGTTGTCATCAGCCTCCTTCCCCCCCAGGTCAGGGCGGGCTGTGGGGGACAGCCACAACAGGTGGTTGTGACGACAAAGGTGGCGTGAGAAGAACAGGTCGGAGCCGAAGGTGGAGATGTCATCAGGGAGGTTCCCAATGGGGATGTGGTAATACCTGAAGCACAGAGAGGTCAGTGGTCATTGGCGTGAGCATGGCTGCAGGGAAAACAGGGACCCTGCCTGTCCCCTCAAGGGACGAGGCTGCTCCTGTGGTCCCACTGAGGGCACGGCAGCCTCAGGGAAACATGGCCATCTTGGGTACCTGCTCATCTCAAAAGCTTGGGAGAGGCAGGTGTCCAGGTTGAGGTAGTGGCGGATCATGCGGCGGGCGGCATGGCGCTGCCAGTCCAGGACCGAGTAGCTCATGCCATCTTCTAGCCGGATGGGGACCAAGGGGAACTCCTCTATGATGGGGATCCCATTTGCCAGCCGTTTCAGGTCCCAGTTGGACTGCACAGCCACCAATGTGGGGCCCCGGCGCTCATCCTGCACCAAGGAGAAAGGGACATGTCCTGGTGCACCTTTCACCTGCTCAGCAGGAAGCTGGTGGTGTCAGGTACCCCACCCCACAGCAGGTCCCCATGGTCCTGGGACAGCACACCCCAGCATTCCTGAAGCACCCACCTACCTCCAGATCACCAGCTCTCCAGGTGAGTGAAGGGATGGAGAGAGATCCTGAGGTGGCCTTGCTGCTGGCAGTGCCCCAGGTAAGCTCCCCACAAGCAAAACAAGCACCCAATTCTTGACGTTGGGTCCAGCAGTTACATGCAGTTGTTCTTGGAACTGGTTCACTACTGCCTTCTACAGCATCCTTCCCTCAGTCCCCATAGTCCCACTGAAACCTTCCCCCCACCTTCATCACACCTTGTAGCCCAAGAGCAGCCGCTGGACACCTCTGTAGATGGCCTTGGGGTCGGTCTCAGCGCGCACCTCGAAGGTGTGTTTGTCTGGGGGCAGCAGCTCCTCGCCCACCTTTTCCAGAAGAGCCGTGCGCTCTGCTGAGAACAAGGTGGTGAGGTTTGGCATCTGGTTGCTGCGTACCTGGGTGCAAGAGGGAGCAGGTCAGAGCAGGGGGAGAGCGACCCTGGGATGTGTGGTGCCAGGGGCCCTGCCAAAACATGGCAGGGATGTGTGATGTATGGAGAAACCTCCTGCTGCCTGGTCATACCAGGGAATGGTCTGGGGTGGAAGGAACCTTTAAAAGTTGTCTAGTCCAACCCCCTGACATGGACAGGGACACCATATAATCTCAGAATTGTTTAGGTTCGAAAATACCTTTAAGGTCAAGTCCAACTGTTCACACAACACTACCAAGGCTACCACTAAACCATGTACCCAAGTGTCACATCCTCACATCTTTTAAATCCCTCCCGAGACAGTAACTCCACCACTGCCCTGGGCAGCTGTGCCAGGGCTTGACAACCCTTTTGGTCAAGTTTTTCCTAATATTCAACCTAAACCTCCCCTGCTGCAACTTGAGGTCAACTAAACCAGATTGCTCCAGGCCCCATCCAACCTGGTCTTGGACACTTCCAAGGATGGGGCAGCCACAGCTTCTCTAGCAAACCTGTGCCAGGGCCTCACCACCCTCACAGGGAGCAATTTCCTCCCAATATCCCATCTAACCCTGCCCTCTAGCAGTGGGAAGCCATTGCTCCTTGGCCTGTCACTCCATCCCTTGTCCAAAGTTCCTTTCCAGCTCTCTTTAGGCACTGGAAGGGGCTATAAGGTCTCCCTGGAGCCTTCTCTTCTCCTAGCTGAACACCCCCAGCTCTCCCAGCCTGTCTCCAGAACAGAGGGGCTCCACCCTCATCAGAGTATCTCCATGGCCTCCTCTGAACCTGCTTCAGCAGCTTCACGTCCTTCCTATGTTGTGGACCCCAGGGCTGGAGGCAGCTCTGCAGGTGGGGTCTCACCTGAGCAAGGCAAAAAGGCAGAATCCCTCCCTCCCTCCCTCCCCTGCTGCCCACGCTGTGGGGAGCAGCCCAGGACACGGGACATTTCTGGGCTGCCAGTGCACATGGCCAGGGTGTGTCCAGCCTCTCACCCATCAGCACTCCCAATTCCCCACCCTCCACAGCCCCTCTTACCTTGTCCAGCACGAAGACAGCAGCCTTGCGCTGCGAGGGGATGAAGAGGCCCAGGAGTGCCTTGCTGCCCTGGGAGCTGTGGTACAGGTAGATGTGGCGAATGCTTCCTGGAGACACAGAGCCCAGAGCATCAGTGGTGCTCACAGGTGCCAGGTGCCCCAGGAGTCCCTCTCCCAGAATGCCTTACCTGGCTCCAGGTAGGTGAACTGGGCCAGTGAGCGCATCTCCAGGTGCTCGATGTCGAAGGTTTCCGCCTCTCGCCCTGCCAGGTGCCGCACGAGCTGCCTGCTGACCATACACACGCAGCCCAGGTGGATCAGGGCACGGAACAGCAGTGGCACCTGGAATGATGGGGAGAGATGTGATGGAACAACTGCTACTAAGCTCCACTTGGGGGTTGCAGACTTAGAACAACCCAGATTAAAACCCACAGGTAGCATCTATCTCAGGTGCCTTGGCATGAGTTTGGTATTATCAGCCTTGTTAAAAGTATAGAACAGGTATCTCAAAATCCACGTCTTCCTGTCTAGGCCCAGATACTACCATCAAGGTACTTTGAAGGATGTGTGGAGCAATATTTGGGCAATCTTTTGCTGCTCTGCCACTTGTGGTTTGTCACTCCGAGGCAGGGGCTCCATCTGAACCTCCAGATAATCAGCATGGTGGGAGACTCACCACAGATTCATCCTGTTTTATTAACCCTGCAGCTGTCAAATCCACTGCTGCAGGAGACTCCTGAATGGCTTGCTGAGGAACCCTGTCCCAAACTAGTGAGAAGCAATAAACATTTCTTGCCTGATTGCTCTTCCCTTGTGCTAGTTTTAGTTGTAGAGGCCCCTCACATCTCTTCAGCAAGATGAAGCATTTCCATCTAAGTTCTATCCCTGAAGGCAAACTGTTCCCTCCCTTGCATCCTCCTGTGTTACTCCTGCTGCTTTTTTTGGGATCACGATCACAATCACACTGCAGATGTTTAAAGATCAAGATAGATCTTTCCTTGCCCAGGTCTGTGTCCAGCTGGGTTAACGGTGTCTCTCAGAAGCTCCACAACCCCTTGGGCAACCTGCTCAACAACACTTGCAGAAGAAGTTTCTTCTGTTATTTACCCAGAATTTTCATGTTTCATGTTGTGTCCACTGCCTCCCATTCTCTCCTGGGCACCAGAGCAGAGCCTGACTCTTCTTCTCCACTCTTCCCATCAAGTAGGTCCTCCGAGCCTCTTCTGGGCTGCACAGTCCAACTCACTCAGCCTCCCCTCAGATGACAGATGCTGCTACAGCCATGATAAACTACATTCTTTCATATCTTTAAAATTTCTCCAAGCCCTTTGTTTTACTCTAGCTGCTCATTTTAATTTCTCCTTAGCTTCTTGATTTTTTCCTCTTCTCACTTATTAAACACTACTAGAGCAGAGAGGACTCAGGTTTGCTAGAGGAAGGTCTATAGATACAAAGAATTTGGGTATATGCCAGTCACTTTGGACAAGTAATCTGAAGTAAGTTTTGGGTGCTGCTTACTAAACCTCAATAAGGTTTGGTAGGCACCATTTTCAATTGCTGATGGCATATATGGTTTTCAACCTTTTTCATCACCACAGGATTTCACAGGCTCCACGTAATCATTAAGAGTTGTGCCTTGCCTTGAGAGACCCTTCTTCAAATTTTTCAAAAGCAGAAACTTAAGGTGAACAAAAAAGTTTCCTTTAACCGTGTCCCACTGGAATGCTTCCCAGGTTATACTAGTAATTTCAGTATCAAAAGTCTCCCAACTCTGTGATGCTCTTTTTGCCCTTGAAGCCTCCTGCAACTCAGAAAGCACTTCACAGCCAGTGGCACCTCTACTCACACCAAAGCTTGTCCTACTCAGGACTTTTCATCCATAATAATCCTACGGTGTATTTTTGTATCAAATTCACCTGCCTTTACACTTTCTTTAACTCCACTCTTAGAACAGTGTGGTCTATTCTGCCACTTCCACACAGGCCAGGTCTTTGCAGTACAACATCTTCTTAGTTAAATTCCTGTCACCAGGTTTTGATCTGCTGGACAAACCAGTATCCTCACTGAAAGAAAGTGTCCCAGGTTCTCACCGTCATTTTCAGCACTGGCCAACTGAATTTTAGCCTCATTGTTTTCTACAAAATTTCGTTTAGGTTATTCTTGCTCTTCCCAAACTTTCAAGTTGTATGCTGTTCTTTTTCTAAACCTTTAACAACCTTGTTTTAGAAGACGTGGCACTCAGACACTCAGACCTACGTACCACTCCACATAAGTTGGGTTTTTGCCCAGCTTTACTCCAAATGCCCCTTCTCTTTCCTGGTTCCAATACCAGCAAAGTATTGGAACTGGCTCTGGATTAGTTTAGAGGAAGCTCTCCATTTCTTTCCCCAAAGTTCCCTAACTCCAAATAAACCAAAATCCCTTTCTTAACATACTGTAACCCACGTACTGATATTCAACATTTCTGTCCATATGAGCGTAACTCCCAGTTCCCTGGACAGTGTCCAGGGTCTTGGATTTTTGGTGTCTCACCACTGGAACTCAGACTAACAAGCTACTGCTCAGCAACTCTTGAAGACGAGCACCTGGAGGAGTTACCTGGGTCTCATACACTCCCTCGATGTCTGGAGCAGAGAGGTCCGCGTTGATTTCGTTGATGTGCTCTTGGTACATGTCTTCAAGGACAGAGTATTCGTACAAGTTGTAAACCAAGTTTGAGCGAGGCAGGATCCTGTTTACCTGCCAAGGTAAAAGACGGGATTATTGGGACACTTCCCACCACATGGCACCACTGCCAGGAGCCAGGCCAGCTCCTAGTGCCCCTCTCTCCTAAGGAAATCAGTGGGTTATGCTCATGCATGTTACAAATTCCTGTAACAGAGAACTTGATTTCCAGCAGGCTGGGATTAGAAGAGGGACTAGTGCCTGGATGAGGGATATCCATGGGGTGGGAGAATGAGATGTTGCATGGCGGATGCTTGTAACTCCTGCTTACAGGGGAGGTGAAATGCCTTATCTCAGTGCAAGCAGATGTTTCTCCTTCCAGAAAGGGCAGGTCCTCACCTTCCTGTAGGTTGTTCCCTCCTCTGGCTTTGGGACACGCTGGTTGACATAGAAGACACGGGGGATGCTCAGCTTGATGCAGTGCAGGTCACTGCCTATCACCGCCCATAGCCGGAACAGCCCAGGCTGGCTGGTTTCGGCGATCTGCAGGACATGGGGCGTGAGGTCAGTCTTAGCAGCAGATCCAGTGTGCCTTCAGGGCTTACATCTACACTGCAGAGCGCTCTGGGGATCTACATGATTAGCTGGTGGTTAAACACAAAGCAGGGGGTTTAGAGAGCCATCACTTTCAGCTCTGGACTCCCTGTGTCCTGCTACTGTCCCAGGGTACTGTGAAGAAAACTCTGCTTCAGGCTGGTGAACCAGCTCCAGGGAATGTCACTCAAGTCACTCTGAAGTCCTGGATCTGCAGCTTTGAGACCTTTCTGGAGGGTGAAGTGGGTGACAGGGGCTGGGCTTAGGTGGCCACACATAACAAAGGTTTGTGAAAAACACCTGGATGGCACCACCCCACCTCTTCATTGGCTGCTTCTAGGCATCACTGGAATCCTGTGCCCAATGCTGGGCTCCTCAACACAGGACAGACACACTGAATAGAAGGGCCAGAAGAAGGAAGAAGGGATTGCAGCATCTTTCATATCAGGAAAGGCTGGCAGAACTGGAACTGTCCATCCCAGAGCAGATAAAGCTCAGAGGGATCTCATCCACATAGAAATATCTAAAGGGAAATGCGGAGAAGACAGAACCTGACTCTTCCCAGTGGTGCCTAGTGACAGGACATCATGGGCACAAAGCAGAATGCAGGAGGGTCCCTTTGCATGTCAGAAACTTTTTCCCTGCAAAGGTGAACCTGGTCCAGGTTGCCTAGGGAAGGTGTGCACTCCCCATCCTTGGAGATATTCCAGGACATGGTCCTGGGACTCCAGCTCTGGGTGGCCCAGCTTGAGCAGGATGTGGGACCAGAGGGACACCAGAGCTGCCCTAGCCTCAGCTGATGTTTTTGCGGTTCTGTGACTGCACAGCACTGCCCGTGGGCTGAGCTAGAGCTGCCCCACTGGCAGATGTACACACACACATCCCAGAGTCACCAAGAATTACTCTGTGGGCACCTGTTTCCATACAGATGTGCCTGAGTCTGAGGCTCTGCAGCCCCTCCTGGGCTTCCTAGGGCTAACACCTACATGGGCTAGGTCAGGGTTCCTGAACTTCACTGTTTGACCACAGAGTGTAAATGTGAGGCTTGTGCCCCAGGCTGGTCTGTGGCAGGTCCCCTTCCCAGTACCTGCACGACCTGCCAGGGCAAGTCCAGGATGCTGCGCGCTGTCCGGCGCAGGTACCCGCTCAGCCCTTTGGAGAGGGCGTCGCGGACCACTCCTCCCCCTGCCACCACCCCACCATCCTCCAGCCGCCGCCTCTTCCGCCGCTCCTGCCGCTGCCGAGCCTGCAGCTCCCACTTCTTCTGGTGGAAGCGTAGCCAGACCAGACGCTCTTCCTGAGTGGGGTGACAAGCAAGCATGAAACCAGCAAAGGCTTACCAGCCGCACAATATCGCACCACACAGCCTAGCCCTCCAGCCCCACATCATGTTCCTGCCCCAGCTGCGAAGCCACCATCCTCCTTTTCCCTATCAGTGGTTGCATTTCTGTCTCCTAGTTATATTTCTCCTTGTATCCCTGAGCCATGTAGGTGCAGTGTTCTGGGAAACACACATCTTGCTCCTGGAAGCACCCAAGCTGCTTAGATGGATGAGTATAGTCCTGGGGCATCCCCTGCACAATCTGCTTCACCTACCTTGGTGGTGCCAAGGAGTGGAGGTGGGCCCAGGATCTCCCGCCAGGACTGCGACAGCTCCAGGTCCTGAGACAGCTGTTGGCTTTCCTCTGCTGCAGGGATGCGCTTCCGCTTATTTGCAATGGCAACCAATGGCTGAGGGATCTTGACAGCCCCAAAGTCCTCTATGTCACCCACCTGTGAGCTCGGTGTTCCCTCCGCAGGCTGGTTGGCAAGAACCTGAGGGAGCAAGGAGAGCAGGAGAATGGGGACTACAAGAGAAAAGCCCCATAGGCACTGCTAGCACCTTCTCCTCAGCCTCTACCTGTCTCTTGCCTTCCGAAACAAAGAGCTCATTGATTTTTTTCTGTTTGTACACATCATTCTTCTCCAGGAGTTTCTTGTGAAGCCAGTCTGGATGTCGGACCCGTGGTACTGGGTTCTTTACCTGCAGAAGTAGCTCTAAATTACACTGAGTTCCCCGCACAAATCCTTCCTCCTGTTCACTCCCACTCTGCCCTGTACCTGCTGCAGGGCTGCGGGAATGGTGATGATTTTCTGGATGGTGCTGCCTAGTCTCTCGATGTAGTAGTCCCAATCCAGGATCTGGGAAGAGGGCAGAGCTTGGGCAGTGAAGAAAGCCAAGCAGAAGGGCTGCCAGACACAGGATCAAACATCCCTGTAGCATCCCCACCCCAGCCCCCTGCTTTGTGAGCACAGCAAGCCACTGCTCAGGTTGTGCCTCCAAAAGGAGAAGCTCCTGTCCCAGATGTGGGGCCATTTGCAGGGATGCCCCACTCACCGCACGGATGTTGAAGTCCTGCAGCGAGGGGCTCTTCAGCCATTTTCGGAGGTAGTGTTTGCGCACGCTGGGCTCAGCTTGGAAGATGGCAAGGGGGATGGCCCTGGGGAAGGCAGGGAATCAATGTTCTAGCACCCCACAGTCTCCTCCCAGCCTGTGAAGATCCTCCAGGCTTCTCCTCAACCCCTGTGAGGCCACTGGGCTGTACAGTGTTACCCATTGCCCTGCTCATAGCCTGTGCCAGATTCAGGTGACCACCTGGCCACGTACTGCAGCTCTCTCCCTTCCTGCTACCTGCCCATCCCCTCTTGGTTTCTCCCACACTGCCAGAAGTCCTGGCACCTCCAGGTGGGGTTACCTCTCGGTGACCGGAGACCCTTCTGGTTTCTTGGAAATGATGAAGCGACAGCTCAGCCCTGCATCCTTCACCATCTGGTCCCCCAAAAACTCTGCCAGGCGCTTGGCAGTGCTGATGGAGGTGGACTTCTGCTCCCCGTAGTCCTCCAGTTTGCGTGACATGGACCGGTTCTCTGAGATGAGCTCAAACAGCTCTGAATCAGGCATGCTGGCAGCCTGAAAGACAGGGAAAAGCCCAAAGTTAACAAGAACCTAATGATCAAAGTTTGCTGCTGTCAGGAATAGGGAGCACCACATACAGCTGATGTGTCTCTTTACAGGGAGCCTGGGAATTGCTTCCTGTTGCAGCTGCCAGTGGAATCCATAGAAAAGAGGGCACATAGGTTTCAAGCTGGCACCAGTTTGTGCCACCGTTGGGCTGTGGTGGCACAGCTTTGTGTTGGGCATGCAAAGCTGGGCTCACCAAGAACTTGTAAAACAGCATCACAAAATGAAGGACTGTAGAGGACCAGAACTAAGCATGTTTTGTCTCAAACGTTCTGAGTATTGTGACAGAAAAGGTGTGATTGGAGGAGAGGGCCCCACGGAGGTGTGGCAGTGCTCTTCTGAGCCAATTCCCTGCCACACCCTAAGACTCATGATTACTCCCCTCTCCATCTTACATCCAGGAGAAGGGCTGGCTGTGCATGAAAGGGAGGAAATAGGTCCCCTCTCTCTTTCCTTTTTCTCCTCTCTTTCTCTTCCACTTTGTCTCATTGTTTGACCAAGCTCTGGACCATCCATGTGGCATGACCAATGTAGGACCAACACAGAACTAAGGACTGGTCATATTCTTTGTTTTCTTCCCTTGCTTGCCTGAGCAAAGCATGGGCATCATACTCTACTTCATACTTTGTATTGAACCCTGTTGTGGGAATGGGGAGCTCGTGTAAAGGTGTGTTGTGGCTTGTTAGCCAGAACCTTTGAGTAGTGGTGTTGTGGCCCATGTGCCAGCACCTTTGTGTGATGGTGTGTTGCAGCTTGTTAGCCAGTACCCTTGAATATTGGTGGTCTACTGCAGCTTGTGAGCCACTGCCTTTTGGAGCTTGTGTTGGGAGTTGAGAACTTATTCAAATGTTCCGTACAAAATTAAGGGCTTGTTTGCCTCCACTCATGTGGAAATCTGTTGTAAGAATTGGCTTGTTGGCCAACACCTTTTGAGTCTAAGCAGTGGGCTGGTTGCTGGAGTTACAGCAACTGTACAATGAAACATAAGAGTTCCTGACACGTGACTGGTGTCTTTGTTCAACCTGACGAGAATTTATGCTGAACATCATGCCCCTGACAAGCAGGTCATGACAAGGACCCAGTCAGACTCTCGTTGCCTCCCACCCCCTTTTCTCATAGAATCACAGAATCACGTGGGTTGAAAAACCTGCTAGTATCACCAAGTCCAACCATTCCCCCAGCACTGCCAAAGCCACCACTAATCCATGTACGCAAGTACCACATCCACACAGCTTTTAAATTCCTCCAGGGATGGGGACTCCACCACTGTTGTGGGCAGCCTGTGCCAGAGCAAAATTTTCTCTGTTACTCAATCTAAACCTCCCCTGCTGCAACTTGAGGCCATTTCCTCTCATCCTGTCACTTGTTCCCTGGGGGAAGTGCTCAACTCCCACCTGGTTCCACCCTCCTGTCAGGGAGTTGTAGAGAGCAAGAATGTTCCCCCAAGCCTCCTTTTCTCCAGGCTGAGCCTCCACAGCTGCTCATCAGACTTGTGCTCCAGCCCCTTCCCCAGCTCTGTTCCCTTCTCTGGACATGCTCCAGCCCCTATGTCTTTTTTGTCATGAGGGGACAAAAACTGACCCCAAGGTTCAAAGTGCCTCACCAGTGTCCAGCACAGGGGGATGGTCACTGCCCTTGTCCTGTTGGTCACACCATGGCTGGTACAGGCCAGGTGCCATTGCCCTTCTTTGTCTTCCTGGGCACATGTTTAGTCACTGTTGACCAGCACCGCCACATCCTTTCCCGTCAGGCGGCTTTCCAGACACTCTGCCCTCAGCCTGGAGCATTCCACAGGGTTGTTGTGACTCCTGTGCGGGACCCAGCACTTGACCTTGTTGAACCTCACACCACTGGCCTCAGCCCATGGATCCAGTCTGTCTAGATCCCTCTGCAGAGCTTCCTTCCTTCCTTCCTTCCTTCCTTCCTTCCAGCAAATCCACATTCCCACCCAACTCAGTGTCATCTGTGACGTGACTAAGGGTGAAAGAAGCACAGGGAACCACCGACTCCATGCAAGCAAAGTCCACTCTCCCACAGTGCCCAACCAGCTCGGATGCTCCTCCCCAGGCTCCACCTAGGAGTGCAGACATACTGAGCTGTGCCTACCTTGCTGTAGAGCACATCCAGCCAGTAATCGGCCACCTTGGCCACGGAAGCGTAGACCTCCTCCAGGGTGCTGCCTTTCAGAAAGGCTTCGAACACAGATGACTGGAATATCTTCACCAGCTGCAGCTCTCCCCGGCGTTTCACCTCAAACCCCTTCAGCTCAGCCAGGGACCCGTCCTCATTGAACACGGCGTACCTAGGAGAGAGTGTGGATAAAGCTGCCCTGCACCAAGGGACACAGCCCCCAGGGTGCAGCTAGTGTCCCTTCTGGCAGGGTGCTTCTCCCTGTGCCGTTGTGCCATCATCCAGCACGTTCAAAGGAGCCACAGCAGCACCTGGATAATCTCAAGTATCTACAACTTCTCTAGCAACCATTTTACCTCAGTCTGGAAAGGACATCAGCTCTTGCCCCAGCTCATCCACACTGACTCATCGAACCACAGGGGAAGGGACCTCAGAGATTATCCAGTCCCACACCCCTGCCATGGGCAGGGACAACTTCCACTATCCCAGGTTTCTCAAAGCCCTGTCCAGCCTGGCCTGGAACACTTCCAGGGATCTAGGGGTAGCCACAGCTTCTCTGGGCAACTTGTGCCAGGGTCTCACCACCCTCACAGCCAAGAAATCCTTCCCAATATCCCATCTATCCCTGCCCTCTGGCACTGGGAAGCCATTTCCCCTTGTCCTGTGCTTCCCAGCCCTTGTCCCCAGTCCCTCTCCAGGTCTCCTGGAGTCCCTTCAGGCACTGGAAGGGGCTCTGAGCTCTCCCTGGAGCCTTCCCTTCTCCAGGTGAGCACCCCCAGCTCTCCCAGCCTGGCTCCAGAGCAGAGGGGCTCCAGCCCTGGAGCATCTCCATGGCCTCCTCTGGACTCTCTCCAGCAGCTCCACGTTTTCTTGTGCAGAACACCCCAAACTTCAGTGCAGCACTGAGGGTGAGGAGTGACCTTAACTGCTGGAGGATGATCTTAACTGCATAAAAGGGTGGGAGATAAGAACCCAGGTGGGGAAATGAAGACATTAGGAAGAGATTTAGAAAGGAGGAAACTGTCAAGTCCAGTGCCAGCAGAGGGGTTGAGAGGAAAGTGGATGCAGCCATGGCACACCAAAGGGAACATTCCTCCCTCCTGCCTTTTCTCTTGCATTGTTTTGCCTTTCACAGCCCTGAAAATTATCTGTATGCCTCAAAAAAACCCCAAACCACCACTGTGGGAATGACCAGTGAGGAGAGGGGATACTCAAACCTGCTTGACCACCCCTTCTCCCACCTGCCCACATTCCCATCAGCACAGCCTTTCCTTCCTCCACTGACCATGGTGCCTGCAGCTACCTCCAGGCTGTTGTGCTTGGAGAGTGACCAGAAAATAAATGCCTTAAGATCCCCAGACTACAGGAATCCAGAGGCCCTGAGAGGAGTCCTATGAGCACAGCCTGCTCAGAGCTGGGCAACACTTGGACTCCTGCAGAAGGGACTGACTGCTTGGAGAGGGGCACTGGCATGGAATGGTGTGTACTGAACCTCATACCGTCAGGGATTAAGCACAAAAAAGTCCAGAATTGTGAGGACAGAGGGTGCTGGGGACAGCAGCAGCATTTTTTGGAGTCAGACCTAGGTCTGTGGGCTGCCCCACAAAATAATAGATGCTACTGCTCTAGCTCACATTCTTGGTTAGGAGATGGTAGAGAAATCAGTAAAGTTTGGGTACAACTATCCTATAATGTGACAGTAATGGCAAAACACAGTTCTACTTACAAATGGAGAAAGGGAAACACACAGGAGCAGTGTTACTGGAAGTGTGTGAACACCTGAGAGATAGGAAGGCAGAAACTGCTGAGTTTAAACAGATTAGGTTGAATACAAGCAGTATTAGAAATCCTCAGAAGGAAAGTTGAAGTTCTCCTGCACACCTCAGAGCCAAACAGCGAGATGTCTGGTCACCAGGTTGGAGAAATGTCATTTTGCTGTTATTTGCTAAAATTTACTGCCACAGTAGCTGGATTCAAAGATGATTTGATGTAAGGAACTTGCCATTTAAAGCCAGTGAGTCAAATGCTGCTGGCTCTGGGGCCAAGAACCATATACCACACCGGCATAAAGGCAACGAGATCCTTAGCCTGTTAAGTCAGGGAAAGAGACAATATTTCAAGCTTTGAAATCTCACCTTTTCTTCAGCTT
This sequence comes from Orthonyx spaldingii, assembly GCA_013397795.1. Taxonomy (NCBI): domain Eukaryota; kingdom Metazoa; phylum Chordata; class Aves; order Passeriformes; family Orthonychidae; genus Orthonyx; species Orthonyx spaldingii. The sequence continues at coordinate 142,180 of VZTJ01001483.1, forward strand.
CTTGCCCTCCTCTTTGGAGGCTGGAAGGATCATGGCCAGGTACGGACCATCCACTTCAAAAAAGATGCTGTTCTCTGAGCGTGTGATGTAGGTGAGTGAGGCTGGATCCTGCAGCTCCTGGTACTGGTCATTTGTGAAGCCTTCCTGTGGCACAGCCCCAGGAAAACAGCTTCATTCCACAGCTGTCTGGTCACATGAGGGGATGCCCCAGAGACACACCCTGCCCAAAGGGACCCCTGAGCACTCCTCTGGGAGCTACAGCACAATTTAGGACTCAAAAGTCAAAACACTTGTCCTGCCTGTTGAGAAGAGAAAGGTTTTGGGCCCTAAAATGATATTTTCTTGTCTTACAGAGCCTGGAGTGAGCAGAGGATAGGTTTAGACCTTGCTCTGTACTCCCTACCTGCAAAAGTAAGCATGCACCTATAACCTGGCCTCTTACAGACCCCGCTCTCTGATGTGGGATATTGAGCCTTTCTCCACTCAGATGCTCTCCAGGGCCATCATCCCCAACATCTCACTCACTACATGGGGAGTGGAGATGGAAGAGGGCCTCTCCCCACTCATCAGCTCTCCACCTCCTTTTCCAGACTGCAGAGCTGGCCTTGACAGGTGCCAGACTCACCTTCACCAGGATATTCAGCATGGCACCTGGGTAAGAGATGGTCACTTTTGGCTTTTTGGTATTGGTTGACTTGATGACAAAGTTCTCTGGGAAGCTGTTGGGAAGGACACACCAAATCCCATCGGTATCCAGTTCCAGAGGTCTCCTAAGAACGGAAGGAAGGCTACTGTCAGGAGCAGAGTGAGTGAGAGGTGAGGATCAGCTCTGTATCCCCCATAAAGACAGCAGCAGCCTGTTGCATCCACAAATACAACACAGCAGTATCAGGAATCTGAATGTTCACAGAATCAGAATCACAGAGCACTTTAGGTTGGAAGGGATCTTAAAGCACATCTCATTCCAACAACTCCTTGCAATGGGCAGGGATAACTTTCCCTAGACCAGGTTATTCCAAGCCCTGTCCAACCTGGCCTTGAAACACTTCCAGGGACGGGGCTTCTCTGGGCAACTTGTGCAGGGAAGAATTCCTTCCCACTATCCCATCTAACCCTGCCCTCTGGCAGTGGGAAGCCATTCCCTTGTCCCACCACTCCTGGCCGTTGTCCAAAGTCCATCTCCAGCTCTCTTGGAGCCCCTTTAAGCACTTAAAGGGGCTCCAAGATCTCCCTGGAGCCTTCTCTTCTCCAGGATGAACATCTCCAGCTTTCTCAGCCCTTCCTCATAGGAAGTGTGTTCCATCCCTCTGAAAACTCAAGTGTTTAACACACTCCCATATCTGTCCTAGATGCAAACAGACATTCCCCAGCGCAGCACACACTCACCCAATCTGCTCGATCAGCTCTCTGGCCTGGGTGATGATATTTGCCCCCGTGAAGCAGACAATGCCAGCCATTTCCATGGAGTACCAGCGAGCTCTGTGAGCAGAGGGGTCACAGTTAAGAGCATGATACGCTCCCTCCAAAACCCAGCTATGGAAGGGCAAGAGGATCTCCAGGAGAAGGAAGGTAAGAAACACATCAACACTGGGCCTTGAAACATTGTTCTCCTACGAAATTCTCTACTTACAATGCTCCAGAAAGCTGAAAACACACTAACAGACAAGATTCCCATCATTTAATGTCTTGTAAGAGTCTCTAGGATGAGAAGACATGGGTAGAAGCAAGAGGAGAGTGTTATAGGCAGGACCTACTCTCATCTTGGTGCTTCAGGAGGCGACTACTGTACCAGGACAATCCTGGTTTCCAAGAGGATGGCCTAGAGGAGACTTACCCTTTCCGCATGACGTATCCGTAGAAGGAGTTGAGGATGCACTTGTGGGCCAGCTGCAGGGAGTCATAGAGGATCTCCATGTTCTTGCAGCGTTTAACTTCAGAGGCATCTCCTGTCTCCACTGCTGCAGACAGCTTTTTCTTCCACACCTGCATGCCAAGGGCAGAGTCAGAACAATTCCACATATCACTACTGGTGGCACCCAACTGGTTTCCCCTCAGTCCCAGTAGAGCATTGCAGCTCTACAGGAGTATCTATGCCAGAGATCAACATCATGAGTCAAACATCCAACTTTCTTTTGCAGCATGGGAGGTGTTAGCCAGAGGCACTTTGCCACTTTGTCAGGAGAGTTGCAGCGCCCACCATTGATCAGAACTCAACCAGCATCAGCTGTGCTGCACCAGATGCATGCAGGGAAGAACCCAATACACTGCCTGCTGCAATCCACAATGCCTGGCTAACAGCAGAAGCACCAGGGTAGGAAAAGCCTTTCTGTCAGCCCTGGAATTCATGGTAAAAGAGGCAGCTGGGAGGAACTGCAAAGCAACAGGCTCTTTAATTAACTCTGCCAGACGTAGAGCCCCAGGGTGCCTTCTAGAATGGGTTGGGTTGGAAGGGACCTTAAAGCTCATCTCATCCCACCCCCTGCCTTGGGAAGGAACACTTTCCACTATCCCAGGGTGCTCCAAACCCTGTCCAACCTGGCCTTGGGCACATCCAGGGATGGGGCAGCCACAGCTGCTCTGGGCAACCTGTGTTAGCACCTTACCTCCCTCACAGGGAAGAATTTCTTCCCAATGACTGATACAACCCTGCTCTATATCAGTGGGAAGCCAACAGAGTAATTCTTTGCGGTTTTCAGCAAGGTACAAGAGGTTCCCAGGCTTGGCAAGACAATTTGACCAGCACCCAAGCTTGGTACCTTGTGCAGCCCCTTGAACTCATATCGGCGGTCCCGGAATGCTCGCACCGTGTCCACGTAGAAAGAGTTCTCTCGCTGGCAGATGGTTGTGACTCGCTCCTCCACCTTGGTGACATGGATCTTCTTGTATGCCTTGCGGCAGTAATCTGGTCAAGGCAGGAGGCAGACACAGATTCTCAGGGGTGGGTGCCCTGCTACAGAGGGATGGGCACAGTAGAGATAGGGAGAATAAGATCCCAATATGGAAAGAAGCAGCACCTCTTTATGGAGGTGGAGGGCAAGGGGGAAAACAAACTAATCATACGGCCCACCTACAAAGCCAGGCTGTGCCCCCAGCCAGATGAGTGGTTCTGCTGAACAGCCTCCCTTCAGGTGATAGGATAATGTGATGTTTCCCTTTCATTAACCAGCTTTAATTAGCAGCCTTACAAAAAATGGAGCCATTTGTATTTCAGCTCAAATCCATGGCTCTCCATGACAAAGGGAAACACTGACAGAGGTACCAGTGCCTGGTTCCTCTTAGGAAGCATGCCTGGCTCTGTTGGGATCCTGAAGAAGTTCTGAGACCAGCCTGACCTCACCCCACAGCCCTAGGAGGGGTCACTACTGCTGAACACCACTCACAATCCAGGTTGCAAAACACTGCCAGGATCATGACCTTGATTCGTTTTTTTACCTGCCAGGCGCTTTTTCTCGTACTTGGCCTGTTCTTCCCGAGAGAGCTCATGGAAGGCACGGGGTGGTCCATCAGGGAACAAGGGAGGGAACTTCTCTGACTCCAGCTGCTGCTGGATGCGGTGGTACTCGCTGCGGCTAGCAGGCACTGCAGAGGAGAGCAGTGATCAGTCTCCCAGGGGAGAAGCAGGAATTTGGCTCCATCTCTGTGGGCTGGACTGCATTGTCCTTCCTGTACTTACTGAACTCTCCTCTCCACTGCCACATCATCCGGCGCTGGCAGTTGGCACCCGGCTTGTTGAAGTCACAGGCAGCACATGTGGCCTCATCCACCATGGCCGAGGGCTGGATGCAGTAACAGACATACAGGTGTTAGAGGGGACAGGTTCCCAAATGACAGCTCATGCCAGAACAGGTGCTGAGTGGCAGGAGAGCACAGGTGTGAACATCAGAGATGGTACTCAGTGAGTTCCCCTTTACAGAGCCTTTCAGGAGCACAAGCCCCTCAAAACCACAGCTGGGTTTTTGGGAAGAGTTCTAGCTAAAGCTGTAGGTGAGTCTCTGAAGACCTGGCCATCCAGAGAAGGACAATAGAGATGGTGAAGGAACTAGAGCATGAGTCTGATGAGGAGCAGCTGAGGAAGCTGGAGGGCTCAACCTGGAGAAAAGGAGGCTCAGGGAGGACATTCTTGCTCCTACAACTCCCTGACAGAAGCGTGGTGCCAGGTGGGGGTCAGGCTCTGCTCCCAGGGAACAAGTGAGGAAACAGCCTCAAGTTGTGCCAGATGTTTTGGTTGGCTGTCATGGAAAAATCCTTCACTGGAAGGGTGATCAGACACTGGCACAGGCTGCCCAGAGTGGTATCTTTCTGGAGGAATTTAAAAACCATGTGGATGTGGCACCTGGGGACATGGGTTAGTGGTGGTTTTGGCAATGCTGGCAGAATGGTTGGACTCAATGGTCTTGGAGGGCTTTTCCAATCAAAATAATTCTGTGATTCCACAATTCCATGGCAGCTTGACCAAATTTCACACCCAGCTTTATCTGCTTCCCCTGCCCTGTGCAGAAAGTTCAGCCCAGGGACCATCAAGGTCATCTGGAAGTCAGATTAGGAGAGACAAGATAGAAGTTACCCACCTGCAACCTGTTGGTCAGAATGATGTTGGGGTACATGGCCCCCACATCCAGATGATAGATAAGAGGGCACTCAATTCTGTTGGGAACATCCTTCAGGGAATTCAGTTTGACCTTGATTTCATCACAAACCTGTGGTGAGATGATAAAGAGAAATGAAACCAGGGCAGGAAGGAGTTAATGAGTCAAATATGTGTTGAATTTGGTTCTTCTTCACATGGATACATGCCACAGGCTCTGGGAATGGATGTAAAGGACCAAAGAAGCAGATCAGGGACTCCTTGACCACTGGTGCTTTAGGTTTTGGTTTGGACCTCCACGGTAAGCTTTTCTGTAGGGATACCTGGCAAGTGGGAGCAGCTGCTTCCTAAATATAACTTGATGGAGGACCTTTTCAGTGCAAATGGGTTAATGGAGACAACGGCAAAAAACAGAGGTCCCCAGTCTGGTGCTGCCCTCCAAGAAACTCCAGACTTGGATTTGGAGAGGGGCAATCTGCACTTTTGTAGCTGATAAGAAGTGGGGAACAAGAGTATTTGAGATATCTGAGGGATCTGCTTTCTCCCTAAATTCCTTCCTAGCTCTCTCAGAGCTTTGCTCCTTGTTGAACCTGTGAAGGAAAAAGCAGGAGCTGCATTCCTCAGATGGGGCAGAGACCCTGATCCCCAAGCTGGGCTGCAGAACCTAGCCTATAGATGGGCTTCTTAGTCTCTCTTTGTAGAGCATAAACCAAACCCAAAGAAGCACTTTAGAGCTGCAGTCCCAGTTTCCTGCCCAGCTCAGCCGCGCTGCGGGTGCTGTACCTCCTGGAAGTTGGTGACCTGATCCAAGGGCAGACCCTCCTCCTCCTCGATGGCATGCCGCAGGGTCTTCTCCACGTGCTGCACCAGAAAGTCGAAGGCAGCAGGATTCTACAGGAACATGGAGATGGCAATGAGACCATGGGCAGCTGTCCCTTGCTGCAGGCTGACAGCTCCTGCCCTGCGGCCCTGTCCCTGCTTGGCTTGGGAACCTCTGAGCTGTAAGGGACACGTTGAGGCATTGGGGGAGGTGATGGAGGTAGCAGCCTGATCCAGAAACAGGTAAAAGACCCTTGGGAAGCATTCAGAAGAAGTTCAGTTTGGGAGAGAGGACAGGACCCCAAGAGACATAACTTCCAAGAACCACTGGGTAAAAAACAAACCTGAAACCCCACTTCACTATCACTCTCTGCTGTCAACACGCTCTGGCGTGCTTCCAGTATGTGACAGTGAAGCACACATGGCCACTTAGAGGCCTCCTCCCATCCTGTCCCAGCCCAGCTTCAGTGAAGCACACATGGCCACTTAGAGGCCTCCTCCCATCCTGTCCCAGCCCAGCTTCAGGTAGCAAGGGTCTCCTGGAGGTTGCCAAGCATTGGAATAGGCTGTTGAGGCCAGTGGTGAAATCACGGTCCCTGGAAGTGTTCAGAAGACATGCAGATGTGGCACTTGGGGACATGGTTTAGTGGTGGCCTTGGCAATGCTGGGTTTAACAGTTGGACTTGGCAACATTAAAGGTCTTTTCCAGCCTTACTGATTCTGTGATTCCAGGTGCTGCCCAAGCCCAGCAGGGACACACTGGAGATGCCAACAACAGTGGAAGGGCTATCCCTCCCCACCACGCTGCTTCACGTGGACAGGGGCTGGCTGCTGGCCCATTACCATTTTGAAGCGGCAGGGAATGTCACTGCGGAAGACCCCGGATTCCAGTGCTTCCACGTGGCCTCCTACGTAGGTCTCTGAGTCCAGCACATGTCCATCTTCTGTAAGTTTGTTGAATTCCTGCTCCTGCTTGTTGGGGAAGATGATGTTGGCATGGTAGGCCTGAACCATCAGCAGTGCCTCACACAGTGTCCCAGATCCTTTTCTTAACACCTGCACAAGAGAAACCAAAGCTGGTTTTAAATTCAAAAATAGTGGATTTAGATATTAGGAGGAAATTCTTCCCTGTGAGAGTGGTGAGGCACTGGAATGGCACAGTTTTCCCAGAGAAGCTGTGGCTGCCCCATTCCTGGAAGTGTTGGAGGCTAGGTTGGATGGGGCTTGGAGCAACTTGGTCTAGTCGAAGCTGTCCCAGCCCTTGGCAGGAGGCTGGTGAGATCATCTTTAAGATCCCTTCCAAGCCAAACCAGTCTGTGATTCAGCAGAAGTGCTGTCTCAGCACTGGCAAGACTGTAGTGTCGCACAGCGAGCTGGACAGCTTCAGCTGGTGACACATCTGCAACACCACTCCACTGTCAAGTGCCTTTGTCAGCTCAACCAGGTGGGAACAGATTGACATCTTCTACATGCCTAGCACTGACAGCTTCCCAACTGTCCTCCCTACAGCTGACAACAGCCATCAGGAGACCCAACTTTGCATGGCCACAACTGCAAGTGAACTTGGCTGAGCATGGAGCATCAGCCATACATTCTTGCCCAGCCCTGCACTGCCAGGTGTCTTCTTATAGAAACCTGTCTCCAAACACCCGTCAGCTGCAGGAGAAAGGAGTAGCCTCTAAGTCCACCTTTCCTTCCTCCCTGCCACGCATGCAATGTCTAGGCAGCAGGAACCAGATCTGTGGCCAGAGCATCCCTGCAGCGCGGGAGACGTGGCACTTCACCCAGCAAAGAGATCATCACTTTGGGAAAGCACTCACCTCGTCAGGCTCCATGGGAATGATGGTACACAAGGCAAAAATGAAGGGATGCACATACTTCATATACATGTAGTAAGTAGCAACAGCATCAGACACTGAGTAGGTAGCCAGGGTCTGTCAAGGAACGAGAGAAGCAAGTTAATCCCAATCCCATGTGACAGAGTGGCTCAATGACAATAATCTTTCACTGCTTCCTGCTGGACATTCTCCTATCAGCAGGAAGAAGGAAAAAGTGTATTTCTCCGTAGCCTAGGTTGTAAAGAATACTGTGTTTGCTTCCAAGGCCATCCTGCTTTAGGACTAATCAAACAGAAGCTATTTGATCAAGTCAGTTCTGACTGAGAAGGATCAGGGAAGATGATCTGAAGGCACAGAATCTGCCCAGTTTGGGTCTCAGGAAGCTGCTACAGGGCTCAGCAGAACACCCTGCCTGTGACACCTGGAGCACTAACCCTCTCCTGTTCCCCAGCAGGTCTCAGTTCTTTGGGGTGTTTTTCATCCCACACTGACATAAATAAATACAGAGAATGCACAGTGCAATGTCAGGGCCAGAACCACTTCAGGGGAATCCTATTCCTTTTCCCTGTGAGCTCTAAGGCATTGGAAGTCTGGGGAGACAGATTCAGTTAATTTCTCAAAATCCGCTTTAACTTACAGACTCAGTCATAGTGCAGCTGCTCTAGGCTTGTTTTTCCATAGAGCACAGGGAGGGAATACCTGAGGCTCCTCCGTGGCCATCCGGCACATCTCCTCAGGGTCCAGCTCCACTGGATCGTAACCCAGTTTTGCTTTAGCTGCTGCTTTCAGGTTGTGACTTCCCACTGGGAGGTAACTGTCTCTCTTCACCCACCTGGACAGAATGAGGAAAATATCAGTTTGTGCAAGAAACCAGCCCTGACCTTCAAAACAGGCTCAAGATTGTGAAGGGGACCTTGACTACCACAGGGACCTCTCACCAAGGACAGCCCAGCATCCAAGAACAATGGGATACGAGGCTGTCCAGCTTTAGCTAGCCCAACCAGAACAAACCCCACTGTCCATCCCACAACCACTGCTCATAATTTCCACTTTCCAGCTCCCTCAGTGGCTTTAAGATAAACATTTCACCACTGCAGAAGGCCCCACCAGAACTGCAAGGACATCCAGCTGCGTTTCAGAGCCCAGACTGCTCCAGGGGGGAAAACCCACAAAAACCCCCAAAGTTCTCTCTCTCCCGTGTGTCCTTTACTCTTCCAGCTGTGTTGGGAGGCTGGTAGGTGAGGCTATGGTCCCCTTCCCTGCTCCAATGGCCAGATCTTAACCCACACCCTCTCCCCTTCTCTGTCCTCCCAAATCGGTGATCAAACACCCAAGGCTGCAGGGCAAGAGCCAGCCCTGGGAACCCTTCAGGGGAAGACTTGACAGGTCCTGTGGGATGCAGCATGCCAAGGGGAAGACAACACAGAAATGGATTATCACACAGCTGAAGAAGGTGACACACAAAGCTTCCAACAGACAGAATGTGAGAACAATATTCAAATACAACCACAGGTATTTTATCTGAAGAGATAAACACAGCTATGTGGTAAAGGGGCAGCATTCGGTACCTCAAACAGTCCATGTGGATGCACTGGGATGCCTTGTACTCTCCCTGGCTGTCCTTCTGAAACCCAATTTCCTGATACATATTAATTCCATGAGCTGCTGCTCTTGCTTCCACAAAGGGCCTGAGGAAAGAGGCAGCATGAAGAGAAAGAGCAAAATAGCCATTTTCCTGCATCTCCAACAATGGTTCCACGACCACTTTGTTACAAACTGCCTAAAGAATTTTTCTTGTGATTTATTTGTGTATCTGGTCACAGGGAAAACTTCCTGCAGGACAAGCAGACACAGCATTCCTGGAAGTGTCCAAGGCCAGGTGAACAACGTGGCCTAGTGGAAGATGTCTCTGGTCATAACAGTGGGGCTGGAACAAGATGATTTTTAACGCCTCTTCCAACCCAAGAGGCAAACCTGCTTGCTTGTATTCCGCAACTGGAAGTGAAGGCATGTGGTCCCTTTCCCCCTGCCTCCCCAGGCTTGTCTGTGCACCTCTCCGAATATCCTCCAGGTCTCTTTGGACCCTCTCCCTGCTCTCCCATGACTGGGCTCTCTCATACGCTGACATTCTCACACTGACAAGGGTTTAAAAGCTGCTCAGGCAAGCGGAAGGGACTCTCCAGGAAGTCCTACTGCCAAGCCAACGACCACAGGATTTGGTGAGGTGCAGGACATGGCCACTCTGCATGTATGCCACACTGTCTGAGCTATGGAAGGATGTTGAGGATGGAACCTGACCCTGCTCTCTAGCTCAGGTGACACCTTGCCAGCTTAGTTGTCATCCCTGATCTTACCAGTCAAAGAAGTCTCCGTTGTATGTGACAATGATGGTGGGTTTGGTCTCCTGGACATGTTCAAACCACCTCTGGATTAAATGTGCCTGGGATGAAACAGAAAAGACAGGTATTTTAAGGAACTTCATCTCCTCCACAGAGAGGTGGTGGATACCACACAGTTTGTTCCACCCTTCCCCTTTCCTCTGCACCTAGCCCAAGCCTGACCTCTCTTACCCTCATTCCCAAGAAATGAAAACACAAGCAGCCCTGCTGGACTTACCGTGTTCCCCAGGGAGGCAATCTGCCAGGGAATGAGCTCTCTGGCCAAGAAAAGCCCCAGACAGGTAAAACTCTACAGAGCAGAACTGACTTACCTCATCTGGTTCATTAAAGACACAAAATGGACCCTCATACTCTGGCTTGGGAGTAAACTCAAAGTCTTCAATGTCCTCTGAGACAATCTCCCTGTTTGTGATCAGGTAGCCCTGAGGAGGTGACAAGGAGGCAATGAGGAGGACTGGGGTTGCAGGCAACTCAAAAATGCTGTCCAAACAACGGGATGCTTTCCTCTGTCAAGGGGGAACAACATTTTGGGAGTCGTCCACTGAAGCATCATTGACCATCAGAAAAGAAGGCCATGGAGAGATAACATGGGACACCAGTGTTGTCCCTCTCCTGCAAAAAAGCACCAGCAACCTGGGCTGGGCTTCACGAAACTCAGTATCATGTGCATTGCCCAGACTTTAATGCCATTCCCACAGCCACACACCATGCAGCTGGCAGCATGGCAAGCCTGGAGCCAGCAGGACTGGAGGGGAATGCTGGGCTGCTTCCTGGCTTCACTGCCTGAGCCTGGAGGAAACCACCCTGGTCTCCTTACCTGCCCATCAATCATGTAGGAGATCATCATGATCTGGTCTGTGTCTGCATCAGGAAACTTCAAAGGGAGTTTGGTCGTTTCAATATCAAAGGCAAGAACAACAGGATCCTGGGCAGGACCAAATCCATTAGAAAACATTCCAGGACTGACTTGAAGTTAAAGGATGGTTCCCATAAAACCCAGTGTTGGCCCAGCAAGTGAACCAGAACCTCCCTGTTAATCATTTTAGTGCTTTATCAACCCAAAAATCACTACCCAAGCCCAGCATTCCCCCTGCCACCATGGTTTTACGCTGGCAGTGCGTCAGAAACCAGTCCTTTGGGGTGGACACATGTGCACAGAGGACACAGAGGTTAGGGTTAGCCCAGTGCTCACTGGCCGCTCCACGAGGTCATCTCGGTGGGTGATTTCAGGGGGGCAGGTGTTGCCCCGGTATCGCACGTTGTACCAGTGAGCCTGTGGAGAGATGAGGGCGGGCAGTGCCTTATGCAGGGCCATGTCCCCATGTCACTCCGTCCAGCTGCTGGGGATGGAACTGTGGCAACCACAGGCAGCCCAGAAGAAAGGCTCAAACTATGACGATGCATTAACCACACTTTTCCGTGTACCATTAACTAAGGAGAAGCCTAGCAGAACAGAACTGAGCTCTAGACATGAACTCGTTGTCACCAATATTTTTGTAAAAGTATTGGAGAGAAAAAAAACTTTTCTGCAGTTCAGGAGTGTGACTGGGAAAGCAAAGCTCTTCTCTACTCACCACATGAATCTTCAAGTCGATGGAAAGGCGAACGTGGTAGGGCACATCATACTCCCGCATGTCCACAATGTTGTCCATCTGGTTGGCAATTTTTTTGGAGGCTCCTTCCTCATCTGTGCTTAGACTGCCCCCACTTAGAGCACTGCAAGAGCAGAGAGAAGCAGCTGCCTTACCCATGTGTCTGTCTCCCAGGGATGACCACTGGTAGTGGTACACCAGCAGCAGGAGTCAGCGACAGGAGAGAAACAGAAAACGTTGGATTTTTTTCCGTCTTGATCACAACGAGAAGCAAGGTTGTCCATTGCCTCTCAGGATCCTTTCACAGGGAACAGGCAAACTATTTGACAAGCAGCCAGAGATACCACCACATCCCATCCCATCAGCTCTGGGGCCTCTTGATGTGCAGCACAGAGCTGGAAGAAGCAGCACAGAGCTGGAAGAAGCACCCTGAAGATGGGTGGCAGAGAGGCATAGCTGGGGTCAGACCCAGGCAGGACAACACCTCTGAGGACAACTGGGAAATAATCAAGAGGGTCTAATTATTAAGTAGGTGGTGAGGCACTGGCACAGATTGCCCAGAGAAACTATGGCTGCCCCACCCCGGAAGTGTTCAAGGCCAGGTTGAACAGGGCTTGGAACAACCTGTTCTAGAGGAAGATGCCCCTGCTCATTGCAGGTGGGTTGGACTAGATAGCCTTTAGAAGTCACTTCCAACCCAAACTATTCCATGGTTCTATGAATTATTAACACAAGAGACTGACTGAATCCCCTACAGGGAGCTCCCACCTCGACAGCATGGCCGTGTAGACGTCACTCGCCTGGTCCTGCTCCCTGTTTTTCCTCACAGCAGGAGAGATCTCCTTCCGCACCTTCACCAAGTCCTCCACAGTGTTGAAGGACAACTTGATGTAGTTCCTCTTCAGGCCCACCAAGTGGTTTGGCTGCAAAGCAGCAGGAGAATGGCAGCTAAGGGATGGGCCATGAGAGAGGGGTGGAAGGCCAACAAGACTGATGCAGGTAGAAGGACTGGCCAAAAAAGAGGTGCTGATGGGTGGGACAGTAAAGCACTGAGGAGAGATTCTGGTGGGTGTGTCAAGAGCACAAGAGCAGCACAGCAAGAGCCCAGCCAGCCCTGCTGCTCGTGCAGGCACCCACAAGGATCCATCCCTGGGATTTACCCAGGGAAAAAGAGAAAGAATGGGTCAAGCATGAGCAGCATCCCGCTCCTGCAGTACCCTTCTTCCTCCAACCACTTTAATTCTAGAAATTAATGTCCTGAACACATTGTCTGAAACAGCTGATATGTTCAAGGAGAGGAATGTAATTACTGCTGATAAGCAATTAGCTATAATAAACACATTTCTGAGATACCACAACAGCACCAGGAGACTTAAGTTAACATGCTGCTTTCTCTCCCTGCTCATCCCTTCCTACATCACTAGAGCTGTGCAAGGTCCAAAAAAAACGCACAGAGGGATACAAACCAGGTCCAAGTCCTCTTTGGGGACAGTTTCCAGCTTTGCAATCTTCCCTTGGAACTTTTTGGAGAGGAAGGAGGACACTTCCCGCTCACAGCCCTGTCAAGAGACCCTGGGGCTGAGCAGTGCATCTCTGTGTCTGGGAGGAGACCATCCCAAAGCAGGCTGCCCAGGAGGTCTTGAGTGCCCCAGGATGCTGTCTCCTTCCCTGGGGAGCTCAGCCCTTCCCCTCCTCACCTTCTGGGTGGCAATGTAGAAGTAGGGTTTGTAGGGCAGGGCCACCTAGGAAGGAGCAGACAGATGATGGTGGTAGGTTCCCTCCTGGAACACCGTACCCACCTGGTCCCCCTGGTACCCACCTTGAAGCGGCTCCCATCCTCCTGGATGAAGTAGTAATCCACTGCGCTCACCGACCGCCGGTCCTCATCCAGCACCTCCGTCTGCCCGTGGGCACCAGGACTCAACAAGGTCCCTCCATAAGACTCCCCCGGGACCCCACCACGGGACTCTTTCCCCCCGGGGCTTACCGGAGGTCTCCGTGTGGGACTTCCCTCCCACAGAAAGGCCAGGCAACCATGGGAGGCCCAGCAGGGACACTGGACTTCCTCCCCCAAGGACTCCCTCCCCCACGCCCTATGTGGGGTATCTCCGTGGGACACTCCTCCCACACCCCAGGCTGTATCGGGGGCCTTTCCATAGGACCCCTGTCCCACAGCCCTACCGGCGATAACTCCGTGCGACTCCCATCCCCGGTACGGCTGGAGTGTCTCCGTGGGAAACCCCGCCCCAGACCCTACCGGGAGTCTTCCCACGGGACCCCCCGCGTCCCATCTGTTCCCTGCTCGCCCCCTGCCGCACCGGGCCGTACCGGGTGCATGTTGATGAGCCAGCCCGTCAGCTCACAGGGCTCCGCGGGTCGCTCGAAGCCGAACAGCGCGTCCAGCCGGTCCGTGTGCTGCGCCCGCTCCAGGCGCTTGAGCGCAGGCAGCGCGGGGGCATCATCACGGCCGAACCCCGCGCTGTCCGCCGGTTCCCGGGGCCCGCCCGGCCGCCGCCCCCGCCGCGCCGCCTCGGGCTCGGCGCCGTCCCGTAGCCGCATCCCGGCCAGGGCCGCAGCTCGGGGCGCCGCGGGAGGAATTTCCCGCCCTGCGCCCACTTCACGCGAGAGCGAACAAGGCGCCCCGCCCCGCCCCGCGCGGGAGCACCAATCAGAGCGCGGCCCCGCCTCCCCGCAGCTGCGTCCCACCAATGGCGGCGGAACTCCGCTCC
>VZTJ01001483.1:156201-247965 GCA_013397795.1 Orthonyx spaldingii
GGAGGAGTTTTGGCCCAGCGCACCCAGCGGGGCCCGCGGCCCGGCCTCCGGAGTCTTGGAGACGGGTCCTGCTCAGGCCCAGGATGCGGTTGCTGCTTTCCCCGTTGTGGATTCGGGCAGCAGCGAAGGTGAGCACACGTTCCAGAGACACACACACGCGTCCCAGGGACACACACACATGTCCCAGAGACACGTACACACACACGCACACATAGATGCAGACACAGGACACCCAGGACTCACAGGCACCGGACACACAGAAGGCCATCTGCAAGGTGCTGCTGTCATCAGCACCCTGCACAGCACCCACATCACACCCCAACCCCCATTCCCACACCCCTCCCCGTGTCTGGTGTCCCTCCGGTTCACACATTCAACAGTGCCCAGGCTGATCCTTCTACGGAAGGGCCAACCCCAATGGGTTTCTGGATAGCCCGTGGATTAGTAGGTCCTCTTTGTATGGAAAATCATGCTATAAAAAGCCAGTGTCCATAAAGGAGACAGAGTGTTGGAAATTACACAAACGTTTAAACTCTTTTTATGTAACTTTAGTCAGGTTTGTTCACCTTTGTCCAGGGGAAAAGGGAATTGAAGTTGCTTCTTAAATGGCTCTGTTTCACTGGGCAAAAACTGATGAGTTTTAACACCTACATGGATTGGGAGTAGCCAGCAGATACACAGATACCAGCAGATAAGCAACCATCAACGGACATTAATGAACATCAACCCCAGACATCGCCCCGTGGCATGGTTGGAGACGCCTGGTCCGAAAAAGACTGATATGAGAACCAAGGAATGAGAACCAAATAAGCCTCAGAGGTGAAGAAATCCATAACCAATAGGAAACCAAATACTGAGAACTGCATAATGGGACCAATGAACATTGGAACAATGAATTTCTATGAGGTTTGACTGTATAAAGTACGGGGAAAATCTAGTAAAATTTATGTCATGGAATGATTTTCTCTGCACACCCGGACAATGTGTGGGTGAAATGATTTCTGTTGTTGCACATCCTCATGGCCAGAATAAAGTAATGCCTTGATTCTCTAACACTAAAAATGTTGTTGGAGAGCTTTTTGTTTTTCCCACAGTTTCGGTGACACATTAATCCTTTCTGTTTGACCTGACTTCTGAGGGTGCCAGGACGTGCGGAGGTCCCACTGAATTCTCAAAGCAGCAATAATCTTTTGAAGGATCCCCCTGCAAAATGAGTTCCCCTGTCCAAGTCCACTGCCTTCACAATCCCATACTCAGAAATCATTTGTTAACCAATCAAATAAGTTGCTGAAGCAACTAGAAACGCCTCTGGCCACCCTGCCAGCCGGCACACCACTACCAGGGGATATTTAAACCCTCTTGCACAGGGCATCTCAGCAAAATACACCCGGCATCCTTGGAAAGGACGTATAGCCCAGGGTCACTCCTGTGCCTTGCAATCTGCTTTGTAATCTGGCTATTAACTTTAGCCAGGCACTCCTCAATAGCTCATTTTGCTAAAGCAAAAAGACCCAAAGCAGAACATCTTGAGGAAGGTCTCTGCCAATGGAGAGCCACTAGAAGGGACTCCTTCCCCCAGCTGTTCATGACATGAGGTGGTACAGAATAACCCTGGGTCCTGGCCATGCCCCTCCTGGCTACTGCAAAAATTAACCCTGTCATGGCTGGAACCAGGACATGCAACAATGTGCTCTTCATGTATTTCAGAGAAGGAATAAACATAATTCCTGAGGCAGAGGCCTTGTTTCAACCCACAAATCCATGGAGAGGTGAGGACCATGTCACCACTTCCCAGAAGCTCCTTTGAGCTTCCCAAAGTTGACATCTCTACTTAGGAAAGTCTGAATTATACCTGAGGTTGACCCAAAAAATCTGTGTAGATCCTGGCTTCCAGAGCAGACTGTCCTGCCCTGGCTGGCATGTCCAGCAGCAGGAGCTTTGGATCAGTGATGGCATTCACATGATCCAAAAGGGAGCTGACTTTATGTGTATGAAGAATGGGATTTAAAAATATCCTGCTGGTTTTCTTCTGAAAGTGCAGCAGTTGCTATTGAGTCAGACTTTCCCTGAAGATGCAGGGACCTGTGTCTCTTTGCTATTTTTTGTGACTCCATCACCTGGCTCCTGCAGACTCAGGTTCATTTCAGTGAATTTTGTTCATTTTGGGTAACTAGGCTGAAGAGAAATGAGGGAAAAGTTTGATGTTGGGTGCATCTGCAGTTTGCTGTGGCTTGTGCATGAGAACAGGCCTTTGCAGGCAGCCTCTGGAACAGCAGAGGCTCTGTCAGGGGTGCAGACAGGTCTGAGGCATCAGCACTGGATTGCGAACCAAGGCCTCTTCTTCCAGTAACTTCTCACCAGGGGTGACACTGGTTGTCCACTGCTGGCATCTGAGTCAGCCAAGCAGGGCAGGGCAGAGACTGGATGGTTCAGAGCATTTATTGCTGCTCTGCGCTGTGGATTTTGCATTAAAAGGTCAGGATTTGGGTGCTGGTAAACCTGACTGCCCTTCAGTAACAGAGGAAATCACAGAATGGTTTGGTTTGGAAGGGACTTTTAAAGGTCATCTAGTCCACACCTCTGCCAGGGGCAGGGACATCTTCCACTAGACCACTCTGGGCAACCTGTGCCAGGGCCTCTGTCTTACCTATTTCACTGAGTTGTCACCTGGGATCAGGTAGAGGTGAAGACCTGGATTTATCCCTCCAAGAAACTCATAGGGAGTGAATTTAAGGTTGAACATAACCTTCTCAAAACCACTCTGGGCAGTGAGAAGGTGGATTCTCCAGGACAGCAAAGCAGGCTGTCAGTCAGGTCAGTCTCTCCAGGGTCATCTTCCCAGACTTAAAGTGGCCAGTGGAATACAGGCTACCGTTTATCTTCTGCAAGGTAAACAGGCAACAAGGTTCTTATAAGTTATCCTGGCACCCTATTGTGGGAAAACATAACCTCAGCTTGATGGGTTTCAGCTGTGCAACCTCTACCTGAGTAAGTTTCAGCTGTGGCCCTGGGTGGGACAGCTAAGTCGGCCAGTCGTGGTGTGGGGAGGAGCAAGTGTTACGTGGGTAGTATAAAAGGTTGTGTTGTAAGCAGTGAGGTAGGGATTGATGATGGGGTAGTTGGTGGTGCTGTGGTTTGTCTACACCTCTGGTGTTGATTGTGTGTGAGCTGCTGTCATCAGGTTGCCCCTTCTCTTTGAGGCTTTAACAGCAGAAAGGGGGCATGTCCCCACGCAATGAGATGTTCTGCTTTTGGTCCCATTTGTGTCCTGGGCTTTGGGGTTCAGAGGGCATTGCAGGCCTTTGGCAGCCTTCCTGAGGGCTCAGAAACTGGCAGATCTGAAGGTGGCAACATGGGGCCATGAAAATTGCCAGCCTGCACTGTGCAGTGTCCTGTGTTCAAGGGTCACACACCATGCACTGGGATGCAGGTGGGTACTGTGTGAGTTGCCTTGGTGTTTGATCACATCCTGAGATGACATCCCTAGGGATGACTGGGTCAGAGAGCTCTGCTGGTGACAGTTTTCCTGTGTTATCTCTGGAGCACATTTTGCTATTAATCTGGCAGGCTAATATAATCAGATATAATAGAATAGGCCAGCTCTGACCTCTTGCATCCCACCCTGGAGCAGTTCAGGTGCTGGGTAGGCATAGCCAGCCAGCTCCTGTCCTGGCAGAGCAGAGCAGGGGCAGCTATTGCCATCCACAACTTCCAGAGGTGCAAGGGGCTGGAAACTCTCCCAGGGAGCCTGGGTCTGACCTGCTTGGCTGTGGCAGTGCCTGGGGGTCACCGTGGTAGCTGGGAGGAGTGGGGAGACAAGGAGAGGCTGGTGGTGTGGAGCTGGAGCTTGGGAAGTGAGAGAAGGATGAAGGATGCTAAAGGAAAGCAGAGTAACACAGGGTAGAGCAGAGGACTCTGGAGGGAAGGGAGAAATTGTCCCTGTCTGGAGAGAGGTCTCCAAGGAGCTGGAGAGGTCCTAGGTGGGTGACAGGCTGAGGCATGGTGGATTGGGACTCCTAGGTCCCTGTGGCTGCTGTACCTGTGAGGTGGATGAAGTGGGGGAGATGCACTGTCTGCACAACTCTGGGCTGCACTTCCAAGTAGATGAGGGATCTGGTGGGCACCTGGTCAGTCTTGCTCAGGTGCCTGTTTCAGGTGTATCTGTAGTCCCTGCTCACTTCTGCCCGAAACTGAGGCCTATGATGGAAAACTGGAGGTCACCTGCACCAGGGGAGTGGCTCTGCAGGTGGGAGGGATGACTGGCTTTTGGAAGGGGCTCCTGCTTGTGCTGACAGCTGTTACCAGGTGAGGTACCTCAAAAAGTGTTAGGTTATCTCCAGAAGATATACTTCTGTAAGATCCTGCAACAAAAATGTGGCTAGTTTGGGTCTGAATGGGATGTTTTGCACTGGGTGCTGCTTGTGGGGGTGTGCTAGGATTTACAGGGAAACACTACACAGCTTGGTCTGGAAGATCAGAGCCTTGTGAATATCACTGTCATCAGTGAAAAAATCATTTGACTGGCACTTCCTCTACCCTGGGACCTGAAACAAGCACTCGCCTGAGACATGGGACATGGCATCATTTCTCCTGCCTTAAAAGTGAGGCAGCTCCATGAGGACCCACAGTCCCTCTCCCAAGGCTGTGGAGGCACGTGGCTCCCTGGAGCTTCGATGCTGGAACGCTTCATGTTGGGTAGTTTTTTTTTTAACAGCAGTGAGAAGTGCAGATGAACAGCCCAGTTAAACCTCTCATCCCATTTGGAGCAGGGAACTGAAGCTGAATATTAAAGAGCAGTGATCTGTCTGGAAAGCCTCAGGGGGTTGTATATTTGGGGTGTAAGACAGCAGTGATCTGAGACAAACTATCCAGGGGAGAAAAAAACCTTCCTCTGTACCCAGGGTAGTCTCAAAAGTCATCGACTGAAAACAAAGAACAGATTTGGGGCATGTGATAGGAAAAGGGGCAGAGAGAGGCTGACACTGTCAGACGGCATGATGGGGAGGCAAAGAGTCTTCTGGGGAGAACAGAAACGTGCCAGGCGGGAGGAAGAGGAGGGTGGCGCAGATCCTTGTCTTCGAGAGGGGAGCAGAGATGTGAATGTAGAAGATAAATGTAAAGCGAGTGCCGTGGGAAGGGCCGGGTTGGGGTATTTCAGGCGGGCAGGACCAGCCCCAGCAGCGGCGGCCTCGTGGGACCAAGCAGAACTGACTGCCCCGGAGTGCCCGAGGCCGGCGGCACCCCGCGCCACGCGTGCACCGGGAGCAGCAGGTCCAGGGGAGCGGAGCGGGGGCGTGTCCCGCGCCCCGCCCCGCACCGGCCGCGCTCCGCCCGCCGCGCCCGCACCGCCGCTGCTGCCCAGGTAAGCGCGGGGACGGCGGGGATCCGTCCCGGGGAGCGTGGGAAGGGAGGGGAGCTCCCGGTGCAAGGCCGCTGGCCAGGACCGCACCGCACCTGCGGTCGGTGGGGGCCGCCGCTGCTCCCAGGAGCGGGGGCACCGGGCGTACCGGGGCGGCGGCGGGCCGGGGAGCTCCTCTGCAGCCAGAGCAGCCGGCGGGGCCGGGGTCGGAGCCGGGGGCAGGCGGTGCGAGAGCACCGCGTGTCTCCGCATCTCTCTTGAGATGCAGCAAATGCCCAGAAAATCAAAGCGGCATAAAAATGGGTCGCGGGGAAAAGCCGCGTTTGTCCGGAACGGGGTTTAGGTCCCTGTGTCATGTCCCCCCGCCAGCGTGTTCTCCAAGTTTGTTTGTGCCCATTTCGGGGGACCATGATCTCGCCTGGACAGGGGTGAATGTCTTTAAGCTGAAGAAAGGTGGATAAGATTAAACACAAGGAAGAAATTCTCCCTTGTGAGGGTGGTGAGGCAATGGCAGAGGTTGTCCAGAGAAGCTGTGGCTGCTCCATCTCTGGAAGCATCCAAGGCCAGGCTGGATAGGGCTTGGAGCAACCTGGGATAGTGGAAGATGTCCCTTCCTGGCAGGGTCGGGTGGAAAGAGACGAGCGTTAAGGTCCTTTCCAACCCAAGCCATTCCATGATTCCTGTGTGTTCCTTCCAACTCATCACATTCTGTGGTTCTATGAACTGTGTGGTCACCTTTGAGAGGGAACATCTGAGTGTGATGGATAGAGCTGGACTGTGGTTCTGTGCTGTAGCTGTTAGTCTTGGAAAACATTGTTGGGATAAACTCCTCGTGCCCTGCTCCAGCTCCTGTGGGGAATGCAGATTGCTTTTGTGCAATGGGGACCTGGCAGTGACAGCATGGCAGGGGCTTGGCTGCCTGTGGTGGAGTACATGAGAATTAAAGCTCTCTCGTGTTGTGAAATGATTTGATTTTTGCATCGAGCACTCTGCATCCGGGGAAAATTTCTAATATTTATGATTTTTATTGGCAAATGTTTACGACCTGAACCAAACCTTATGATTAATGATTTCCAGTCCAGCTCACAGAGGTGTGTGGAGGGGGTGGCAGTGACAGTGCAGCCAAATGAGCCTTTAACTCGGAGCCGGTAAATTGCTGAAGCAGCAGTCAGGAAAA
The DNA here is from genome assembly GCA_013397795.1 of Orthonyx spaldingii. Lineage (NCBI taxonomy): Eukaryota > Metazoa > Chordata > Aves > Passeriformes > Orthonychidae > Orthonyx > Orthonyx spaldingii. Next base: position 162,738 of record VZTJ01001483.1, read on the forward strand.
CAATCCTGTCTGATTGTGCTCTGACACGGCGTTCCCGCTGCACTTCTTCGGGGGCCAGCGGGGTACATGAAACGGCAGCTTTGTAGCTCTCTGTGCTGCCGCTGGCACAAACTTCTGGTGACAAGGTGAAGTGCACCAGGGCACGTCACTCCCGGCCCGCGCTGAGACGGGGCCGTGCAGCCCATCCCTGGGGCCGTCAGCTGCTCTCGGCGTTTTGCAGCGCGACTTTTGCTTCTGTTTCTTGGGACCATTTGAAAGGAAATCGCCTGGCAAAGCCAAATCCACTGCTTTCTCCAGGTGGGTGTAAAGCAAATCTTGGATCCCACCAGGAAGCGGCTGGAGAGGTAAGGCTTTGGCAGGGAGGGCTATGCTAAGGGGGCTGGGGGCTCCTGGGCAGGCAAAGCGGAGGACAGAACAAGAGGGGAAGGAGGGGTCTAGTGCAGCTCTGAGGGTGTCAGTCACTATGTGTCGGCAGCTGGGGGACCCTGAAGCAGAAGCCAGGCAGCAGGATTGGGATGGTTATGGAAATGGCAGGAAAGTGGGAGTGGGAGGATTGGGCAGAGGGAAGGGGAAGCTGACTGGAGAGCTATCAAGGGGGAAGAAGTGGGGTGAAGAGCTGGAGAGGTAAAGAGAAGGTTGGGGTGCCAGGGATACAAGAAAATGGGATTCCTGTGTGTGAGCCCACTTGATTTTGGCTCATCTGCTCCGTGGACAGAGGGTGGGCAGCAGTGCATTGCATGTTTGCACAAGCAGTGTGACCATGTCCCGCGTGCACCATCCTCGAGGTGAAGGACAAGAGGTGACATGAACACAGGGGTGGTCCCCGAGTTGGGCACCTCATTCTGGAAGGATGATCTGCTGGTCTGGTCTGGGAGCCACAGCTAAGGGTTGTGGGACTCTCTTTTCATCCTTTGTAGTGTGATTCCTGACAAAAATGTTAACTTCAGGATGGAGACCGTCTGTTTTTATCTTCATATTATTTTAAAAATACAAGTTCTCTCTGCCCTAAGAACATTATCCCCTGTCATGCTGTCTTCTGTGTGACTTGATTCTCTTCCCACTGTTTCCTTTTCTCTTGGCAGGCGAGCCTACTGCCCCTCCCCAGGGTCAGAGCAGGGCTGCTGTGGGTGGTATTGATAACACAGAGTGCACAGCAGGGTCCGTGGGGAGGGGTAGAGCCTTGGGCCCCCCAGTGCTCCAACCATGCCTGGGCTGTGTTTAGAGTACTGTGTCCAGTGGAGAGAGCTGCTTTCTTTGGCAGCAAAGTCTGGCTTGCCCTGGACACAGGACAGTTTGATTTTGCTGAGCTGGACCTTACTGGGAACTGGAGATGCTAAACAGGGGATTCCTCTTTGAGATCGTGGGCTGTGGCACTCAGGGTAGTGCAGCAAGTGGAGGATGGACCCCACGGTGGGCAGAGAGGGGAGCTGCAGGTGACTCAGGGGGTCAGCAGGACGTTGTGCCAGTGGCTGCTGTGGTTTTTGGGGGAGTTAATCTCTGCCAGGTGGTGAGGACAATAGGAAGGTGCCTGTGGGCTGTGGGACACTGATGGTGTGGCTGTGCTCGCACAACAGCTGGAGCCCAAATGCTGTTTCACCATCACTCTGCACCATGAGGAGTGTGGTGTGTCCACTGTAGGGTCTGTGCTGGCTCCTGCTCTGACAGGTTTTGTGGAGATGGACTGGGACTCCTCCACACTGGTGGAGACTGGCTGATTTTGGGGAGGGAAGGAGGTGAGCTGTGGGAGAGTGCTGGTGCACCTCTGGGCTGAAGCAGCTGGATCACTAGGCCCAGCAGCAGAGGCAGGCATGCTGCTTGGTGAACTGCAGGATTCTTGTGATCTACCTTATATATTTTTATTAATGCCCTCTGCCCACAAAGCAGCTGAAACTGGCTGAGAAGTTGGAGGCGAAAAGCATCAGTGGTGGTTGGAGTTGCACCACTGAACAGAGATGGAGGAGAAGTAAGCATGAGACTGTGCATGGTGGTACTAAGACTGACACAAGAGTTGACCTTCAGGGTATGGTGGAAAAGGACAGTCTGGGTGTGCTCATCAAGGACGGGGGATGTGGAGTCACCACTCTAAAATCTTTCTAACACTGGCACAGGTGTGGAGCAACCTGGTGAGGGTGGTGGCCCACTGCTTAGTTCTAACAATCACTGTGGGAGTCAAACTAGAGCAAATCCCCAGAAAAGTGAAAGAAATGGGTAGCCCTTGTAAGAGTACACCATGACTGTGAGTCGGGTGCATGGGGTCTGGTGGTGGGTCATGGTGGGTATGTGCCTGGATGGGATGGAGCCAGAGGGTGGTGGTGGGGCTGAGGGATGGGGTCCACTGCTGGGATGATGCCATTGAGTGTGGTGAGGAGGTGGCTGGGAAAGAATGCTCTGGGTCCTGGTGATATTTGGGACCAGGTGGACTGGAGCTCTTGTGTCCAGGGACCAGAGTCTGGGCTGCCCCACAGGACAGACTGTGCTTTGTGGGATGGGGTGGAGAGGCTGTGGTGGGGTCTGTGCTGCACTTTGCTTGTAGGGTGTGACCAAAACAGGTCTGCTGCTGAGAATGCTCCATGGCTCCTGCTGGCCTTGTGTTAAAGACAATATTTTGCATGTCTGGAGAATTGGCAGCACTGTAGTAGATAGGGTCCAGTTTGGGATCAGGGCTTGTTATTTCCCACAGTGGGGGCCAGAGTCAGAGCCAGCTCTTCCCTACAAGCATGGACGGTGCCACCAGATGCTCTGAGGCTCCAGCTGCCCCCTTGTCTTGTATTCCTGCTTGGGGAATGTAGGAGCCAGCTTGCAGAGCTGGAAACGAATGGCTGGGACAGGTACATGGTACCCTTCTCTCCACACAGCAGAGAAGCAAGTTTTCCAGATGTTGAGCTCAGTCCTTAAACAGAGAAAAAAGAAATGACTTGACATGGACCCTTTAGAGACATCCATGAAGGATATCTGAAGAAGAAAGTGCTGAGCTCTTCAAATGGCTGTAACATCACTCTCAGTCCAAAAATTATTTGTGGGAACTGATAAAGCTTCTGAAGGACAAAGTTCTCCGGGTAGAAATAGGCAAATGTTTGCAGACAACAGAACCTAGATGCAATAAAAAGAAAATTTTTTGTATGCAGGGGCAGTTAAAAACCAGTGGCTCCTGTTGAGTGCTGAGCTGTTGGACACCGCCTTAGAAGACCTGTGCTACAAGTGACTGAGAACTAGAAAAACAAAGCTGCCCTGGGGAGGAGAGGCGGAGAGATCACAGACACAGCTGGACTCCTTGGCCCTGCCACAGCAGGGAATGCCTGGCAGGGGCGATGCTCAGAGCTGCAGAGAAAGGCAAAAGCCCCTGGCACTTGTGCCAATCTCCAAGGGAGACCCTTCCTGACCCCAAACTGGCAATGAGCTGTTACCTGAGCATGTGAGCAACCCCTCTGCCTGACCCCTGAGGCTGCCATGGCTCCAGGGCACAGCACAGCTGCCCAAGCCCTTTACTTCCTCTACTGGAGGCACCTCAGAGGGTCTCAGCATGGCAAAATACTCCAGAAGTGGAGTGTCTTGGGAGCAAAAAATTCATTTTCGGTTCCACCAGGAGACCATCAATGCTCCAAAGTGTTGAGGAAGTGAAATCTTTCAACATCTCCTGTTCCCATTTTTAATGGGTGCTTCATCTGGCAAATGTGGTGTGGATGGGGAGGTCTGGGGTGGTCTCCAGATGCCAGCAATGGATTTTCTTGTTCTTTGTAGCTCACTGAATCTTTCCCATGGATACCCAGCTGAAAAGGTCTGGTACCCCTGAGGACTCCCAGATGTTAGTGGATCCTGTCATGAATAGTGTTGGGTCCATTCTTTGTGAGTTAAGGCAGCATTAAGTTTTGATTCAGGTTGGTATGTCACCCTGCTCACAGCTGGAATTGGGCCAGGTGACCACGGAGACCTCTTCCAGCCTAAATTCTTCTGTGATCATGGGCAGAAGGTGCAGAGCAAGAAGTGCCACCCTGATGGGAGATGAATGCCAGCATGGTCATTACCACAACTGCCTTGGGACTGCCATGTTAATGCTCCTTGCACTGAAAGCTGCTGAGGGGTGTCATGTCTCTTTGGGCCTTTTGATCCCAGTCTCTTTGGGAAACAGCCACCCCAGGGCCCACACTGCCTGCCTCTCCATTGTGGTTTTCATTAGTTCTCCAATACTGAGGAGTTCTCCCTTGCCCTTGGGAAAGCTCTCCTCCTCATCCTGGCAGAATGTCTTTGGGAGGTGTCTCTTACTGACCTCTGCTTTGAGATCCTGATGTGGGTCTGAGAAGAGACCTTCCTCATCCTCACTTATGTGGACCTGGGCTTTTCAGGGACCTGTAGGCCTTCTCCTTCAGACTGGTGATGCCAATGAAGTCATCTCTTTGGGAACAGAGCGGGTCCCAGATGTCCCATCTGTTGTTGTCTGGTTTCCTTGGAATGATGGTCATGTTCCTGAGCCTTGGGAACCTAAACTGTGTCCCCAGCAGACCTAGGGCTGGCTTGGATCTGGCCTGAGAGGAGGACAGGACAGTGGAGGAGATGCAGCTGTGGGAGGACCAGGGCTATGCAAAGCCTGGAGGATCTGGGATTGTAAAACTCAGAGATGTTTCTCATTCTGGTAGCCACATCTAGGATCCTCAGGAGCTGGCAGCTGCTCTAGCATCTTTGTCTCCTCCACGCTTCAGCCCCAGGGCAGGGCCCCTTCTCTGGGAGCATGTAGTAAGTTGGCACCTCACCTACTAGCCCTGGTCCCAGGAGATCATATCAGTCGTCTTCTTGCCAACACTGGGAGCTCCCACATCACTGAGGAGAGGAAATTTGATTTCAGGGCTTGAGAGGAGGGATTCAATGGGATGGGGAGGGGACAGAGCTGCCTTGAGGGGTGGCAGAACCTCCCTCTATATGTCCAGGGGACCAGGTGTGGGGATTTGTCCTGGGTAAGTGGGAAGGGAATGAGAAGCAGCCCTCTCGCCTCTTCTTCCTCTGGTGGCACCTAGGGCTGGTGTGGCCAGGGCAATGGGGGTCAGGGTGATGTCTACAAAAAGGTGACTGTGCAGCCAGAAGCTCAGTGAGTGGGTCTGGAGGAGCCTGGAGAGGCCACAGGGGCAGTTGGTGTCCATGTGCGCTGTGGCCCCCTCACAGAGCAGGTGAATTACAGCTGAGGGGACTCCATCAGCAGTGGCACAAGTGTGTCTGTGCTCAGTGCTCCACAGAGGTCTCTAAAAATGGAGTCAGCTTGGACTGCAAACTGACATCTCTGGGAGATGTCTATGTCACGGGGCATGGCTTGGTGCTCAGATCTGTGCCAGATTTCTAGGCAGGCGATGCAGGATTATTTACAGCAGCAGGACAGATGCTGACAGATGCTGCAACTGGATGGGAGGGACCTGGGTGCCAGATGAGAAAATGATACTGGGGCAATGAACACAAACTGATGCTCAGGGGAAAAACATTATTTATACCTACAGTGTACTAATACACTTATATAGTTGCTACATTAGCTCTTGGAAAGGATTTTGGAGTCACAGCAGAGCACTTGATTAAAACAGGAGCCTGGGGCACTGCAGAGAGCAGAAGCACAGTGCTAATAATAGCTCTGCCAACACTGCACTGCTCAGAAGTGGTGCAGGCTCTGGATCCTGCTCTGAGCCCAGCAGGAAGTGTGGGCTGGAGTGTCCCTGCCTTCCTGCCCTGTTCCTGCCTGCTCATAGCAGGTGGGTGCTGTTGGCCTTATCAGGGCGGTGAATACTGGGCTGAACCAGGTGGGCTGTCTGGTCTGATATCCCTGAGCTGCACTGAAGCTTGATATTGCCATAGTTTACATATTTTGCTGCCATGCAGAGGAAGTGCTCAGGGTCAGTAGCACTAGGTTGTTTCCCACGTTTCTCCTGTTGGATCATTTTCCCGGTTTCTCCTGTTTGGGAGCAGGCTGGTGTCCCTGGTTGTATGCTCAGGCAGTGCTCTCTGTGGATGACGGAGTTCTGCAGACAGTCTGGTGTGGGGCTGGTTCCTCATTTACACTAGGGTTTTTAGGGATGGGACAGGATGTTCCTCAGCACCACAAGAGTTGCCTCATATTTTGGTAGCCCACTGCTTCTTGACCTCTCTGAGCAGATGCTGAAGGTGTTCCTGTTCAGCTGTGTGCCACAGAGTGTTGTTTTGTTCAGGGAAGAGATGATGAACTGGTTTACTGAGCATGGACACCTTGTTCAGGTCAGGCCATCACCTTTCAGGACCTAGCAAGGTTTTACAGGTGATCCTGGGTTCAGCTACATTGTGTTGTATATGAGCTTATTTCCTTTTCCTAACAAAGAGGGAGATTTTGGCCATGAATCCTGCAGGATCCAGCTCAATACCTCTGGGTGACACTAGCAGTGACGTGGCCCTATTGTGTCACCTGAGTTGGTCTGGCAGGGCAGGCTGGTGCCTTTCTGCAACCAGCTGGGTCTCAAGTGACTCTGTAGCATCTCCATGTGCTTGCTGGGACTGAGGCTGGGAGCAGCGAGATAGCTTCTCCTCTGATGGCATCAGCTGAAATCCTACCAAGAACCATCTTGGTTTTGCCTGGTGAACTCTAGGAGTGGACACCTCTGATAGCAAACACTTCCCTCTGACCTGCTTTGGGAGGTGCAGATGTCTCAGTGCCTTGGAAACGCTGGAGGGACCATCAGTGGAGAAATTAGGAGATGCGAAGTGGGCTTGAGGGGATGGCTGCAGATTGCCATCTTTAAGGTCCAAACAAAGCAAAGGCATCTCAGATGAATGGCTGGCATTCCGACATTCAGGAACTCTGACATCCCTCCAAGTCCCTGTTAAAACCAGCCAGACCAGCTGGAAACCAGTCCCACATCAGCACGTCTGGGAGGGTTGTAGAAGTTGGAGTGATTCTCTGGTGAGGCATATTTGGGAGCCACCCTTCTGCCATCCAACCTGCCACCTGTCCAGGGGTCCCTGCTGTGCTGCCCCATATGTGCAGCAACCCAAGGGAATGCTGTGATGGTGCCAGGGCATTGTTTGCCTGGAGTGTGATCCTGTCTTGCTGTTGCAGTGTCCACTTGTGCAGCAGGAAATGCACTAAAGGAGCTGATCTGGGTTAGCGGAGGCTTGGTTTGCTCTCAAGGCACCAGTGGTAGTATTTTATTATATGCACTAAACTGTTGTCCTGGATCACTGATACATCAGTGACTCAAGACTTGGTTTGCTTGGCGCAAAGCCATTTTTCCTCTCTTTCTGCTCATTCTGGCCAAGGGCCCTACAGCAGCTGCTGCATGTGATGTCCCCACTCCGTTTTCCTGTGCTGCTCCCAAAACTTCCTCTGCATTTATGCACCTTCTTATATGGCTTTTTTTGTTTTTGGCATTTGCTCTTACATAAACAGTGTCATGCTGCTTTCCTGGGATGCTCTTGGGAGAGGAGCTCTTGTCTCTTCCCTCTGCATTTAATAATCCCTGTTTGCAGAGTATCAAATAGCACACGCCTGCTTTGCACCATGGGCAAGACACTGGACTTGTATCTATAGCTTGGATTGCTTATTCAATGTGATCCAGGCTCTGAAGCTGCTTCTGCAACACAGCTGGGGCTTGGCAGAGGTGATGCTCTGCAAAGAAGGGGAGCTTGAAGGTGTGTTTTTTGAGGGATATAGCTGAAAACAGAGGGATACATTTTGAGTTGATGTTTAAGCTAAGGAGACAAGGTACTTGGTATCTCTCTCCTGGCACTTCTCTAATTTCTTCTCATTGTGAAGATCTTGAGGCATTTTCTAAGCTACAGAAAAGCCTACTTTGCCTGTCTCAAAATATCATTTGGAAATTGTTTTTAACTTCCTGCCCAGATCAGAGGGCTTTTTGAAAAATACATGGCAAAACCATAGTAAATCAGTTCAATTCAGGTAGGGATGAGTAAAATGAATTAAATATACTATTTTATTGCCAGTGTGTTGGATGACTCTTTGCTGTTTTCAGTCATGGAATAGAATTGGAAAGGTTTATCTGAGTTCTTAGTCTGTACCAAATCAGAGAGCACCCCAAGTCAAAGAGAAACACAGCTTGATGTTAAAAATTAAAAAAAAAAAAAAATCTTAATAGTGTCAAAACAGGAGGTTGATACAAAATGGTCTGATATCAAAAACTCTTTCCTTAAATAATTAATTGTTCCTAAGCCCATGACATTTCTGCAGGAATGAGCATGACTAGAATAGGGGAACTTGCGCTACTATGCAATAGAGCAGACTTCTTTTTTTCCATCACCTAATAATGATATAAAAACCCCAACTGAAATGTATTTATGGTTCAGTCATTGTATTTAGGCTGTGACCTGTGTGCTTAGAGCTTTAAGTCCCAAAGGTAGGGCTTTGGGAAGTTATTAAAGTCTGGCCATAAATGATATGAGGGTTTTTGTAATTAACTTTGATGGCTGAATTTATAAACTTCATAACTGAATTCAGCAGTGTGTCGCAGCACGGTGACCCCAGTTGCCCCATGTCCCTCGGGTCACCGGGGTGCCCGCGGTGTGCCCGCAGTGCTGCCGGCGGCGCTATCACGGGTTTGCTTCCCCCCCTTGCAGCACCCGCCTCCCGGCCGTACCCGCTCTCACGGAGCTTTTCTGCCCAATGCAGGTGGGGATCGCCGCCGGAGCTGCGCTCGCCAGCCCGCCCCGTGCCATGCGAGGATGCGCCCGCGGCCCCGCTGAGCTGCCCGCCCCCGCCCGGCGCCATGGGAGGATGCTTCTCCAAGCCCAAACCAGGTGACTGCCCTCCGCCGCCGGGCCCCCGTCCCACCGGCCCCGTGGGAGAAGTAGGTCAGCGGTGGACGCTGGCCGGGGGAATGTTAATGCTGGGCTCCTGCAGGGAGGATTACTGGGCTCTTAATCCCTCCAAATTCCTCAGCGCTCTCACTCCCAGGCAGGGAGCTGTGGGGAGCTGCAGCAGTGCCAGGGGAGTGGGAGGGGAGCTCACCCTGCACCACGAGGGGGGCGGCTCTGCCTAGTCCTAGCTCCTTGTTCTTCACCACCCTCCTACTTCTGCCTTTCCGCTGGATTTGGAGCAGGGCTGCCCCCCTTGTGCCCCAGTGTAGGTTTGGTGCTGTCCCAGCACGGACACATGGGGCTCCAGCATCTTCCTTTTGCCACAGCTTTGTCACTCACTGGCCAGCCCTTATTTTTTTCCCCGCTGGAAGGGAATGACCTGGGAAGGAGCAGGCCATGTCCTGGGGCTGCTCTGCTGTTGGGATTTTATTTTCTTGGTGAAGCTTGTCATTCTGTGCTGCTTTTGATGGGGAAAGCAGCTGTAGATACTTGAACATCAAAGGATTCTCCCCTTGCCTGGCACATTCCTTCCATGGTGGGCTGGGTGGGTTCCCTGCTCTGTATGATTTGGGGAAGGTTGGGTGTATGTGGGAGGGGCAGGGGCTGTGGTGCCACCTGCCCAGGCAAACTGGCTGGTTGAGGCGGGTCTGGTGTGGAAGTGTCAATGTTCAGCCTTGTCCTGAGCAGGCACTGCGTGATCACCCATGCTCATCACCCCTGGCAGCACATGCATGGCCCCAGCACAGGACCCCAGGGAGCGATGGCTGGTCCTGTCAGTGTTCCCAAAGCTGCCATGGAGGAGAGCTTCCAGCTGCCATCCTGCAGCTTGTTTTGGCCACCTCAGAGGGAGCTGAGGGTTGTGCCCTAGGGCAAGGGGAATCAGATAATGGTGCTGATCTATCAGACCAGTCAGCATACCTGTGCAGCCTTTGTGGGTGGAAAGATGTCTTTTGGGGGCCTTTTCTTGCCAATTTGTCTTCACTGCCTGAGGCAGGAGGGATTTCAGCTTGAAGGACTCAACAGGTCAGAAGGGTGATAGAAGTTGTGACTCACTGAGCATCCATGGAGTGAGGTTCCTGCTTTTATGCAAGGCACGATGAGAATAAAAGGATGGTTTTCTGCCCTTGACCTGTACTGTGATTATGTTATGGGTCATCACTAAGGTAATATGGCACAGGACACTCTGACCTGTAAATTTTCTCTGTGAAAGCCCTGGTTTATATGTTTCCTTAAAATGTTTGAGGAGTGAAAACACATCCAGGAATAAATGCCTTTGTTAACTAAACTTGTGACAAACTCTGCTATCAGCTCCACTTTATTTTGTATCACATCGGCAAAACTGTGTAATCTTGGACCAGTGTTGGAACACCAATGCTCTGGGGGCACCTTTCCTGAGCTGAAAATTTTTGTAGAGAGCTGTATTTGCATAGCAGGGCCAAATGCCTGAAAATGCCACCCTGCAATGCACCTCCATTCCTCAGATCTGGTTTGGATTAGCATCTTCAAAGGCTTCACACAAGCCTTGCACAGACCCTGGATAGCTCAGCACTGACTGCGGAGCTTCATCCCAGGCTTATAAAACCTGCAAATGCAAGGAGGTAAACAGAGGCATTTGAGGATACTGATTGCTCTAGGAAAGGGTTTCACTGACATTTCATATGGGAGTTGCACAGCATTAGAGCTGAGTACTGGACTTCACTATTTGTAAGAATTCACCTATTTCCTGTCCGAATAAGAAGGAGGACAGAATAGAGCTATTTGCTATGTCAGTGCTGTTTCCACATGAAGGGAATATTTCAGATGCAGCCTGAAGCAAACAGAATTGATTCAGATATTTTTCCAAGGTGCACAGGAGGTCCTTATCCACTCCATCTCCTTCATTCCAAGAGAGACCCTCAGTCGCCCTCAGCACCCTCAAGATAACCTTGGCATTGCACACATATCGCCTTTTGATGGGCAGATGAGTGGTACAAGAGCTCTGGGGAGTGGAGTCCTGGATCCCTAAATAGCTGTGCTGACGGTACCACCGGCAGCCCTGAGGTCTGGCTGCTGCTGCAGCACCCATCCCTGTCCGGATATTTCAGTGTTTAATTAAGAGCTTATGTTCAAACAGTGAAGTAATCTGCTGTTATTTCCAATGCTGCAGTCCTGTGATGCCAGATCCTCTTCTGAAGGCCCAGTTCTCAATCTCTGCATAATTTTCTCCTTGGGTTTGTCTCGGGTATGTGATGCATTGGGGATAAGCTGCCAGCTGGCAGACTGCATGGTTTCCCAGCACCCACTCCCGCAGCACAGCCAGGTCAGGATAAGGCGTGACAGGAACCATCGTGCACCAGATCTGTGTGAGCTGTGGCAGCTCTCTCTCTGTGCTGGGTATAGAAGAGTGGCTTCAAAGCCTATAAATTGTGATTGTTCTACTTCTGCTGAGCTCAATGTTTCTGGTGGGACAGAGAAGTCACTTCCCAGCACATGGAGTGTCTGGGGGTGGGTTTTGCCCTTGCACAGAGGATGCATTTAGCAGGGAATGTGCTCCCTTCCCAGAGATGCTGGAGGGTGCTGGAGGGGGTGCTGTTGCCTGTGTGACCTGAGCTTGGCTTTGAGATTGTCCCCAGCCTTGGCTGGCTAGTCCTGGCCCCTGGTTTTGGACTGTAGCATTTGCTGACAGAGCATCTGGAGAGGGAGAGCAGAGCCTGGCACGTTTGACATGGTGGTTTTGTCATTGGCTCTGCCATTTTTAATAGAATGACAGGATCATGGAATGGTTTGGGCTGGAAAGGACTGTAAAGACCAAGTAGTTTCAACCCCCTGCCATGGGCAGGGACATCTTCCACTAGACCAGGTTGCTCCAAGCCTTGTCCAGCCTGGCCGTGGATGGAGAGGACAAGTGGTCCATAGAAATGGTTCAGTCTCTTTGAGACCACCTAAAGTCACTGTCATTGGGGCTTGTAGTTGAGGCAGGGTGGGTGAGCCCAGGGGATGCCTGGGGAGTGCAGCTCTGGCAGGGCACAGCGAGCCCCAACCATATCCCATGGTTGTGGATTTATTCTGTACTGGCTTTGGGAAAATAAACCCTGCTGGGGTAAACTCAGATTTCTGGCTGTGCCTGCTGGTCCCTCCAGCATCATCCCTTGATGCATTTCTGGTTTCCACTGCTCCCAAAGCTGTTGGTACCATACAGCCTGCACAGGCTGTTCCTTGTCCTCAGTGCTCCTCTGCCCTGACCTGCAGCCTGGAAGGGGCACACCCTGAGGCATTGCAGGGTTTTGGGGCTGGGGAAGGCAGACACGCTGCCGGCTCAGCTCTTACATCTCCTATGGCCAGGCATCTTCATCTTATCCAGACTTCCCACGGCTCAAGTCAGCTCTTGGCTCATGTCAATTCTCTCTTCCTATATTAGCTCAGTATTTTCCTGATATCTAGCATTTTAAGTATCTGGGACCTGGAGGTGCAACCTTTCAATGGCCTGATATCCATAATTTAAATTTAGCCTCCAGAAGGGCTCTGAGCCATATTGGGAACCCAATCTTGTGATAAAGAAGTCTTGGGACATCTAATTGCCCTAATATTTTTTAAATGATACCTGTGACCCTGCACTGCAACCCAGCCACCTACCAGCACCCTGCTCTGGGATTGAAGTCAACAGTTCCAGATTCATATCTCAAGTACCTGCCCAAGAGCAAGTAGAGGCTTTGACTTGTCCCACAAGGCTGTGAATAGTGATGGAGAAGGAATAAATTTGCAGGAGATGTCATGGGATATTAAGGACTACCTGCTTGTGTGAATGACATCAAGGCAAAGCACAAGAACATCGTGGCCGCAATAGGAAAACAACACCTGGGCCAACTGTGATAAATGGGGTTGGGACATGGTTCCTGAAGTGTATGTGAAGGATCCCAGCAGTGCTCCACCTAAAGGCTGAAAACCTGAGAGGAAAGAATTGGGTCAAAATTTATAGTTCTGTCAACAGTCTGTATTTTAAACAATTCTGTGACTTTGAGCAGCTGACTCAGGATTTTTGGATAGTGAGAGCTTGCCGTGCTGAGGTGTACGTGGACGTGTGATATGAGCACTTGCTAATGCTCAGCTGGTTCCTTTACTTTTTTCTATAATCTTATAAAATATTTCCAGCCCTGGCCTTCTGGTCCTTCATCTATGTATGTGTGTATCTATAGAGATATCTTAATGTGCCTGAGCTCACACCAACACATACACACACATATATGTGTATAAGTGATGTTGGTGGCACAGGGCAAGCAGGCATATCTGTCTCCTTTATCTATATCTATGCCTATACATATATACCTCTCTATTTATATTTTTATCTATATCATCTATATCTATACCTTTATACCCATATCAATATATCAATATCCATATTTGTATCCATATGTCTACCTATATTCCTGAGGAGTTGTCTACTGTCTAGATTTGTAGTCACATGCCTAAAACTTTCCAAACAGTTTGCTTTAAGGTCCAGACCCTCTTCTAGCAGTTATAGGATATGGCTGTCAAAGAGCTGGAACACACTGGCCCCGGCCCCATTGTACCAATCGGGTTTCAGAATTAAACTTGGGTTTATAAATATTTCATTGAAATGTCGTTTTCCCTGATGGCAACTGAACCAGTTTGCTGGATCAGCTCAGGTGCTGCTTAGCCTTGGATTCCTGGAGGGATCATCCCTCGGAAATGCAGGTTTCAGGCCAGAGGAACACCCCATGCAGGGCTGAGAGGCATGAGAAGGAGGAGGAGACGGGGATAAAAAGGGTTGCTGAGAGGCAAGTGGGATATGCCCCCCACAGAGGCAAGTGGTGAAGCATGGAGCCCAAAATAAGAGGGAGAAGACTTTATAACTCCTTTTCTTTTCCCCTGGACAGCAGTGTTGGTGGGTGCCAAGTGAGGATGGCTGAGTGCCGGAGACCTGCTGCTTCCTGCATATGTTTTTCTGACTGAGGAAGAAGGGAAGAGCTCAGAGCTACACTTCCATCTTCATCCCTGCAGGTTCATATGCCCGTGAATCAGTGGGCACTTCATGTGCTCACCTGACCCAAATGTGTTCTGGAAAACAAAGTCCTGGAGCATCAGCTAAGTGAGAGATGGGAGTTGTTCCCTGCAGGGTGAATTCACTGATGTCCATATCCCCCTCACCATTAGGGCTCAGAGCCACCAGCTTTGCACAAACTTTGTCTCATACTGTGACATAGTCTGGCTGCAAGGATGCTCAGCCATGTTTGCTGCAGATTGACTGTGAAATCATATGACATCAGCCTCCTGTTTCTTGGGCCAAAAGTATTACATTGGGACTGGCATAAATGGGTATTCATTGTATTTCCTAACTCTGTCCTGGAAAATCCATGTCTGCTTCTCCCAGTTTCCTGGGAAAGCAGTGCTTATGGAGAGCAGCCTCTTCACTGAGTACCTGCAGCAGCTGGGCTGCTTCTCTAGAGCTCCAGGAACAGATTTGCTCACAGCAATGTGGGTTTTTTAATGCATTGTGCTGGCCCTATTCATTTGCGTTAGCTCATGCAGCTGCAAGAGCACAGGGAAGGTGTGGTTCAGCATTCATACACAGAAATTTGCTTTCCTGGATCTGTCTGTCATTGCCCCTAGTGACTCCTGCCCAGGTGAGCACAGGGATTTGGCAACATGCTACCCATCCCTTGCCTTGCTGAGCTGGCACAAACAGCAGAGACTTACAGGATTCCTGAGCCACCGGCCTCCAGGGCCTGGGTGCCCATGGCCTCTTGCTTTTCTCCCGTCCAAAATGAACGACCTTCTTCCAGACTTGTTCTTCCGTCGTTCCCTCAATATTCTTGCAATAAAAGGTTTGGGACAACAGATAAGGCTGGGAAGACCCAGCATCCCTGTTATTCACAAGCCTTGCTGAAGGGCTTGTTTTTACCCTTCCTCTGCCTTTCCTTAACCTGTTTGGTTTGTGAACTTTAACTTTTATCTTCTGCACAGATTTTCCTGTTCATGACATTTATAAGATGGGGAATGCTCAGTGATTTCCCATATACATGAGGCACTTCACTACTCTCTGGCACTTTCCCCTGGCTTGCTGTAGAACTCACTGGTGTTAATTATTAATGGCTTTAGCTTTATGAAGTCCCTAGGAGATGAGTTATGTTTTCCATTTTGTGATGCCAGAGCTCATCAGTGGCTTCTGATGCTGCTGTGCCCAGCTTGCCCAACCTGGGCATGTAATGGAGGGTGGGGATGCAGCTGGGTGGGTCCATGGGGAGGTGGGTGAGCGCTGCTCTTCAGGGAGTTCGGATGAACACAGGGTGACAGAATGGTTTGGGCTAGAGGAGGCCTTAAAGCTCATTCAGTGTCACCCCTGCCATGGGCAGGGACACCTTCCACTATCCCAGGTTGTTCCAAGCCCTGTCTAACCTGGCCTCGGACACTTCCAGGGATGGGGCAGACACAGCTTCTCTGGGCACCCTGTGCCAGGGCCTCCCCATCCTCACAGTAACTTCTGCATGTCCTCACCTGGGTGGTCGAGGAGAGCCCCTCTGCTCCCCACTGTCCCTGCTGCCATGTGTCCCTGGGTCCCCTGGTCCCCAGGATGGGAATGATTTATTGTCAGACCTGTTCAGTGATGTACACATGAAAAAAATGAACCATCCTTGCTTCTCTCACCTATTGTTGAAGAGTCACGCTACAATCAAAACCTCATGTGGAAATAATTTAGGATATTTTAGTTCCTTATTAATTGGTCTCCATCTAACGAAGCAGCTTTATGCACCATGCAGTGTTGGCTTTCTCTTTCAGTTAACATTGCCTACAAACAATTAAAGGGGTTTTTGAAGTCTGTCTGAGCCCCAGACACTTTGGCATGCCTCATATGGACCTGCCTGAAGATGTTTTCCACTAAGTAGGACAAGAATTGTAGCTGAGAGGTTGTTTTGCACCAATGGCTCATGTCTGCTTACAAGAATATGTGCTTTATGAATGCAAAGTGCCCGATGCAGAAAGAACAGAGGAATAATGGGCTCAGGTAATCAAGCCAAGTTTGATGTTAAATGTTTTATCTTCCCAGTCAAGCCAACAAAAAGTATCTGTTTCCAAGTTCAGGGAAGGAAGGAGAGATAGAACAGTGAACAGCAGCAAAACTTCTGGCTTCATTTTAACAAAGGTTTTGGTTTGTTCCCGCAGTTGAAGTGAAAATTGAAGTTGTGATACCTGAGAAGGAGAGAAGCAAGGAGGAGATGTCACCCAATGGGAAAGCCAGTCCTCTGATTTACAAAGTCAATGGGACTGCCCGGCACTACCACCTTGAGGAGCATCCAATTGCCAGCAACCCCTACCACAACCCAAAAGACGTGGTGGAAGCCTCTGTGTGCCATGTGAAGGACCTGGAGAATGGACAGTAAGTGCCCAAACTTTTTGCCGATAAAATTTGAGAGACCTTCTAAACCAATCTGAATGCCCTGTCTTGTTCTTTAGAGTTGTTGGAGATGATAATTTAACTTAGTAAACTTTTTTTAATCTTAAAAAATTACATAATGGACAAGTGACAACTGTTTGTTACTGGAAGGTCTGCTGTTCCCTGCGTGATCTGAGCTGGGACTTGTCACAGAAAGAGGTGATGTTCTGTAGCAGAATTTCTCAGGAGGCTCTGCTTAACTTGTGTTAACCACACTAGACATATTTTTATAAATTTGTAGCCTGAGTGGTTTTACAAAACAGCAGGAGAGTGCATGGGCAGAGCTGATGGGGCTGGTCATGTGCTCCATCCTGTCTGCAGGGCCTGGCTCTTCCAGCTGAGCTCATCAATTTGCTCTTTCACTAAGGATGTAGCTTTTCAGTTGTTTGCAAATGAGAACATACTTTAGCTGGGCACATTCAGCGCCCTGATTTAATTCTATGAATTGTAAAGAGTGCCTGTCCCAGTCACTGTGCTTTTCAGGTTGGTGCACCTTTTCTGGGGTAGAAGTACAGGTTCCATTGACATCTCAGAAGGCTCCATCTGTATGTGTAAAGAAAGAGTTTGGAATAGCTTTTGTTCCAGTGAGGGCACAATGTAAGGTGCGTGAGACACATCAGGAGTCTGACAACTGTTTGCTTTAAATTGAAGTATTGCCTGTGATAGTATCCAAAAACAATCCATGTACTATGGGCTACTTTGTGCAAAACTTATGGGGCTTCATGGGCCATAGTTCCTTTTATTAGGTAAGTTCACCCAGGAATAAACTGGGTCTTTTTCATTGCAATGGGAATTTATGTATTAGATCATTCAACAAAGGGATGCACTGGACTCTGTTGGATTAGATCTTCACATGATGAGGAGCAGTTGAGGTCATTTGGCTTGTATCCTGGTTCCAATCAGGACAGGGTTAATTTTTGCAGTAGCCAGGAGGTGCATGGCCAGGACCCGAAGGTTATTCTATACAACCTCATTTCATTGCTGGGACAGGGAAAGGGAGTCTCTTGTGGGGAGAAATGGTTCCTTCTGGTTGAGTAACTGTAGGGGACAGAGCATGGGACACAGTACTGTGAGGTAATGCTGGTTCCGAGTCGCAGGGAGTGGGGTGGTGAGCTCTGAGCTCTTGGTGAGCATTTCTGTATACAGATCACTCTGTCTTTGGCACACTTGTGTTATTAATATTGTTGCTGTTGCTGTTGGTTTTCTTATCTCGTTGTTTCCAGTAAATTGTTATCTCAGCCTATGGTCTTTGCCTTTTGTGCCTCCAATTCTCCTCCAGCCACCCACAGGTGGGGTGGAGTGGGGGGGTAGGGAGAGTGAGTAGCAGCATGTTTTCAGTGGGGGCACTCATTTGGAGAATTCCATTCCTAAACCACAGCAGCCTTATTTTACACCCAATATGGGGCAGGAAGGGTTGATATAACAACAGATCTGGCCACAAAGGGTTGGAAACAAAATTTGATCTAAGTATTTGTTGTATTAGGTACAGAACAACTGGCCAGGGTATGCTTTCTGCCCAACCTTTCTGTCTTTCTGTTACCAGCATGGCCTCAGCAGAACTGAGATCCAGAAAGATACTGGAGGATAAACTGGTGCTGCTGTACCCAGCCAACCTCCCAGCAGGCTAACTGGAGGGACAGAAAACAGCCCCCAGTGCTCCCACAGTTTTTGAGCAAAGGTCCTTTGCAGGCCAGAGCTGAGTTTTAGCTGGTACTTCCCAAGCAGGGAGTGGGGTGGGACAACAGGACAAATTCCCTACTGAGTAAACAGCTCAGCAGGGTGCAGGACAGTGTAAATCATTCTCTGGGTCACTCTGGAGTGAGTGCAGGATGGAGCCTTGCAGGTGGCTGTGTGCTGCCTTGAAGACACCAGGTCTTGTTTTTGACTCACTCAGCTCACACAGCTCCTTGGGTAAGCTGTAAATTCTTTAATTTATCTTATCTTCCAGGGAGTTGTGATTGCCATTGAACAGGTTTTATCAGCTGAGGAATGCAGCAGGACTTGTACTGATCCTTTCCCCTTGTGTGGAGGGAAGAGCTCCAAGTGCCAAGTGTCCTACTTGAGGAGGGAGCAGAGCTGCATCTCTGAGGAGCAAGGTGGCCGAGTTATTGGGGCAAAGGGCAGGCATGGTGAACTCTGCTGGTTTTCACCCAAGGTGCCAAGGAAATTGGGAAATCGAGGATTTGTCATTGGACAGTTGATGCAGGTGAAGCACTTGTCTGAAGTCTTGCTTGAGGTGTGTTTTAGGGTGTAACAGGAGTGCTGGTGGGCTGAGCCCCATTCTCATCTCCATGGCTGTGAAGCAGAGTGGGGCAAGTGTCTGTGGGACAGGGGGCAAGTAACGGGATGGCATTGGGATGTTATCTGAGAAAGAATGAGCATGCAAAGTCTGTCCCATTCTTCTGAGACCCTGGAACCTGGCGTGTATGAAGAGCATTCTGGAATCACACTTGGCCAGTGACTTCCTTGAGCCGGTGGGGTTTGCAATGGGCATGGTGATATGTTTGGCACCCCAAAGGCAACAGTCTGGGATAGCTGTAGAGATGAACCTCTTCATACAATGGGAGCAACCAGGATTTCCAGATAAACATCAAGCTGTGTGGGGAAAGGCTTTCTGGCTGGAAGAGGGGAAGTCTCCAGGGACAGCAGCTCTGTGCTCCCTGTCCAGCTCTATACAAAATGAGGGCTCTCTCAATAACTCTCACTTTGCTCCATGGTTAGCTGGAAGACTTTGCTCTGGGGAAGCAGCTGCTAATAGTTGCATTGGAAAGAGGTTCAGTGCATCAGGCAGACCACGGATTGCACAGGGTGTGTCAGGACTGTTGGTTGGAAAGGGAGCATCTGAGAGGTGGAAAGAGACAGGATGTGCTGAGAGGAAGGTCTGGTGGAGGCATAGTGAGAGAGCAGAGAGTAAACATCCGCTCAGTGCAGAGCAACATCAGTGTCACTCAGCAATGCCTGGGCACTGCTCTGTAAAGCTGCGGAAATGTCTTTGGCCAAGGTCTGGGCAGGCGGAGGAGTGGAGGCCTCGGTGCTGAAGCCTTCTGCACCCCAGTCTCCAGCCTGCAGAGAGGATCAATGTACAGCCTCCTGGGAATGATGGATGGTTGAAAGACTTGTGTTCCAGTGGATCATGCCACTGGCTGGTGTAACGTGGTAACATACCAACACGAGCCCAGTCTGTGCCCAGTCTGCAGGGCATGGGAGCTCTGGCAAATATAAGCATGTGTTGGAGCTGCAATGCAGAGCCTGTGCCCAGCCAGCCTGCAGCAGGCAGAGCCAGAGTCGCTGGGCACCAAGGAGGCGGCACAACATCCCTGGGAGACGCTGTGGGCAAATTCACCTGCACTGAAGCTGGTGCAGAGGTGTGTATTGCTCAGCTCATCCCTGCTGGGACAGAGGGCTATGGGGTACCTCTTGGACAGCCCAAGGGCAGTAGAAAGGATTTTCTAAAATGCCGCTTTTCAGTGCCAGTGGCATCATCAATCACTGATTCAGCAGATGGGTGTGCTCAGTAGCTCTTTCTGGCTTGCAAACAAGGTGCATAATCAGCAAAGAGATGCTTTTTGGCCAGCATGGGGCTGAATCTCAGCCTGGCTCAGCTGGTCAAGGAGGGATGTGTGGGCCAGTGAGCCTAAAAACTGCCAAGCTCGGTGTTGTAAACAATTCCTGCTGCGCTGATCACACTTTGGTCCAGGGTACCACGACATGGAATCATTGAATCACAGTGGTTTGGGTTGGAAGGGACTATTAGAGACCATCTGGTCCAACCTTCTGCCATGGGCAGGGACACCTCCCACTAGACAATTACTCAGAGCCCCATCCATAGAATCATAGTATATTCTGAGTTGGAAGGGACTCACAAGGATCATCCAGTCCAGCTCCTGTCCCTGCCCAGACCCCACAACAACCCCACCCTGTGCATCCCTGGCAGCGCTGTCCAAACGCCCCTGGAGCTCTGGCAGCCTTGGGGCCGTGCCCATTCCCTGGGGAGCCTGGGCAGTGCCCAGCACCCTCTGGGGGAAGAACTGATCTTCCTGATCTCCAGCCTAAACCTTCGCTGGCATAGGTTCACGCCATTCCCTTGGTAATTGCTCTGTACTTCCATTTACCATCAATGTGTTTGGCTGAGGCATCAGTGAACCAGACATCTTCAGAGTATGATGTAACTGCAGGAACATCAAGTAACTAGGCTTATGTGGCTGTTGCAAAGCCAGCATATCTGGGATGATGGCTGTCTGTAATTTTGCAGGTTTTGTTGGCCCTTCAGTTATATCCATCTCATCTGTGACTCCTGAGACACATGCACACCATTTGTGCACTCTTGGTCTTTGTGCAATCCCACAGCACGGAGCACAGCCCTTCTTAATACTGGCTGCTGGTTAAGAGGTCTTTAGTTGTGCACAGATTAGTGCTGCTGAATTTTTTCTGCTTGTTTAAGAGCTCAGGTCAGAGATAATAATCCCTTTTTTCAGTCAGTGTATCTCTTCTCAATATCTCTTAATGCTGCAGAACTGAACCGTAATGGTTATTTGGGTCTGTGTGGGCCTTTCTGGAACATGTTACAGTAAATCCCATGTTCAGCAAAACCCCATTCAGCTATTATAGGATCGTAGGGATGAACTGCACCAAGTGATGAATATATTTTAAACTCCTCTATTAGCGTTTGCAAAGCCTTTTATGACTTATCAAGCTACTCCCAAGTCTGGCTTTTGTTCATTAATGCATACAATGGTCTTGCTCTATAGAAAATCCAGGAATATGATTTCTCCAGAATCCTGAAATGGAACCATGAAGAACCTGTCTCTTACATCTAGAACTGCCACCCAATCATGTGCAGCTCCTTGCAGAGCGGCACTGAGACTGACAATGTTTTGGATAAGTCATTCTGTGTTGGCATTTAGCTACCGATAATCAGTCATTAAGCACCAGCTCATGTCTGGTTTCCTCACTGGCCAAACAGGAGAATTATATGGGGTATGTGTCCTAAATATAATACCCCTTTATTCTAAATTTTGAATAGATTAGTTTTCTTTTTTTTCCAGAAAATTTATTATATGGAGTTTTTGTGAGTCTGGATGACCAAACATTCTTGTTGGGCAAAACTTTTCTTTTAAGGATATCATATCCTAAAATGTTTTCTTCATGATCTGTGATTGCAAGTGTGTGTGAAGTCATTTGTTTTTCCCCAGGTAACCATAAACAGATTTTGACAATGTAACATATAATACCATGTCCTTTGAATCCTGTTAGGTAGACTCTCTTCCTTTTAAAATTTTAGTTTATTTTTTCAGCATCTGTGGGGGATGATCAGAGATATTTGGGCTCCTGTATTAATTAGAAAATTCAAAAGTGGTTTTCTAGTTCCTACTGGTGAGTAGGTATGGGGCGATCCTTATCAGACCATTGATAGGTCATAATGCGCTGGGTGAGAAGGCCCAAAGGTTCGCCCAGAGCTTAGTATTGCCTTCCTTTCGTGTTTGTGTTAACTGGAAAGGGTTCGGGGGGTTTTTCCTGTGGAGGCTTTCCCTTACTTGTGTTCCCCCCATCCTGCACCACTTCAACTGAGTCTGCTGCATTGGACTGTGCCCCGAGGGCATCACAAGGAACTCCTAAGGTCACTGCTGTCCTCCAGAACTCCTTTCGCTCTTCCTGGAAGTGAGCAGGGTTTTGACCTTTTGTTTCTCTTGAGTGGGCTATGTTTAAAAGTCCTCATGCAGCATTCTGGAGGTATCTGCATTTAAGTTTTTAGGCTCCTCTCAATAGTCTGAGTTTGCTCTCCAGAATGGTTTTCCCAGCCCATTTTCCTTATCTGGTTCCCAAACCATGCAAGAATTTTGCCCATGTGGGGATAATCACCTAGGGGTCTTGTAAAGCTTCATTATGCATTACATCTCTTCTAATGTCATCTCATCACCCCACTAAATAAATTTTTATCATTGCAGGGGCTCCTCTCAGCAGAAGTCTTAATATATTAGGACCCACCTCTGTGGAGAGTGGGATGTTTCTCTTTTAATTGTCGCTTTAATTGGTCATTTTGATACTGTAAAGACAATTGTACATGTTTTCTGTCTTTTATTTCATCTCTCAGATTATTAGTTTCTTTTATAACTTGTTCTCTTCATTGCCATGCAGCCTTTAAGCATAATCCCAGTACGACATGATACCTCTTCCTTTTTTATCTTCCAGTGATCCCTGTTTTTTATTTAATTTCTCTTGTATCCTTTCCCACTCATACCAATTGTTCACTGACCAAAGATTATCAGTGTCAATGTGTGTGCTGTGCCACTGTAAATATTCTGTTAAACCTTTTGTCTCTTTCTCAAAATCATTTGCCATCCTGCTGACTATGTCAATTTGTCACGGGTGGAGTGGGAGCTTCAGACAAAGTTTGTGAGAGAAGCTGTTGTTGAGTCAGGAGGTGCAGAAAGGACCCCCTGGCTTTCTAAACTCATTCTCCAAGAGGAGCCTGGATAGCTGGATCCAATTCCAGCCCTAACTGCCAATGGTTTAAGTCTAAGGAATTACAAAGATGTGATTGAACCTTTGCACAACTTTGTCCTGCAGGGATAAGGATGGGAAACCAGATATATTTGTGTAAAAATGAATGATTTATTATGATAAATTATTAGACAAAAATATCTTAATCAGAATTGGTTACTATACAGCATAAAAGCTAAAACTAATAGTAGAGTAGAGTATATTAAAGTAATTATATTAAAGCTAGAAAAACCCCACAATTATGAACTAGAGATTGACATCACTCACCCAGACCAACGACTGCAGGCAAATCTCCTTCGTTCAGTATCGTGGAGAGACCGTGAAGGGCGTCCCCACCCCAGGGAGGAATCTACACACACACTCCAAGAAGGGATATGTCAGAAGAACCTGCTGTTTGTAAGTGGGACAGGACTTCTAGAGCAAAAAGTGATTGTCAGTCAGATATCTGCAGGCCAGCTGTGCCAGCTTAGCATTTTTAAATAAGGATACTTTTGGTTTCTTGTTCCCACTACCAGCTCCCCCAACAGCTGGGGAGGTTCCTTGAGCCACCTCTTGGGACAGTGATGAATAAATTAGATGCTGCCACTCAATTGCCCAGCTTGGATATGCCCCAGGCTGGGACAGCAGAGCCCCCTCCAAAGCTGGCTTGGTGACAAGGAATGACCCACACCTGCAGTCACATGAAGCCAGTAGTGAGCAAGTTGAAGAAGGAGGGGAGCCTGGTGGGACTAGGGCTGGGTCGTAGGGTGGAGTGGTGGCATCTGCTCTGAGGTGGGTGCTCTGTCATCTGCTTCCATGTTCCTCCTCCCCAGGATGCGGGAAGTGGACCTGGGCTGCGGGAAGGCTCTGCTCATCAAGGAGAGTGGCGAGTTCCACGCCATGGGACACAAGTGTCCCCACTATGGGGCTCCACTGGTCAAAGGTCAGTCTGCATCATGTCCTGGAGAGCAACCAAGGGCATCACAGGGCAAAGGACAGCCCCCTGACTGTGCTGCCAAGCATGGAGCAGTGCTGCACTGCACACTCAGCATCACCTGGGTGGAGAAGGCATGGGCAGCAAGCTGAAGTTGCACAAAATTCCCCTGAACATGTTGTCAGCTCTGGTTTGCAACTGACACTGATGATCACAGGGCTGGGGCTTCTTCTCATTGTGGGGAAAGAGGACTGTCTTTGGGCTGATGGGATCCTTTCAGTAGCAAAAAGAATGTTGCTCATGTTATTGACTGAAGTGGGATAAGGTGCAGTGGTTTCCCATCTTGGCTCCTAAAAATATGCATCCTGGCACCTTCTCAGCACAGGTCCCTGCCCCAAGCCTAAGCAATGGCAGCAGGCAGTGCTGGCCTAGCTGTGTACTGACATACATCACCCAGTCTGGGGTTGGGAGGACACTTTGCTGGAGGTGGGATCCTGGGGAAGACAGGGGAGCATCCTTCTGAGTGTCTCTGGGCACTGCTGGCCCAGCAGCTGTGCTGGGTGTAGCAGCCTGCTGAGCAGGGCAGGGGAGCTCCACGCTGTTCCAGAGGTGAGAGCTCACTGCCCTTTCAGAGACCCGTGGGTGCATTCCTGAGACTGGCTGTCACACCGGGCTCTCTCTGGGGACTTTGCTGCAGCAGTAGGTGCAGGGGCTGCCCCCACACCCCACACGTGATGGTGATGAGATGTGGCACTGCTGTACCTCAGCAGGCAGAGACACAAGCTCTAGACCAGTCCATGGTCACATGCTGGTCAATGCTCTGCCCCAGCATTGTAGCAGGGAAAGCTGAAGTCCAAGGTAGCAGCTTCTGAGCCAACACCTAGAGAAATGAACACATGGCTTTGGGCACGCCCGCGCCTCCCAGGCATGTGCAGGTGCCTTGCTGTGCCAGGGTCTGCTCTGAAACACACATGCTCTAAATCAGTGATGCTCTGCTTGAGGCACCACTTGTTCTGGGAGCTGCTGCAGCTTGTAAGGATGGCCATGAGACTTTGGGGATAGCAGCCCCATCCTAGCTGGAGAGGGAGGTTATACCCAGGCAGAGCAGACAGCTTTGGAGCTGTGCCCAGAAGTACTGGAGGACACTGCCACCCAGGGCATTTTACAAGGGATTGCTCATATAGGATCCCAGTTGGTCCCAAACTGCTGAACCCGCGCAATGTGCATGTTGAGAGAATTCCACTGTTGCCCATCCAGATCCACATCAGCTGCCATGTGTCCTGTAGGAGAGGTGCCATCTCAGAGGATGGGAGGCAGCTGCAGGGCAGCACCAACCCTGCTCTGCCATGTTCCCTGCAGGAGTTTTGTCCAAAGGAAGAGTCCGCTGTCCCTGGCATGGAGCTTGCTTCAATATCGCCACAGGTGACATCGAGGACTTTCCTGGCTTGGATAGTTTACCCAGGTTTCAGGTGAGATCCTTGTCCTTGCAGCAGCAGAGGAAACCACAGAATCATGGGATGGTTTGGGTTGGAAGGGACCTTAAAACCCATCTCATTCCACCCTGTGCCACGGACAGGGACACCTTCCACTGTCCACGGTGTTCCAAGCTGCATCCAACCTGGCCTGGAACACTTCCAGGGATCCAGGGCAGCCACAGCTTCTCTGGGCACCCTCTGCCGGGACCTCCCCACCATCACAGGAACAATTTCTTCCCAGTATCCCATCTATCCCTGCCTTCTGGCAGTGGGAAGCCATTCCCCCTTGTCCTGTCACTGCAGGCTCTTGTCTGAAGTCCTTCTCCTGCTCTCTTGGAGCCCCTAAGGCACTAGAAGGGACTCTGAGGTCTCCCTGGAGCATTCTCTTCTCCTGGCTGAACAATCCCAGTCCTCCTCAGGGCTGCTCTCGATTCCTTCATCCCCCAGCCTGGACTGATAAGGTGAATTGCTCACACCCAGGTGCAGCACCTTTCATTTGGCCTTGTTGAACCTCATGAGATACCCATTGGGACACTTCTCCAGCCTGCCCATGTTCTCTGCATGGATCCCTTCCCTCTAGAGCATCAACCACACCACTAAGCTTGGTGTCAACCCACAAAATCACTCTTTTTATTGGAATAAGCAAAATTCTGTATGGTATGGAGCAAACATTTTCCAAGGGTGTGCTGGTGTTGCCAGTGGAGAGCAGCTTCTCACCCACCTCCTTCCTCCCTACAGCTCCCTTGCACCCACCCACAGGCATCAGACACCTCCTGGGAACCTGGGGGTGCCCAGTCTGGGAGGTCTCTGGAGCAGGAGTAGTGTGGCAATGAGAAACCATACGTAAGCCTGGGATAGAAACCAGACTGAGCGTTGGTGCATGGTTGATACACGGCAGGAGATCCCACAGTCTCGAGCTGGGATGAGCCCTGCCGTGGCCTGAGCTGCTTCTGCAGGTGACCTGGTGCCACCACCCCTCTTCCTTAGCTGTTGCCCAGAGGGAACCCTTGCTGCCCCGCAAACCAGCACTGTTCTGTCACCCTCAGGTGAAGATTGAGAAGGAGAAGGTATACATCCGAGCAAGCAAGCAGGTGAGGGGCCACTGACATCCAAAAATCAAGGCCAATGCTTTTTTTTCCTGCTGTATATGCATGGGTGTGGGGGGAAATGCTTACCTTTGCTCCTCTGGCCTGGGCAGAGGGATGTGTGAGCATTCATTTTATATGGAGGTACAAGTGGAGCAGGACAGAGGTATTGTGTATCCCCCTCCCACCCAGCTTCCCTGCAGCTGCCGAACACCTGGCCTGGGCTGTCCATGCTTTTGGGTCTTACAGGTGTTTGTCCTGCATTTGTCCTATGTTTCCTTAAGCTCAGAGCAACTTTTAATTTAGTTGGCTCATGGAAAGAGGCCTCTTCCACCAGACTTTTGGCCTTGTCTGAATGTGGCACAGTGATGACAGAGGTCATCTGTGCTCCCTCTTGAGCCCACACCTCAGCTCCTGCTGGAGGGGAACCTGATGCAGGGGCAGAAAGGGCTTTCATGCCCTGATGGGATGCAGAATGAGGCTCATTCACGTCACTGCCATCTTTCTTCCCTGAAAAGCCTTCTTTTGGTGCACAGTTGAATGTACACATGTGCAAATCCAGTGGCTCAGAGCCCCAGTGGGCCCTTACAGTACTTGGGTTAGATCCAGAGATGTGACCTGAATGGCAGCACTTCAACTCCAGCTGATTTGGGGATGTGATGAGGGGAAATTGGGTCTGTTTGCTCTACAAGGAACAGATTTTTGCCTCTAATGCCTGGGAACAGCGCATCTGTGCAGCAGGGCTACACTGGCACAGGTCCATGGCTGTGCTCTGGTGGATTAGACAAGTCCATCAGCTTTGGATATCAGGTGTACAAGCTCTGCTCAGGTTCAAGATAAAAATCCTGACAGAACTTCTTCATTCTTGTCTCACCTTTGGTGCAGAATTGCACAAGGGCACAACTGCTTTTGCTATTTCCCCACCACCACCCCAGCTCTGAGTAGCTGGATGGCTTTGCAGAAGATGATGGATTTATTTTTCTTTTGTACCTTGTAAGGAGTAGTGCACTGGACATTGGAATGGTATTTGGATGAGCAGGGGTTTGGAGTCCTTGTTCAGTACAAGGGTGTGGTTGTTCCCTTCCTATCCAAGCTGGTTTATTACACTACTGCAGTTGTCCCCATCCCTGCCTGGCTGCCCAGGGTAATTCTGAGTAAAGATAATTACTTTTCTTCTTCTTGGTGGTGACACAGGCTCTTCAGACACAAAGGAGGACAAAGATGATGGCAAAGTGCATCTCCTTGAGCAACTACAACCTGAGCAGCACCAACGTGTTGATCATTGGTGCAGGTAAGGGTGGCACGTGCTGGTACCACTGTGTGTGTCCCCTCCCGGGCACGGGTGCAGGGAGGGGGTGTCTGTGTGCCCTGCACCCTCTGTCACCCCTCCTGCGTTTCTCCCCATTGCAAAGGGTCAGACCAGAGGGTCTTCCTGAACATTTTTCTCCTACATGCTGATGATCCAAAGGTGCCCTGTGGTCCAGTCTGTGGAGCTTTGTAGTTCCCTGTGTCACAGTCCATAGACAGAGGGTCCCTTCTGCCTGGTGCCTCTGCTTCAACCGGCTTCCCATGGGAGCTGTTTGAATTAGGAAAGACTGTGAAGTGACGCCAGGGCTGGTGAAGATGGCGATTTTGGAGTCAGCCCCAGTGGGTTCAGCAGTAAAGGCCACATACTCATGGCTGTCACTGGTTTCCTTCTCCCTTAGGAGCAGCTGGGCTGGTCTGTGCAGAGACCTTGCGCCAGGAGGGTTTCTCTGACCGGATTGTGATGTGCACCATGGACAGACACTTGCCCTACGACAGACCAAAGCTCAGTAAGGTTGGTATCACTCTGGGTATGCCACATTCCTCCCCAGTTTTAAAATTTCCTCTAGGACCTTTCCCTGCTATTATTCATTGCAGCAGCAAGGGTCTGCTTCCTGCATGCTGTCTCAGTTTCCCTTCAATTTTCTTCCCTCTTTGTGACTGAAATATGAAACACAAAAAAGGAGTTGTTCAAACTGAATTAAGAAAGAGTACTCCAGCAGAAAAACAAGGGCATTCTTCCTTGTGTGGGTGGGGAGGCCGTGGCACAGGGTGCCCAGAGAAGCTGTGGCTGCCCCTGGATCCCTGGCAGTGTCCCAAGGCCAGGTTGGACGGGGCTTGGAGCAACCTGGGATAGTGGAAGGTGTCCCTGCAGATTGGAATGAGAGGAACTTCTAGTCCCTTCTAACCCAAACCATTCCATGATTCATATGATGATTCTTCACAGATCTAATGGTAGCTATCTTAGCCAGCTTGTACCTGGATGGATCTTCTTGAAGTGTTTCTGGATCAAAATCTTTAAGGCAATGAAATGGGACATGTGAGAAAGTGGTGTTGTCTACCAGGTTTTTTTCATTAGTGCCTGTTTCTTGCTGCACAGGGATGCTCCCTGCTGTAATTATGTTGATTCTCAGCTGTCACCACAACTTGATAACTTGATAACTTGATGGATGTGCAATGGTCACTTTTTCTGGCACACATCCTATCTTGCATTCCAATTTACAGACATAGGGTGATCTTCTAATCATCTTTTTGCTGCTGATTCCTGAGCCTTCCTTGATGTCAGACAGCAGCTCAAGTTGGACAGCAGCATTTGACCTTGGAGATAGCATAATGTGAACTAGGTGTTCATCCTCATGTCAGCAATGCTTATCCATGGGGACTGGTACTCTACAATCACAGCATTTAACTCTGCTTCCAGCACCCAAAAAATGGATTTTCAAATACAGGCAAACAAGCACATGGCTGTTTGGGAGCATCCAGGCCATTTCTGTGCTTCTGCAAGTCCTGCCTGGGGTGAGCAGGAGCAGCTGTGTGATACCTGCATCCAAGCATCACAGGGATTGTGCTGGCAAGTTTGGAGAATCTCAGAGTCCCTCTCTCAGCCAGACAGCTCTTCCAACCACTTACCCCATGTGTGAGTCTTAGACTGGCTCTTCTTCTCTCTCTTAAATAGTAAGAATATGTCACATGCGGAAGATGATGTACATACAGAGATGTTGTACGTCGTTTGTTAAATCCTCCACTCTGGTTGTAGTTGCTTTTGGAAGGTGCAAAAAACCCATGGAAGAGAAGGCAGAATTTTTGGGAACAGGGTAGGAAAAAAATGGAGTTTTTCTTAATCCTATTGTGAGTAGGACTAAACCTATACAAACCACTGGAGAAGGAGTGCTAACTCTGTAAGCAGCAAAGCTCTTGCTCCCTGAAACTGCAGCACTGCCCTTCCTCTGCCTGGCTGAACGCCTGTTATCAGTCTGTCCCCAGGTCCTGCTAGGCTGTTTCTCTTTGTCCCCTTTGGACCACGACCTACTCCCTGTGTGTTGCCACATCTCTGTTACTGTCCCCAGAGCACCAAGCAGCAGCAAAAGCCGTGGTGGTTGTGCACTGCTCTGCTGTGCCCTCCTGGCACACAGGCACAGAGGGGTCAGGTCTTTCTCCCTGTAAATGTGGAGTATTTAAAGAATTTGCAGTAAAACCTGTATGACCCTGCCCCTGCCTTGAGTCCTGTGACACAAGTCTCTCCTGAGCAGAGCATTGTCTGAAGTCAGAGTAAGGGAGTGTCCTGTAGGGCTCATTCCAGCCCCTGACCAGGCCACCTCCAGGGAGAAGGATCTTGCACATCCATCCCCTTGGGTGAATGGGAAAGCCCTTGATTCCTGCATCCCCTGTCACTCCTGAGTCAAGCCCAAATGTCATCCCTGTGTGGCATGAGCAGATGCTGCTGCTCAGCACTCTGCCGATCTATTACAGGGCTTGACTGTGGCATCTGAGCCTGTTCCTGCTACGCTGCAGGCAGGGAGGGATGCACTGGGGCAGGGAGCAGCCTGCACACCCAGCAGGTCACTTGATGCTCAGCGTGTCCTCAGCCTGAGTCTGAGCTTGTGTCCACAGAGTCAGGAGGACAGATGAGCTCAGGCTCAACCCTCTGTGTAAAGAAGATACACATCTCACCCCAGTGATCAGGGAAGGCTGGCAAAAGCAAGACCCTTTATTTTGCAGCTGAAGATGAGCAGATATGGGCCCCACCCCCTTGCTTCAGCATTTGATGGAACTTGTGCAGTGTAACTTGAGTGCTTTTGAAAGTGTATCCTTGTGTGTCAATGCTGCTTGTTCTCACTGCACTTCTAGCTGCCGTTTGCCCTGGTAACTGGCTGTTTTCCAAATAATCATAGAATGGATTTGAGTTGGAAGGGACTTCTAAAGGTCATTCAGTGCCACCTCCTGCTGTGGGCAGGGATTCCTTTTACTAGACCAAGTTGCTCCAGTCTAGCACTTCCAGGGATGGGGCAGCCACAGTTTCCCCAGGCAACCTGTTCCAGGGCCTCACCACCTGTGTTGTGAAATGAGGCTTTTGTCTTGCTGCTGTGAGGCTGTGTGTGCTGGGAGGGGCCTCAGTTACGGCTGCTGTGCTGATACTCAGAAGCTCTTGCTGTGGTCCTGCCTCAGCCGCTCAGTACCAGCCCCACGCTGAACCGGCAGAGAAGGCACCAGAGCCTAGACCAGCCTCTTGTGAGTATGCCTACTTGAACAGGCTTTGATTCCAGCCCTCTAGAGCCATCCCTTAACCCATGCCATGAGTGCTGACTTGTGCTGGTAGCAACCGTTTCTCCACTCATCTGTTCAACCCACAGCAGCTGACAGAAAAATGGCTTTTTTTGCAGTCAATGGATTCCCACCCTGAGCAGATCGCCCTGCGCCCCAAGGAGTTTTTCTGCACCTACGACATCGAAGTCCTGACTGAAATGCAGGTAAGGAGAGTCCTGTGTGTGCCTAAAGGAAAGTGCTGTTATGCAAAGACTGTATTTAGGGAATGGGGCCACTGTCTCTGTTCTTGGCCCACTGAATGCCACTATGTGAATGCTGGGTCTCCCCCAGCCCCCTGCTTTGTGCCCCAGAGTGCAGGTTGCCTGTGGCTGTTCAAAACACAGCTAATGCAATGCTCCCATGGCAGGAAGGGCACCCTGGGCGTGACCATGGTGTGGTCATCTGTGGTGGCCATCATTTGTTACCTCATGGATCTGGGGGACCACTTCAAACAGTGCAGACAATGATGGCTTAAATATTTCTCCCCATTATTTTATTTATATTGGAAGACCTCCAACGATTTGTGAAAAGGCAGCTAGGAATATTTAAGGTGTGGGTTGGCCAAGCTGTGGAAAGGGGGGACTAAAACTAACAGACTAACTAAAAACAACTAACTAACTAACTAAACCTAACATGGAGGACTAAAACCTGACAGACAAATTGATTGGGCTGGGAACTCAGTGAAAATCTGGGATTTCTTCCCGTAACATTATTTAGGAATGCTTTTAGGTGGCAGCTGTGGATGTCAAGAGCAAGATAGCTGTGTTCAAGGATGGGTTTAAGATGGAATACAACAAGCTGCTGATAGCAACTGGAAACACGTAAGCTATGGACAAACATCTTAAAGATTGAGAGAAACTGTTTTATCTGAGAATGTGAGGAGCTTATGCCTGGGGATAAGGAATGAAATGTGGCAGGTGAATTTGAACACTGAATTTGTTTGAGTGTGCAAAAGTCAAGGAACACGAAAGATATTGGAAATGTCTGTATGTATCTATATCTACATCTATATGTAATCATCTATCTATTTCATATATATCTACATCATATATTATAGAATCATAGAATCACAAGATGGTTTGGGTTGAAAGGGATCTTAAAATTCATCTAGACCCACCCCTGCTGTGGACAGGAAACACCGTCCACTAGATCAAGTTTCTCCAAGCCCTGTCTAACCTGGCCTTTGACACTTCCAGAGATGGTACCAGGACCTTGAACATACTTTCTTTAACAAAAGCTCCAAAATGGAAGTTTGTGGCCTCCTAATTTTTTAGAGGCCATTTTTGCCACATCGCCCTTCTTTTCACTCCTTGATAACACTCAACCCTGACAACCAGATAATTCATCCCTCTGAATTTCCGTCTTTCATTTCCTGCCAACCTTTAAGATCTTTCTCAGCAATTAAGGCTTAACACTTTGTTGTTGCATCCTTAATTAGGTGTTGCTGTTGCCCCATTCTAATAGACCCTTTGGGAGTCTTGACCCCAGGATAGGAATTTTCAGGACTGAACCTGGTCCAGCCATAGGGAGAGGTGGTATTGATGTGCTGAGATGCCGAGCGTTGCCCCGGACTGCTGTTGTCACTTGTGCCGTGGAAGTAGTGGCTCAGTTTGCTTTCAATTGGAGATTTGTCAAAATTGACAGTTTAAGTTGACAATGAAGCATCCTGGCTCTCCTTCCTTGTGTTCCTTACACCAAGCCATAAAACGAAGTAGGAGAAATGCAGCCCCTGCATAATTTATCATCTGGAGAAGGGATGCTGCAGAACAGCCAAAGCAGGGACTCACACTGGAAACCAAAGTGCCACCAGTCATAGCCAGTGCCACAAAGTGTGAATGGCTGGTACTGGGGTGTACTGCACCTCAGCCAAAATGCCATCTGCACCAGCCACCCATAGGCTCAAAAGAGGATTAAACCTTTGGCAATAATTTCAAAATCCTCATGCACAAGCTCCAGATACACTGGGTAAATGTTTTTTAGGGTACCTAAATTATTTAGGATCTTCTGTCCTGTTTCCAGATATGAGTCAGGTATTCAGGGGCCAGATATTTAAAAATATATGGGCTCAGTAAGCGCCTGGGAAGGGCACAGTTAAGCTGCTACAGCACCAGCAGTGTTCCTGTGGGAATGGAGAGTGCAGCCTGCATCTGCAGAGCCTTATCAAACTTTCAATATCTGGCTCCAAAGCACTGCTGGAAGACAGAGTGAGTTTTCTGTGTCCCATTAAGTTTCTGAAAATTTTATGATGTGCCAGCAATTGAGCATAGGCTTGTAAAGCAATACCCGTCCTACACTGGCTGCGTTGCCCCAGGAAGGAGCTCCCCTGGCCCTGCGGGTACACCAGTCCATGATGGGGTCTGGGGTGGCTGCTGAGCAGCCCCTGCTCCACCACTGGCCACCAGCATTTTGGTTTTCCCATGTTATCTCTCCAGCCCAGAGAAAGGTGAAAAAAGGAAAGTTGGGAATGCTCGTGGAGCCCTGACAGGAGTGTCTGCAGTCCCGACTGGGGACTGAAGCCACACGGACTTGAGAAAAGCAGCTGTATCACCCTCAGTGTTTTTCAGGCCCAAAGCTCTCAGCTGCAAAGGCAAGGAGATGGAAAACGTTTTCAACATCCGGACTCCCGAAGATGCCAATCGTGTGGTGAAGCTGGCCACGAGCAAGAATGTGGTGATTGTGGGAGCATCCTTCCTGGGTGAGTGCTTGCCTGGTCCATGGCCCTGCCCCAGCTCTCCACCTCTGCCTGCAGATGGGTAAAGTCCTTTGCCCAGTTTGTCACTGCCCAGTTAGAGCTCACACCCCCACAAAACTGGACCTGGGGTAGTCCAGTCTCCAGCACCAGCTGTGTGTAAGGATATTCCCATGCTAAAGAAATTGATTTTCCCAAGAGGCTGAGCTGGCTTGGGCACAGATATTGCTGTCCCAGTCTGAAAAGCACGTGGCAAGGCCAGTGGGTCCTGCAAGCCTTAAGCATAAACGGTTATTAGACAGGGAATTTATTATAAAATGTTCATTATTTGTTTTTTTTTTCTTTTATAAAAGATAAACCTGTTTTAATGGTTGAATCAATATGATCTACAGAAAAGCATGTGGTGTGGGGGGCCAGTTCCAAACTGCAGGTCATCAAAAAGATTCCTTTTCAAAAAAACCCCATAGATAGAAAATGTCTTGGTGGAGGTTCCCATGCAATTCCCAGCATCAAAATTCTACCATTCTGATGGGAGAAAACAGCTACTCCCAAGAGCTGTTTTCAGACCACAGTTGAGGTGGACTCAGCCGTAGGAAGAAGGTTTCCCTTGGCAGAGGTCCCTTGTTCCATGTTCTTCCCAGGGCACTTTGGGGCTTCATGGCCAGTTCCTCCCTTTGGTCTTTAAAACCTACATCTAAGAACACCTGGATCGGTGTGGTCCCTGGTGTGCCCAGCTCTGGTGGCTCCCCAGTTCTCCCAGGAATGCAGCTCCAGCCTCCCCAGCCGGAGTGAGTGAGGCTGCTCCTTGGCTGCAGCCAGAGACACAGGGCAGTGCTGGCTGGGTTCACGCAGTTGCTTCTCTTCCCCAGGGATGGAGGTGGCCGCCTACCTCGCAGAGAGGGCCCACTCGGTGTCCCTGGTGGAGCTGGAGGAAGTCCCCTTCAAGAAGTTCTTTGGGGAGAGGGTTGGCCGTGCTGTCATGAAGGTGACCTTGCTTTCCCGTCTGGGGCGGCTGGTAGCAGAGCAGGTTTTGCTTGTTTTGCTTATTGCACTAATTAATTTACTTCACACTTATCGACAAAGCTGTGATGGAGCAGTCAGTGAGAATGGGCTGTGTCTCCCCTGTCATGGTCTACGTGCTATGGAGCACCTTCTTCTAGAGCCGTGTTGGGGATG
Organism: Orthonyx spaldingii; assembly: GCA_013397795.1. Taxonomy (NCBI): domain Eukaryota; kingdom Metazoa; phylum Chordata; class Aves; order Passeriformes; family Orthonychidae; genus Orthonyx; species Orthonyx spaldingii. The sequence goes on from VZTJ01001483.1 coordinate 197,425, forward strand.
TGGGTGTGCTGACCCCCTTAATGGTGCAGGATGGGCAAGGCAGTGCTGGGGGCACTGGGACATCAGGACCAGGGGTGGTTCAGGGTCCTGATGTCCCCTGCTCTGTCCCTTGTCCCCCCCCAGATGTTCGAGAACAACAGGGTGAAGTTCTACATGCAGACAGAGGTGTCGGAGTTGCGGGAGCAGGAGGGGAAGGTAAGGGAAGGGCAGGGGCTCCCTGGGGAACTGCTGTGGCATCCCCCAGAGCTGCCATTCCCTTCCCTGGTGGGGTTTTGCTCTCCCCTCTCTCCTGTCCCCTGAAATTTATGTTCCTGGATTTAGCCCCCAGGTGGAAATGTGCACCAGTGTGGTGTGTGGGGTGGCTTCACAGGTGGCTCCCACTCACCTGCTGCTGCTTTTCTAAGGAATTACGGTCAATTTGCATTTCACAAACAAGGCGAGCTGCCAGCTTGGCTTCCTGCTGCTACAGAGGGGTTTTGTCCCTAAAATAACTGTGATGTGCCCCTGCCCCCTGTGTCCTCTGCAGCTGAAGGAGGTTGTACTGAAGAGTGGGAAGGTCCTGCGTGCTGACGTCTGTGTCGTGGGTGTTGGTAAGGGCTGTGTGGGTGCAGGGCTGGGGGGCTCTGCTTGGCAGAGGAGATGGAGGGGCCGTGGCAGCAGGAGGTCCCTGGGGCTGGGTGACCAGGGAGGCTGGCAGTGGTCGGCCAGCCCTGCTCAACTGCCACACCTGAATCTGCATAACTAAAAAGGGCGTTTATAGAGCCCCTACCCCAAAATGCAACTGAAAATATATTTGGGAAGTAATAATGGGTTTGTTTTTTCCAGAAAAAAAACACATTTTAAGCAGTTTCATCCTCTCAAGTTGTTTTTTATTAAAGCTTCCCCAAACTGAATTTCTTAAATGTTTTTTTTTCTTTTTAATTGCTGCTGACAGCAATTAAAAATGTATCCCATGCTATAAAATAAAATAAAATACTCTGTAGAATATGATATTTTTCTCCTTTACACTTGGTGGGGGGGTTGTGGAATTCCCTTTCCTTCCCTCTCTGTAACTTTTCAAAATGCTGTGGACTGGAAGAATCACAGAATTAGTTTAATTCTGGTTTTGTTGTTTTTATTGAGTACTCTGATTTGTGAAAAGGCTGGAGGTAAAAAAAAGATGAAAAAGGAAAAGGAAGGTGAAGGAAAGGTACAGACTGGGGGGAGGCTGAAGAGTCCTGGCTGGAAATTCGAAGGTTCCTTTGTAAATATATTTTTCAAATTACCTATAAAAGAGGGTTAAATTGAAAATTCTCTTCAAGCACTAGGAAAGGGCGGTGGGTGGGTTACATTGATGGCTTGGGCAGGACAGGGACCCTGGGGGCCAGGGGCTGATGCAGTGGGGGCTCTGTGTGGTACCTGGCCCTGCTCCACACCCCCAGAGTAGCCACTGCCTGTCCCTGGGGGCAGCCCCGCTGTCCTGGCAGAAGGGATCTGCCAGCCTCAGGGCCAGCCCCCAGCACTGTGGGACACCCGATACTGCAGCAGCAGCCTTTGGCTTCCTCCTCAGGTGCAGTCCCAGCCACGGGCTTCCTCAAGCAGAGTGGCATCAACATTGACTCCAAGGGCTTCATCGTGGTCAACAAGGTGAGACCAGGGGCAGCCTCTGTGGGAGGGAGAGCAGGAGCAGCTGGGTCAGTTCCTCTGACAGATGAGCTTCCCTGAGGCTCCAAACTGCTGCCACAGGGGGGCTTTTCATGCCCTTTTATCTGCCAAGATTGGCAGAATTGGAATTTTGGAATTCTTTGGGTTGGCCTGTGCAGGGCCAGGAATTGGACTCGATGAGCCTTGTGGGTCTCTCATCTCGGGATATTCTGTGAGATGCTAAGATTCTGGGAGCGTCACCAGGAGTGCCTGGGACACTCCCCTGCAAGTGGGGGTGTGCAAATCCCAGCCCTGGATGCTCTGGCTTGGGTCTGGCTCTGAGCTGTATTGGAGTGGTGTGGATATTTAGAGGAGAAAAAATTGAGAAAGATCCATCTTTTCAAGGATCCTAAATGATTTCATCCTTTCTCCCCACTCCCAGTGACTGTGACGGGAGCAGTGTTGCAGCCGGTGGGTGTTGGCGCCATGGGCAAAGGAGCGTGTCGGGAGCTGGGGCTCAGTGCCACGCACTCGCTGCTTATGCTCATCCCTGCAATAAGCTGGGATCTATCTGCAAACACCAACAAACCCCAGACTTCTGAGAGGGGCTCCAGGACACCAGTCCATGTCTCTTTTTACTGGATAACTCACTGGCAGAGGGATACTGTAGGTCCCTGCCTGTGTGTTCTCCTTTGAAAGTGAGGAAGGCAGAATGAAATCTCCCCTGGAGTTCCCACAGCCAAGCAGAGATTTTCCCTGTGTTCCTGGGGACTGCAGCAGCTCTGGACCACTCCAGTTCTGGAGTTTCTGTTCATGTAGGGTGCAAACCCCACTAATGCCCACCTCTGTTCCCCCCTGCAGATGATGCAGACCAACATCCCAGGGGTCTTTGCTGCTGGAGATGCTGTCACATTTCCACTGGCCTTGAGGAATAACAAGAAGGTGAATGTCCCCCACTGGCAGATGGCCCACATGCATGGTAGGTACTTTGCAGAAAAGAGCCTTTTCCAGATTCTCAAGAAATTTCCAAACCCTCCAGGGTGAGAATGAGACAACAGCCAAGGGAGAGACTGGATGGTTGTATCGAACATTTTGAAGTGTGTATATCTTATGCTGCCTGTTGTGCCTTCATCTGTCAGCATTCTTGCCAAGCTTTGCCTAACGGTGCCTCATCACCAGCACAGAGGAGCCCAGGGACAGGCTGTCCCAATTCCATCTGCTTCCTGGCACTGCTGCTCTTCTCCTTGCCCTGGGACACTTAGGAGCTCACATGCTAATGCCAGTCTGGGCTCAGGTTCCCCACTGGGCTTCCCACATTGCCAGGCTGCCCCAGGAGTGTTCAGCAGAGCTCTGACCCTTCCCCCTCTCGTCAGCCTGGAGCCCCTGGTGTGATGGACTACCCTCATGGCCACGGTCCCACAGGGAGGTTTCCTGTGCTCTGGGTGAGAAGTTTTGGAACCACAGGTCCAAATTCAGCCCTTGGACACATCCCCCTGGTCCAGACATACTTCTGCAGCAGGGACCATAGCCCAACAGTTTCCATGCCCTCCAAGGGTTTGTCCATCCCATCCCGATCTGGGTAGGAGCTCAGCACGCTCTTAACCCTGTCACCCTTGCACAGGCGGGGGGGGAAAGAGTCTCATGGGTCCATGGCTCATGGCGATGGAGGTGACGAGTAGGAGCTGCACCGTGGGAAGGAGTTCAAACCCATCCCCATATGCTTCCTGCTTTGTCTTTGTTGTGTGGGTTTTCTCGGCAGCAGTTCTTGGTTTCCCTGTACTCTGTGACTGCAGATGTTGGTGCTGTGACCCGAGGGCAGAGCACGGAGCTTGCCCTGGGGTGGCAGTTCCCCCATCCCTGTGCTCTGTTGCAGGCCGCATCGCCGCGCTGAACATGCTGGCCCACGGCACGGAGATCAGCACTGTCCCGTACCTGTGGACAGCTATGTTCGGGAAGAGCATCCGATATGCAGGTAAGGGGCTCTCTGGGGCTGCTGAGAATTTGTGCTAGTGAAGGTGTCCTAGGATAGGGAAGCCAGGGCCACTTTCCTCACTATGAAGCCTCCATACCAACCTTTACTGCAGGGCTGCTTCACTGCCTGGCTTCCAAGGGGGTTCAGTGTCTCCTCTGAAACCTGTCTGCCGTGAAGTGCACTTCTCTAAACATGATGGAGGATTGACTTAAATTAGATATTGGGAAGAAATTCTTTCTTGTGAGGGTGATGAGGCCCTGGCACAGGTTGCTCAGAGAAGCTGTGGCTGCCCCATCCCTGGAAGGGTTCAAGGCCAGGTTGGATAGAGCTTGTAGCAACCCGGTCTAGGGGAAGGTGTCCCTGCCCATGGTAGGGGGTTGGAGCAAGGTGTTTTTCAAGGCCTCTTCCAACCCAAAGCCCTCCTGTGATTCTGTGGTTTTTGGTACATGTATCTTCTGGTGCTGGTCTCTTGGTCATGCAGGACTTTCTCCATGTGGTGCAGGAATTAAATACTCTGTCTTGGAGCTGGATCCAGAGGAATTGCTGCTGAATCCACTTCTTCTTTGCTTTCCAGGCCACGGGGAAGGATTCGATGATGTTGTCATTCAGGGAGATTTAGAGGAACTGAAGTTTGTGGCATTTTATACCAAGTAAGTGTTTCTCTTGTCCATGTTCCTACACAGGCGTTCATCTGAGATAACTCTGCTAGTCTGGAAAATAGTTCTGCCAGAGCTTCTGTCAGTTGGTGTTCACCTCGGGACACTGAGCTTGTGGGACACTTACACAAGTCCCTGGAGAAATGATGTGCTGATTCTAAAACAGGTTAAGCTGGTCTTTGGACCTGGTGCCTGCCAGACGTAAGCGCTTTGTCCTCAATCTCTGGGAGCAGATAATGACTTCTACTGGCGCTTCCTATAAAATATTTCCTTCCCATCTCATCACCATGTTAATGGTTTGTGACCAGTGCTGGATGGGGCACTCAGGCATCACTGTTTCTGCTTCTAGTTTGACAAATTGAGCTCAAAAAACTCTTCAGTCTATCACAAGCTGTGAAGATTTGCTGGAGCTCAGGAACTTTGTTACATCTGTAGTGAAACCCAGCTCTGCCCCAGGTTGGGAGCCTACCTGGGAATGCATTCCTGAGATGTGTTGGCAGCTGGGATGTGTTGCCTCAGCCGTTCTGGAGCCATGCTGGCTGTTTAGGCTGGAAAGATGGTGCACTATGAATTTATCCCAAAAATATTTGCTGCTGTTTATTCTTCTGTTGTCTTTGTCCATCCCTGTCTGAAACTAGTGGCCACAGAACCTCCTCATGATGGAACCAGAGGGATTTCTCCAAATGGTTTCATTAAGGATGAGGAGAGGGAAACCAGGGAAGCAAAGGGCTGCCCAGCTCAGCCATCAAACCACTTGGCAGCAGCATCTAGTCAGGGATCAGGAGCGAGCTCTGGACAGGAGCCAGCTCTGGCTCTGCAGAGATCATCTCACTGCCCCTCTGTCCCCTCTCCAATGTACCCCATGCCTTCTCCCTCCCCGAGGGTGGCCCACTTGCCCATGTTGCTCCAGAATGGAGCCTGGCTGTTGGATGTGTTCACTGGGCTTGGAGAGGCACGGGGCTCACTGCAGCACCCTGGGGGTCCCCGATGCTCCCCCTGGTATCTGCACACTTTGGATAAACACCTGCTGCAGGGATGGGGCTCCAGGTGGCACCTTGGATACAGCTCGGGGTGTGCTGGAGCCTTGGCTGAAATTGCCTAAAGGGCTGAGTTTATGCCGAGGCACCACCTGTGCTGGGGAGAGCTGCTGTGGGGATGTTTCCCTCCTGCAGCCTTTCTGTACCAGAGCATTTATCTCTTTATCCCAACCCTAATTAGCAAGGAAAGGTCAGGTTCCTTTAATTAAACATCTGAGGAGGCCATTCAAAGGGAATGCCCTGAACAAGGTGCATAATCCCTGCTCCGTGCGCCATGGTGGCTGCAGGGGACAGGGGCTGCTGGGGGAGCTGGGCTCAGCAGGCAGCACTGGGGGTCCCTGCTGAGCGCTGTGTTGTTCTGCCACCCAGGAGGGGCTCCCGGAGATGGCCTGTGTGTACCAGGACAGCGCTCCATGCTGAGAGCCGCAGGTACTGGAGAGCACTGGCTGCCGGGGGTTGGCCAGTGTGTCCCCCTCTGTGAGAGGCTTCCGGTCTGTGAGAGACCACTGGAGCATTTCTTCCTCTTTCTTTTCTGGTGGTGGTTCTCCTAGTTGGTACTAATGCATTTGGACTGAGGACAGTCCCAAGCTGACCATTTCCTCCTGCTTCCTTCTGCTGTGCCCACTCTGTCCTGATCCTCCTTGGCTGTTGCAGGAACCACTGGTGGTTTCCACTCCTACAGCCTGTCCTCAGCCTTGGCTTTCACAATAAGGCTTCTTTTGCCCCAGAGTTTGAAGAGGGAAGCTGTTCGGTCAGAGCTGTGTAGAGGTCAGTAAAAGGCCCCTCACTGGGAGGTGTTGGGGACAGCACTCTGCAGATGTCCCCATGGTACACTGCCTTCACAACAGACCGATGTCATCCTGTGCCTGAGATCTTGGAGACCAGGGAATTTCTGTGACTGTCTTCTTCATGGTTCCGCACCTCTGTTACATTGAGCCCTGCAAAGGAAGGAAAGACCATGTAGACACATCCACTGTGCTTCCCTCTTTCCTCAGTCTTCACCAAGACTTGTGATTGCTCCAAATCCCAGGTTCAGGAAGGGAATTCGTGTTGCCTTTGAAGATCTTTTGAAAAAGAGGAATTCCTCCTGGCTTCCCCATCTGTCTGACAAAGCCACCGCTGATGCAGGATGCTCGAGCTCACCAGCACCCCAGGAGTTATTTAGTAAAAGGAGCAGCTACCCCATGTGCTGCTGGCAGAAATGTTTGGGCTGCATCTGCCTTCCTGGCTGGCCCCCTTGGGCACTGTCTGGGCTTGAGGCTGAGCCAGTGGGCAGCTGGTGGGAGTACATCTTCTGGTTCCCTTGCACACCTTGGTTATTCATTGCTTGGAACAGCACATCTCCCCTTGGTTTTGATGGATAGGTCTCTCCAACCACCGTTTATGTTTCCCAGCTGGGAACTGGCTCTGCTCAGGAAACTGCTCTCCTTTATTTGCCATGAGCTTATTTAGGAATGGAGCTTTTTGAAACAGTCTGTGATGGAGCTGCCCCATAGCTTTGTGGACAGATGTGAGAGATGGCTTTAACTCCCATGGCTGCACAGGGCTGAAGTGTTCTCTGAAACATGACTTGTGCTCTCCTCATCCTGGGAATTAGGCACACATCCTTCCCCACCCCAGCTGCTCTTCGCACTGTTTGATGACTTTTTTTGGATCTCAGGGATGAACACTAGACACGGTTGGAGGTTAGAGGGTCGAGGGTCATTTACCTCAGTATTTTAATAGGATCCTGTTTTGATACATCATGTCGCCGAGGTGGAAAAACATCGCGATGCCCACCATGCGTGCATGCTCTTCTCTTTTTCTTCCTTTCTTCTTCTTTCCTTCTTCTACTTCTTCTTCTTCTTGTTCCCCCACCCCCTGCTCCACTCACACACAACTTATAGACCTAATCTCCCTGGGGGGGCCAATAAGTTTACAGAACATGTTCTACTGAGAGGAGCCATGACTTCTCAAGATAGTAGGATGTTTGGTCTCCTAGCTTTACAGGACCTTGGAGCTATGCTGAGTTATCAGAAGAAGTACAAGTATGCATGCTAATACTTTTGGCATCATGTTGATCACAGAGATCTTTGGTGGTGGAATTAAGAGCAGATCTTGGTTTAGTGGGTACTCTTCAGTTTATTCAACAATATCACCAGAGTTTAATATCTTACCCACACATCTTCTGTGATCTCACATTGTGCATTCAGTTATCTCTTCATATCTTCTTCTTCATTCAGTTATCATGAGTCATCTCATGGGTCAGGCTTTGAAGGTTTATGCTTGGATCCGACCTCAGCAAACCTCAAATGAGAAGAGCCCTTCTCATTTGCCTGTGACCTTTAGCCAAAGCTCCTCCAGCAGTTTTGCATTCTCTTCCTTCCACTTCATTTGTTTTCCATTCAGCCTTAGAGGTTGCATTGGGATCCTGCTAGGGGAACAGTCAGCTGACCTGGACATCCCATATACTGGGGGACTTCCCTGCTGGGGCTGTGGGACCCCAGTGTTGAACACCTCAGCTCTCCCAGTGCCTGTGGAGCAGCTCAGGGCAGGGCACTCTGCCTGTTTGGAGGTGGGGATCAGGAACGGGATGTGGAGCATCCCAACTGAGTGTTCCACAGGGAAATATTGACCACCTGCCTCTCCACTCCCTCAGCACAGGCAGCAGTGCAGGGATCACAGCTGGGCATCCTTCCTGGTATCCAGGTATTCATCCACCATCAGATCTACCTTTGGTGGTGTTTTTGCACAGATGCCAGAGTGCCAGAGCTGTCTCCATCACCCAGGCACCCTAATGATGCTCACCACATCAACACACAAACATCAGTGGGACCAGTGGGGCCATCCTGCTGTGCCATTCTGTGCCCTCTCCTGATCCTTGTTCCAGCCACTAGCACAGTCCCTGTGGTGCTCATACCTTGGGATCGGGCCTGGCTCTGGAGTGGATGTTCCTCTTTGCCTCTCTCTTCTCTCCATTGTGTTGGGTTTTGGGTGATGGAGCTGTGGCCATCCAGACTGCCCTAACTGCTCTGCTCCGCCCGGCCCTAGGAGTGACGAGGTGGTGGCTGTGGCCAGCATGAACTACGACCCAATTGTCTCCAAGGTGGCCGAGGTCCTGGCTGCTGGCAGGACCATCCGGAAGCGTGATGTGGAGTAAGTAGACAGGCAGGGGGAAGTGGCAATTCCAGGGCGGTGGCTAAACACAGCTGTGGGATGTTGGGTAGAGCTGATCCTTTCCCACTGATCCCTCTCCATACCCTTTTTGCATCTCGCTTCCTGTTCTGTCTCCTCCATCCCCCCTGTGCTGCCTCCCGGCTGCTTCCAGGTCTGGCATCCCACACGCATGGGGTTTGTCTTAAACACCAGGACCCAAATCCTTGCACAGACAGGATGGGATGGGGATACTCCCTGCCTTTGGGCACTGGCACATCATCTATGAAGCAATGCCTGATGCTGGGGTGCACCTGGGCACCCAGTCAGTCAAGGAGACCTGCAGAGAGGGACTGGGTGTGCAGCCTGTGCACAACCCCCTGTGCACAACCCAGCCCAGAGAGCTGGTGGTGCCAGGATGCCAGCCTGTGGTGTCTCAGCCTCCAGTTCCTTGGAGAGGAGCTCATAGGCAAAGGGCATTTTTCTCCCTTCCCTTTGTTTTTAAGACCGTGCAGAGGAAAGAGCGTGGCTTTGTGCTGAGGGTGGGTGCTGGAAGGCAAATGTCAGGGAGGTGATAACAGCTGGGAAGAAGCCTTTAGAGTGGGAATCAGAGCTGCTGAGAGAATGGACTCGCAGTCCCAGGGGGTGTTTCCACATCTAGAATAAAAGCAGATTTTTTCAAAATCTCAGGGAGAGGAGCACTCTCAACCCCCAGGCAGCTCTGAGCCAGCTCAGACTTCCTGGGCACCCCTGGGACGGGGAGCATGTTGTGGGCCCACCCAGCTGAGACAGGGTTCATAAAATGACAGAATAGTTTGGGTTGGAAGGGACCTCAAAGCCCATCCAGTGCCACCCCTGCCATGGGCAGGGACACCTCCCACTGTCCCAGGCTGCTCCAAGCCCCAGTGTCCAGCCTGGCCTTGGACACTGCCAGGGAACCAGGGGCAGCCACGGCTCCTCTGGGCGCCCTGTGCCAGGGCCTCCCCACCCTCAAAGGGAAGAATTTCTTGTTCCATCACCCCAGTACATCAGGAAATGGTTGATGCTGTCCCACTTTGTGGCTGGGAGGGAGCTTGTATCTTGTGGGCATCCCAGGGAGGAGGAGCTGCTGGCCCTGTGATGGGGCTCAGGGGCTGGAGGAAGCCAGATTAAACCTGAATGTCTTTTCTCTCTCTGTCTCCTGCTGCTTTCACAACTTCAGGCTGTTTGTCCGTCATGGCAAGTATGTTCGGTTTGGGGTCCTTGGTGGGCTGGATGTGAGGGGCTGGCAGGAGGGACAGCAGGCCCCCTGACTGGGCCATGCCCCTAATTCCCATGTGGGGACACTGGTTACAGGGGGGTGTCCTTGTTTTGCATGCCCCTCGCATGGGGGGCAGTGCTGGGAGGTAGGGCTGGGGCTGCCAGGAGCCCCGTCAGGCAGATTCACTGGGAATGGGCAGTGCCTGTTGGCTGGGACCCTGCTTGGCTGGGGTTTGGTGGCTTTCCATGGAATTTCAGCAGAAGGGCTGCTTTCAAGTATAAATAAATAAAATGTTTGAGCTCAGTTTTACATGGAATTGAGGATCTGCAGGTGACTTTTTGGACACTTTAGTGACAGGTGAGTGAGGGCAGAGGAGGAAGCAGGATGCTGGCATGGACACCAAGTACTGGACTAGCACCCAGGCACACCAAGAGCATTTCCTGTGCGTATTGTGAAACCTCTCACAGTGCTGTGGTTTTTCTCTCTTTTAGAACTGGAGACATGTCCTGGCTAACAGGAAAAGGCTCCTAATGCTGCTGATGGCTGAGCCCTCCTGATGCTGCACTTTCTGTGGGGAGATGGGATGGCAGCTCCACGGCCTGGTGGGAACCCCATGGCTCAGCCATTTCCCTTTGAGACCTGGATGAACCTACGCCTGGCATTGTGCACTGACCTTCCCAGGAGGATCTCCCACAGCTCCTCTGCCCCTGTGCCTGCTGGGCTGGGGCTCTGCTGTTGCAATTGCTGTGGAGTGCTGGAAAAGCAGCCCCCAGAGAGCGTGAGGTTTGGCACTTGCAGTGGGCATGGGCACCACGTGGCTCTGGATGCTGCCATCGGGCTGAGGGTCCCCAGGCGGGTCTGCCCCACGCACGTCCCTCACCCCTGTAAGCAGCACTAGTGCCTTTGGTTGCTTCTGTGCTTTCATGCATGATGCTCCTTTCCAAATTCTCTTTGCTCCCAGCAGAGCTCCAACGTGCATCCCCACGGAGCCTGACATCCACTCCCTCCCTGCATGGCTGCAGCATTTGCCACAGCTCTCCCTGTGCCCACCCACCCCAGGGAGAGTCTGGGCAGGCCACGAGATGGGTCACACTGGGTGGTCTCTGTGCAGCTGGTGCTTGTGTTGAACAGGCTGGTCCTGTGCAGCCCCCAAGCAGAGGTGGGTCCCTGGCCACGCTGAGGGCTCTGGAGCTCATCAGTCCCCATCCCAGCATCTCCTGCAGGATGTGTTCCGTCTCCCGGGACTCGGTTTGGGCTGGGGCACTGGCAGCTCTTGGTCCATTCCCAGGGTGTAGAGTGGGGGTCCCTGAGACCCGTGATGGCTCAGCTGCAGCCCTGGGCTGGGTGGCCACCCTTCCAGCCAGCCTGGGGATATCTCTCCTTAATGCTATCACCGGATCAGTGCTGCTGCTGAGGTGTTACTTGAGGAAAAGTAGCTGGAGGAGCATTTCTAGCTGTCCATTCTCTGTCACTCATCCAGCGTAGTGACACGGCTGCATTTCTCAGCCCACCATGCCAGTGCTCTGCTGTCCTACCTATGCTGAAGAAGAGCCATGTCTCCAGCTCAGGAGTGGACCTGGCCAGCCACAGCCCCATGTCCATCAGCCCAGCAGAGTGGGGGTTGAGGTCCCCCTTGGAGACACTCCGGTGTTTGACTGCTAGGGAAGGAGTCGCCCCCAGAACAGTGTTTTACCCTGAGTCCAAAACAAGAGGATTTATATTTTTAATTTGATTCACCCCCTATGAATTAAAGCAATACTATTCTTGAGATCTGTGTCATTTCTGATTCCTTTCAAGACCTTGAGTCACCTCTGCAGATTGGCCAGGTTGTTCAAGCACCTGTTACCTGGAGACTTCCCACCTGTGTCCAGCTCACCTGTATTTATTTCCAGTCTTTCAGATCTTGGCTGGGTAGAAATGCCACCAGTGTCTATCACATCTCTGCTTGGTCTCTTCTGGTTTCACTGCAAAGCTCTTCCCAGGTGGAATGGCCAGGAGGGACAGTAGCAGGATGTGCACATTCCAGCACACAGCGATGAACAGGGACAGCTGCGTGGTTGCTGGATCCACAAAGCAATGGGAACTTGCCAGTCTCATCTCAGGTTCCAAAAGACAAATGTCAGTGTTCCTGTCCCCAGGTCCTCTGAGGGCAGGGGTGGCTGGGGCTGCTCAGCTCCTGGTGCCCCAGGCAGGGCTCTTCCAGAGTGCCCTGCGGCCATGGACACTGCCCAGGTGGAGGCAGCTGCCCAGGTGCTGCCTCAGCTCTGCCCACTGCCTCAGACCTGGCTTTGTATCCCATGTCCTGCTGGTGGGATGGCTGGACTCAGCTTTGGCAGCTCCCCAGGGAACCCAGCTGGAGTGCCAGGGGACGGAAGGGCACCACAGAGTGGCATTCCCTGGTGCTCTGTGTTTTCCCCAAGCTCTCTGGCATATTCTCCATGCTGGGTGAGACTGGCAGCTCCCCCAGGACAACTTGGCTACACTGGGGACATACTGGTAGAGTGCTCTGTTTTTCAGGAAGATGCTTTTTGACCTCCTTTGCCTCTGATGGGGCCTCATCCAGTATTGGGCATGAACTGCACACAATGGACATCACCTCCATGTTCACAGGCTGAAGACCATTCAGGGGCTGAGGAAGGGCCTTCTGCCTCATTTTACAGCTGCAGAGGGAGTAAAAAGTCCCGTTCCCTGCTTCTTACAGAGGGGTTGTTTCAATCAGAGCTGGTAATATAACCTGTGACATGAGAAATCGCAGTCACCACTGTAGCTGTCCTTGGGCCATGTGTCAGGTCATGGGCAGGGCTGCTGGCTCAGATGGGTATTGCTCCTCTGCACAGGTGTGGGTGGTGTTGAACCTGGGACCCCTGGGTCCAGTGGTGAGTGTGTCCTGGAACTGGGCAAGTGCTCTCTGCCACCTCTCCAAGAATATCTTGCAACCTCTAACGCCAGGACAGAAAGTTTCTATCTCTTCCTAAGAAACTGCCTGTTCCCATGAGGAATGAGAGCCCAGCTGGGGCACATGCTGTGACCCCCAGCTGCACTGCCCCATCACAGTTACCTTCACCAGACTGCCCAGGTATCTTCTTGGTTGCCCATCTTGCCTGCTCATGCAGACTTGATGGCTCCAGATCCTGAGATCTCCACCAGCTCCTGCTCCTCAGATTCTGGGCTGTGCCTGTCACCCTGCCCATGCCTTGCCTGTGTGCTGGCAGGACCTGGGGACAGCTGGGGCTTTGCCTCTACTCCACTCAGGTGAGACCCCACCTGGAGAACTGCATCCAGATCTAGGGTCCCAGCATAAGAAGGATGTGGAGCTGCTGGAACAAGTCCAGAGGAGGCCACAAAGATGCTCCAAGGGCTGGAGCCCCTCTGGAGCCAGGCTGTGAGAGCTGGGGGTGCTCACCTGGAGAAGAGAAGGGTCCAGGGAGACCTTGGAGCCCCTTTCAGTGCCTAAAGGAACTCCAGGAGAATTGGAGAGGGACTGGGGACAAGGGATGGAGGGACAGGACAAGGGCAGGTTGGGATATTGGGAAGAAGACGGGCTATAGTGAAGAAATTCTTCCCTGTGAGGGGGGTGAGGCCCTGGCCCAGGTTGTCCAGAGAAGCTGTGGCTGCCCCTGGATCCGTGGAAGTGTGCAAGGGCAGGCTGGACGGCGCTTGGAGCAAGCTAGGACAGTGGTTGCCATGGTTGCACCCACGGCAGGGGGTGGGATGAGATGAACTTTAAGGTCTCTTCCAACCCAAACCATTCTGTGATTCTACAACTTCAGACAGTCAGGTGTTGGTCTAAGCATGCTTTCAGCCCCAGATGGTTTGTTTTGGCAGCATATGGCAGTGAGCTCTGCAGTTTCATTTTAGCTTTATCAAGGAAAAGAATCCTTTCTTTGGTTTCTTATATACCTTGACAGTTCCTGGCCCTTAAGGACCCCATTTATAGCACTTTCTCCCACTGTTTGAGGCAGCTTCTCTGATGTACCTTATGGGGTGAGTTGGACGCTGAAGGTCATGATGTGAGACCAGATCTGTTGGGTAGAACCGACACTGATAGAGTGTGTCCAGAGAAGGGAAGAGCTGGGAAGGAGCTGGAACGCCAGGAGCGGCGGAGGGAGCTGGGAAAGGGGCTCAGCCTGGAGAAAAGGAGGCTCAGGGGGCCCTTCTGGTTCTGCACAACTCCCTGACAGGAGGGGCAGCCGGGGGGGTCGGGCTCTGCTCCCAGGGAACAGGGACAGGAGGAGAGGGAATGGCCTCAGGCTGGGCCAGGGGAGGCTCAGGTGGGATATTATGGAATATTTCTTCACGGAAGGGTTTGTCCAGCTCTTACACAGGCTGCTCAGGGCAGTGGTGGAGTCCCCATCCCTGGAAGTGTTCAAAATACCTGTAGATTTGGCATCCGGGGACATGGTTTAGTGGTGGCCCTGGCAGTGCTGGGTTAATGATTTGACCTGATGATCTTAGACAGCTTTTCCCACCTTAATAATTCTGTGATTTTAAACTTGAAGTTCCTGAAACACCATCTCCTTTCCCTGCCATGCAGCTCTGGCTCAACCACCCTCTCACAAATCATCCCCCACTGCCCTCCCCAGCACCCCTGAGCCTGGATGGGGCTTGGGGAACTCTCAGACATGGGTAAATGCTCCATGAGTCTGGATGCCTTGAAGAAGCATTTCAGGTGAAGCGTACCATCCTCTCATGGGGCATCCTTATCTGTCAGTGGTCTTTGAGCAGTATTTGTGTTGATAAAGCCCTGCTGGGAGACGGTACAGTTGCTGCAAGTCACGGTGACAGGTACAACCTGCTGCCACCCCCTAAAGATGCTGCAGAGGGGAGATGCTCTGTGACTTGTGACTTCCTTGCAACTCCACCTTGTGATTCCCGCATGAGTTTGTGGTGTTCAAGGTGGGAATTCTCCTTCCCCAGATCCCCCTTCCAGCTCAGCAACCCTGTCCCCAGGGAGCCAATGGCCTTGTGGCCCTGCGCATTAGCCTTGGCCTGTCATCCCATTGATTCCCTCCCGGCTAATCCTGGCTGAGCCGGGCTGGGGTGAGCAGGGCTCAGCTGCTGTCCATGGCTGCGCCCACCCCGCTGCCTCCCAGCCTGCGCCAGGGCTTGGTGGCCTTCAGTGGCTCCCTCTTCATCAACAACAAGACATGGGATAGCGGCACTGCCCACACCTACCAGCCAGGTATGGGCAGAGGGGCTCTGTGGAGGGGGGCTTGGGGATGGGGACTGTCTGTCACTGCAACCCTGCTCAGCACATCACCAAAGCACCCGAGTGCCTCTGAGCCAGAGGGTCCCTGAACCCACTCACCAAGGAGGGGAGCAAAAATAAGAACATTTGCTGTAATCAGCTGTTTGTGGGACCCAGGGGCTCCCTCCACAAGCTGTGAGGGGGGTCCTTCTGGGCAGGGTGACCCTGGGGCTGGTGGGCAGCCTGCCCATCCCTGCCCGTCCTGCCTAGCTCACGAGGTGCTGTCCAGCCTGCCCCTCCAGGTGATGCTCTACTTCAACGTCTACTACTTTCCGGTCTGGTGCCTGGCTGACGGGATTATGCTGTACCTGAAGGTACCATCCCAGGGGGCACGTGGGCATGGGGGCAGCTGCTCCTGCCCAGCCTCCCTGAGCTGGGGTAGGGGACAAAGTGGGCAAGGGACAGAATTAATGGGTCCCTGAAATGTCCTGACCCCCATGACACAAGATTGCTCATCTCCGTCTGCCAGAAATGGAAATCATGAACTTTCCTGGCAGGGTAGGTTAAACTGCGGGGGGAAGAGCAGGCAGAGCTGGGCACCAGCATGGTGGGAGCTGGCAGAGCATGGAGAGCTGGATATGGGGCAGAGGGCACAGGGAGCTGGGCATGGAGTGCATGGAATGATGTGCAGGGAAAGGTAAACTGGACATGGACAGCTGGACTGGAACAAGGCTGTGCCCCCATTACAGTATCACCTGCTGCCTTGGCACTACCAGTTCCTGCTGGTCACAGCCTTCCTCATCCTCTCACTGGCTGAGGGCTCCCGCCTCTACCTGGGCTACCTGGGGAACCTGCAGGAGAAGGTAAGCACTGCTTGTCCTGGCCACAAAGCCCCCTGTGCTCAGTGAGGATCAGCTCAGCTGAGGGAGCTGCATGTTCCCTCACTTGGGACCCAGGTGCCCATCACTGTCCTTCCTTCTGGAGTTGTACCTGGAGCTGTCCCAGAAGGGAATCGTGGATGCAGGCAGGACCTGGAGAGAGGGAATGAAGGGACCCACTTGTTGACCTGCTATATCCCTTCTGTGTAACACTTCAGCACTGCGGGAGTTTGACGGCATCTGATCACAGCTCCGTGTGTCAGGGACATCCCTGGTCCCCATGGGTGCCGAGGCCAGCAGTGGCTGATGCAGGGAGCTCCAGGGGCACAGAGGGTCCCGCCAGCCCACGGCTGCCTCCTTGCCCCATCTCACCAGTTTCTGCTCTTGCAGGTGCCCGAGCTGGCTGGGTTCCTGCTCCTCTCCTTCCTGATCCAGCTGCCCCTCCTGCTCTTCCTGCTGATGGACAGCCAGGTCACCCACCTGCCGCTGGAGGTGCCCCTGCACAGCTTGTTCCTGGCCTTCCTCCTTGCCGAGATTGTGGCTGCCTTTCTGGCACTGAGGACCATGACTAAGCAGCTGGCGGCACAGTTCTACCTGCGGCAGTTCCAGGAGGGTGGGAGGGACTGGCTGGGGCTGGGGGGCACAGGGAGACAGGCAGCCGAGATGGGGTGATGCTGCAGGACCCCTCCATTCCACACAGCTGGTCCTGGCAGGGAGCATTAAATGGAGTTTGAACCCACAGACACTGTTTCTGAGCCTTGTGGAGCTCCTAGAGCAGCACCCACGCACAGCACAGCTGATCCCTGCCCTGCACCAGCCAACACAGCCTGGGAAAGGTGGGAGTGAGGGGTCAGCACCTCTGAAACGTTCTGGGTCACCCCAGGGCTGTGCCTGTCCTCGCTGAGCATCAGCCCTGGAAGGAGGCAGGACTGAGGGTGCAGGAGCCACTGCACGCCCCTAGGAAGTACCAGCCCAGGGCTGGAACCTTACGCTCAGCTGTTAAACCCTTCTTGAGCTTTCCAGAGAGCTTCTGAGACTGCAAGTGGCCCACATGAAGCCATCCCAGCTGGAAGCATGCAGAGTGCCACAGGGTGCGAGAGCAGCACCCCACAACCTTACAGTCCCTCCGGGGCTAGAGACAGAGCAGAGCCTCCTTCCGCTTCCAGAACAGCTTTATTCCATTGCATCCCTGTTTTTCAAGGGAAATCAGGGCCCATGACCATTGGAACATGGAGAAATGTAAAATGCTTCAAGCCTTTGTGCCAAGCAGGACCAGCTGCTCCCCAGCACGCTCTGGTTCTGGGGCAGCTCTGCTCCAGCACCAGCTGTCAGTGCTGGGAGCTGCCCCTGGGATGGCTTTGTGCTCCAGCAGCCAAGAACTGCTGCTGCTGCTGTCAATGCTTCCCCAGGAAAGGCAGACCCTAACCCCAGCAGTGCTCACCTGGACCAGGACTGGCCCACCTCCACTGGGGCTGCAGCTGTGCCCCCATCACATCTACCTGGAGGTGGCTCTGGAGGGAAGGGTGCCTGTGGTGGAGCATTTCCGATGTCCCTAAGCTGCAGCCTCGGGTTTACCTTTAGGGGGTTTTGCCTGCAAAATGAACAGGGACATCAGTATACAACAGGCATGGGGACAGCCCTGGTGGCCTTGGACTACTCTGCTTGGTCCCATGCAACCAGATTCACTGTCCAGGACCCCCACTTCACTATGGATTTGAGATCAGGCATTAGGAACATTTTCCCCCCCATAGGATGGTGCAGCTTTGGGATAGTTCACCAGGAGATGGGGGATCTCAGTCCTCAGAGGCTCCAAAGACTTGGCCAAACAAAGCTTGAGATGACCTGAGGCAGGGCTACCAGCTCTCCTGCTCTGTAGGGGCCTCCCTGTGACCCTGATTCACCAGGGCAGTGAATTCCCACAATGGGAATCATGCTCATCACGTAAACCTGTCAATGAACCACAGAACAGGATGTGCTCTGAAGAGCTGGCCTCCCTCTGCACAGAGTCCCAACAGATTCCATTCAGAAGAGGGTGAATAAGCATGGAGCTGGGTCAGTTTTCCAGGTTAGGTCCCCATGGGGACCCACTGGTGTCTTAACAGTAGCTGAGGTCATGGTGCAACTTTCCCTGACTCCCAGCACCAGCTGGATCCCTCTCCCAGTTCAGACTGGCCACCAAGCCCAAAAGTTGGAGACTAAGACCTGCTTCAACAGGTTTCTCCCTGATCTTGGGAACTGAGTTTTAACCAAAGGGCAGAAAATCCTTAAATTCAAAATGATTCACTTCAAAACTTCCTCTCTCCCAAGTGGCCCTATCCTTACCTCCTCAAACTTCTCCTTCCAATAAAGGTCAGCCTTTGAGTCTAGGTAGAGCAGAACCAGGTCGCAGACCATTGTAGCCTGGAGACAGACAAACATTGAAGATGGGAGACTTGCCACAGCAATGCCTGGCCTTCCATCCTGGCTCCCCCTGAGCCCTGCAGCCAGCTGTGGGCATTTGCTGGGGGCATTGAGCCAGCCCTGCCTCCAGCCCAGCCACCTGCCAGCTCCACTGGCTAGTCTCTGACCCAACCTGTTCCCAGGAGCTGCACAGGAGGTCAGACAGGATCCCCAGGCTGCAATAGATGTACAGGGAGGGCTGTTCCTGCACCCTCACAGTCACATATGGACTGCGATGAGCATGTCAGGAAGGAAAAGGGGGCAGGTGGGAGACCTCCCTGTTACTCTGCTGGAAGGGAGCAGCCACAGAAGGGCTCTACAAGGGGCTGCCCTGCCATGGTGACAGGACATGGGGGTCCTTTAGAGTCAGCGGAGAAGCAGAAAGAGGAGCTGCTCTCTCCTGCCAGCAGCACCCTAGTGATGCTCTGTCCCAGGACCCACACAAAAACCTGACCTCCATGAGACATGACCCTGACTCAGGATCCTGATCCAGTGGTGTCATTGCTGCTAATGGTCACAGGGAAACAGGAGCTGACACCCTGCCAGACCATCTACCCTCTGTGCTGGCTGGCACTCAGGAAGCCTTGTGCCCACGCAGGCAGGGAAACGACTGAGAAGTGGCAAATCCCAAGCCACGGATCGAAGGAAAGGAGTGTATCTGGAGTACTCACAGCACCAAAGAAGGCGATGCTGGTGCCAAAGCTCACAGCAGTAGGAATGATGCTGAACTTTCCAGCCTGGTGAGAAACAGTGGAGGGGTAAGAGAACAGGTGGAGAGTGGTCAGAGGGGTGAGAAGGGTGTGGGCTGAGCCTTGTGGGGCAGCGTGCTCAAAGGAGGTGCTGGAAGGATCCAGGGATATTTCCCCATGTCCAGTTGTAGGAAATGCTGTTGTGCTGACTCCAACCCCTTTTGGCTGTCAAAGAAGGGACCGAGGTGCCTGATAACCTGGAGGCAGCAGAGGTTACTGCGATCCACCTGCTCCTGCAGGCATGGCAGGAACCTCCCTCTTGCTGCAGCTGCCACCCATGGAACCACATCCCAGCTAACATGACCCTGATGTCATGTGTCCCTCCCTGCACAAATGAGTCTGGTGGTTTCTCTCCGGCTGTTCTGTCCTGCTCCACAGCTCCCGGACCTGCTCTCTCTGCCCAGAAGAGGTGCACCCTGTCCTGCACTCCGTGCTTCATCTTCTTCAGGTGCAAAGGGCACTGCTGAGCACAAAAGACCAGCTGTGGACATCTCTCAGTGCTCTCAGTACAGGCTCCCTCTTTGGAAAGCTGAGCACTGAGCTTGTGACTGATGCAGCACAGAGTAGCATCAACAATCACAGAAACATGGAATGGTTTGGGTTGGAAGGGACCTTAAAGCTCATCTCATTCCAACCCCTTTCATGGACAGGGACACCTTCCACTGTCCCAGGCTGCTCCAAGCCCAATGTCCAACCTGGCCTTGGACACTTCCAGGGATCCAGGGGCAGCCACAGGTTCTCTGGGCACCCTGTGCCAGGGCCTCCCCACCCTCCCAGGGAACAATTCCTTCCCAATCTCCCATCTATCCCTGCCTTCTGGCAGTGGGAAGCCATTCCCTGTGTCCCGTCCCTCCATCCCTTGTCCTCAGTCCCTTCCCAGCTCTCTGGAGCCCCTTTAGGCCCTGCAAGTGGCTCTGAGCTCTCCCTGCAGCCTTCCCTTCTCCAGGTGAGCACCCCCAGCTCTCCCAGCCTGGCTCCAGAGCAGACGGGCTCCAGCCCTTACAGCATCTCTGTGGAGTCCTCTGGGCTCACTCCAGCAGCTCAAAATCCTTCTGGTGTTGGGGACACCAGAGCTGGAGACAGCACTGCACTTGAATGGGGCAGAGGGGCAGAATCCCCCCTTACCTCCTGCTCACACTGCTGGGGATGAGTCCAGGATATGGGGGGTTTCTGGGCTCTCAGTGCACATGGCTGAGGCATGTCTGGCCTTGAACGTGCCACACCTTTTCCCCCTGAGGGTACTTTTAATCAAGAAGGGATTAATTGCCCAGGTTCAGTAGAGTTCAGGTTGATCTTTGTCAGGGTGCTCCCACCACAAGACCCTCAGAGAGATGCCCACAGGCCTAGACCAGCTCACCTTGCCTACAGAACACTTCACAGCCCCTGTGTCAGACCCTCAGGGAGGGAAATCTCCTGCCTCAGGGCATTACCAAAAGGTTGTTCTTCAAATGGGAGAGACCCGTTTTCTCCTGCTCTGTTTAGAAAACTCTGGAAAGAGGTGAAGAGCTCACCCAGGTGAGGAGAAGCGGTGGTAGCAGAAAGCCACGGGGGTAGAGTGGGAGCAGTGGTGCATGGAGTCAGCCCGGGGGCCGAGGGGCTCTCGGTACCTGGCCATGCACGGAGAGGTCGAAGCGGATCCCGTAGAGCTTCAGCAGGTTCCGGTAGAGCTGCCGCTGTGAGTCCCAGTAGTAGGAGGCAGTTCTGTGGGAGACACCAGGCATGGCTCAGAAAGACACAGAGGGAAGGGGGTGCCAGTGCCAAAGGATTGCTGGGCTGTGCACACCTGGTGTCCTCCAGGCTGGGAACTGGGTGTACATGTGCTGCGACTCACTGGCACCAACAGTGGGGCAGCAGCATCCCCTGAGCACCCAGCCTAGGTCACTGGGAGCTGCGTGCTCCCTGTGTGCCCAGTTCAGGTGGGGACAGTCACAGGTCCCTGCCCTCAGGCAGGTAATGCCCTGCTCAGCTCCAAACACAACAGAGCTAAAAAGCATGGGAACTGCCATAGCATCCCCTACTGACAGGCCCTGCCCTGATTTACCACTCCCCGTTGCCTTGGAATCACAGATTCACTGGAAAAGGCCTCTAAGATCATTAAGCCCAGCCAACTAACCCAGCACTAACCCATGTGCCCAGGTGCCACATCTGGACAGCTTTTCAATCCCTCCAGAGATGGGAACTCCACCACTGGCCTGGGCAGCTGTACCAGGGCTGGAAAAACCTTTAAGTGAAAAGATTTTCTCTGATATCCAATCTAAACACTGCCTTAGTGCAACTTGAGGCCGTTCCCTCTCCTCCTGTCCCTGTTCCCTGGGAGCAGAGGCCGACCCCCCCGGCTGCCTCCTCCTGTCAGGGAGTTGTGCAGAGCCACAAGGGCCCCCTGAGCCTCGTTTTCTCCAGGCTGAGCCCCTTTTCCAGCTCCCTCAGCCTCTCCTGGGGCTCCAGCCCCTTCCCAGCTCCGTTCCCTGCCCTGGACATGCTCCAGCCCCTCCAGGTCTCTCTTGTCAGGAGGGTCCCAGAGCTGCCCCAGCAGTGCCAGCTGGAGGTGCCCCAGCAGTGCCAGGAGAGGGGACAGGCTGGCACAGATCAGGTGCCCTTGGCCTTCTTGCTCACCTGGGCACACCTGGGCTCATGTCCACTTTCAGGTCCTTTTCTGCCTGCAGCTTTCCAGCTACTCTGCCCCAGCCTGGAGCATTCCATGGAGTTGTTCTGACCCCAAGACAGGACCTGGTATTTGACCTAGTTGAACCTCACACTACTGGCCTCGGCTCATGGATCCAGCCTGTCCAGATCCCTCTGCAGAGCTTCCTGCCCTCCAGCCAATTCACACTCCCACCCAGCTCACTGACATCTGTGAACTGACCAAGGCAAACTTCCCGTCCCTGCTGCTCCTTTCAGAGCATCCATCAGAACAGAAATCTCAAACAACTGCCATGTGCTGATCCCACAGGTCTATGTGGCCACTGTCCCAGCATCCTCACCTGAAATTGTACCTTGTGTCCTGCAGGCTGAAGGAATACTGTGGCTGGCACTGGACAGCGGGGTGGTCCAGGTCGCAGTTCCACTCAATAAGAACTCTGATGCTTCCCCCCTGCAAAACACATTTTATTCCAGGAGAAGCATGGGATCAGATTGGCTGAGTTCTTAACTGTTCGGACATTCCCAGATCACATATTCCCTTAGCATTTCAGGTCTTCTGCCTCTTGCTCACATCCTTTGAATCATCTTCCACACTTATATAAAAAACAAATACCAGCAGTGCGAGGTCTCCAAAGTTCTCTCCAGCTGCCTCCACCACGTCACGGACACGGAACACAGGGCAGGACGGGTTGAAGACTGGATCATATGTGCAGCTCTTGAAATAGTTGGGGTCACTGGTTTGTAAAGTGTTGCACCTGAGAGAGGAGAGAGGGAGGAACAGGGATGTGGAAGGTCATGGAGCCCAGCTGTGGGACTGAAAAGGGGATCCTCCCTTTGGATTGGGCCCACCAGTGCATCATTGAGGGGACAGTCAATGCCTCGCCTAAAGCCTCAGGCGGAGAGAGGGCGGAGGAAAGCCAGCCCAGAGGAATCACACATGGAGTTATCCTCTATAGCATGTGCCATGGCCTTCCCCTCCACCTTTTTGTGCCCTTTGTTTCTTCCCAGCACCCAGCACTAGTCAGTGCTCCAGGGGTGACAGCAGGGACAGTTCATGCCACATCTCCTGCCACAGTAAGGCAGCACAGTCAGTGTGCCTGGGGCTGTGGGGTCAGTGCAGCCCTTTATTTGCCTTCTGTGAAACCACTAGGCAAGGACTAAAAGACAAAAATATTAGTCTCACTCCCAAATGAGAGCTTGGGAATGGCTGGCCTTGTCCAGCTCTCCACAGTGCTCTAAATGGGCAGATGGACACTAGTCCCTCTCTCTGAGGTGTTCCCATCCCACCACTCCTCGAGCTGCACACCCAGCACAGCTGAAGTGACCTGTTTTCACCTTTACATCCTTCCTGCCCTAACTGCCCCAGCACCACCTGCCCTGGGTGCCACTGGCTCCACAAGTGCCTCATCTCCTCAGCCCCGTGACAGGCTCAGTGCCAAGGCTGGACCAGGCTGCATGCTGCCCAGCTGGGAAGTGCTATACTTACTTGGAGAAGTTAAATTTGGTGAAGTGGACAGTATTTTTTATAAAAAGAGTGAAATTCTCTGCCTCAGCCAGAAGAGGTTTCCTAGAAAACAACCACCAATGAAGTCAAGTCTTGCAGAGCGGCCAAGGCCCCACTCCCCGAGCTCTGCAGTCTCTCCTGCAACCCCAGGATTTTGGCTACGATGGACAGGTGCAAGGAATGCTCTTGCGTGAAGTCCTCTGACTTTAACTGACCAGGAAGTCAATGTCAAAGGTCTCTCTGAGCCTGGTTGCCCCTTGGGTGGGTGTGGTCAGGCTCCTGGTAACAGAGAGGGAGGGAGACAAAGCTCCCAATACCTGCTGTCCCCTCATGTGTGATTACCTGGGCGTGGTACCGTTCTCCACAGGGCACCAGCCATAGATCTCACAGGTGGAATGGGTGGCACTGAACATCAAACATTTCCCAGTTTTTATCCCTAGAAACGAGACAAAATAAGACAGGCTGGGAGAGTTGAGGTTGATCACCTGGAGAAGAGAAGACTTTGGGGAGACCTCAGAGCCCCTTCCAATACCTAGAGGGGTTCCAAGAGAGCTGGAGAGGGACTTGAGATGAGGGCCTGGAGGGACAGGACAAGGGGGAATGGCTTCCCACTGCCAGAGGGCAGGTATTTATAGGATATTGGGAAGGAATTGTTCCCTGGGAGGGTGGGGAGGCCCTGGCACAGGGTGCCCAGAGAAGCTGTGGCTGCCTCTGGATCCCTGGAAGTGCCCAAGGCCAGGCTGGATGGGGCTTAGAGAAACCTAGGATAGTGGAAGGTGTCCCTGCCCATGGCAGGGGGTGAGACTGGATGAGCTTTAAGTTCCTTTTTAACCTAAACCATTCTAGGATTTTGGTTTTTTAGCAAAACACCCAGTACCATTGCCATGAACCACAGGGTTTCCCTTGGGACAATCTGCATCTTCCGTGCACATTCCGTCGAGGACAGAGGGGCTCTGGGAGGGACAGAGAGAAGTGCTGTCACTGCACTGTGCAGCCACCTGAGGCCATGCTGTACCTCCCCCCGCCATTGCTGCACTGCTGCTCCTGCTTCTCCAAGCGCTTTCCAGGCAGTTAGAGAAGAACAGCCTCCAGCCAGTCTGGAGAGAGGCATGTCCCGGGGCAATCCTTCCTGCCGGTCTCCACGCTCTCCAGAGCGCTCCCGTCCTGTGCCTCGGAGGCAGAGGAAGCCTCAGGAACTACCTCAGACCTTCCAGATGGAACTGGGAACCAGCACAGATGGGTTCAGGAGGGCCTTAATGACTGAGCCCATGAAGCACCTTGTAAAGTACCGCGATGAATTCCCTGGCGGAGACCTTAGTAGACCCTAAATCCAGCATAACACAAATTTTACAAGCGAGAGAGAAAGCTTCACCCTTACTTTGGACCTACCTGATTGTCAGGAGCAGTAAAAACCTGTTATTCAAACACAGAGAGGTGGGGAAACACCATTAACACCTTCCCCAGACCATGACAGGAGTCACCAGCTCATCAGAAACCCACCTCCCCAAGCCCTGGGGGACACAGAGGCCCAAAGGCAGGTTGGGAATCCCCGGTTTCAGAGTCAGAAGCGGGAGTCTGTCCAGGCCCTCCCTGGGCTGCCCCAGCACAGCCTCAGTCCCTCATTCAGGTGTAACACCCACCAAGATGATCTGAGAGGAGAGGCATCTTTGGGCTGGGTGGAGTCTGCCTAGGGGTCTGGAGTCATCACAGGATGCAGGAGAACATCTGGGGATTGCACAGGGTGTTTAGGGAATGGGTTATTTAGGGGAGGAAGAGCAGGCATGGGAAGGAGGGAACTAAGTAGTCTGAAAAGGAACACAAACACTGGAACATAAAGGGATAAAAGGATGCAAAGACTAAGTGCATGTACAGCTGCTGAAACAGCTCGGCTTGTGTTCAGTGCTGCCTCTGGCCACAGACACACTTGTCTGCCAGCACCAAATACTCTGGTTGTTGAGAATATTAGGACAGCTCTAACTCCCTGCAAAACCAAAAGCTGCCACTGCTAAATATTCAAAGCTTTCCAAATATGAATGTCATCTACAGCCCCAAGGCCAAGAACTGAGGAACTCCTGGAGAGCAGCACGGGGTGTAGGCTGGGACAGGCACCCACACACGTCCCAGCTCTGGAATGGAATGAAATCCTCAGCTCTACGTGTCCTTGGCTTGCACACTGCAAACCCAGCATCTAGAGGTGCCCATGGCTGCCTGTGACAACCACGGAATGCCCTACAGCACTTGTCTTCCCCCACCTTGGGACTTTAGGAGTTCTCAACATTTTAAAGATGGTGCCATTTTCCCCAGGCCAGAACCGCTGTGTCTCCTCCTCTCCTTCAGCATTTGGCCACAGCAGGAGCTGAAAGGACCATTAGGACAATTGGTGCTTGGCTCAGGCACAAAGTGCCAGCACTGGCTCAGCTCAAAGGACATTTGCTCCCATCTGCTGAGCTGGGTGCAGCCTGGGAGAGCTCAGCAGAGGGGCTGGCCTGACTCCAGTCTTAAAGGGAAGATTTCTCCCATAGAACATATACCATTAATTGTTGGCTGGCTGGAAAACCATCTAGACCTTGTGCTTCGTTCCTCCTAAAAACAGGACACTAAGATGGACATTAGTCCTGTAGCAGGGAGTTATCAAGGAAACACGACACAGGTATCCCTGGAGTGTGTGTCAAAGCATCCCCTTGTTCAAGGGCAGCAGAAAGCCTGGAATGGTCATACAGTGCCACAACACAAGGAGTCCAGAGCTGGCGAGGCCCCATGTCCCCTGTCCTGGTCAACACAAACCATTCTGGTAGAGCATGTAGATACACACCTTGGCTCATGCAGCTGTGACAGAGCAAGTGCAGATGAGCCGGGGAGAGCTATGAAGCAGTGAGAATGAGGGGAATTGGGTTTTGTGGAAATAGAAATCAATTTTTCCCATTTGTCTGGTCTTCCACTGGGTTCCAGTGAGCAGCAGGACCACTGGCTCCATCGGGGCAGCTCCATTCACTCACCTCAGGGCAGGTGCCTTGGGTTTGCTGGATTGTGGCAATGAAATTGGTCACCAGGAAAAGCACATTTTCTCCCTGGGAAGCAAGGAGACACCGACAACCGGGAGGGAGGGGGGTGACACCAGGGTGGGTCCAAGGGGATGTCCTGTGACACCATGAGGGCAGCACATGGTGAACAAAGCAATAATGGCCTTGCCAGGGCTTTAGGAGGCCAGTCGTACCCGCGGCATCCCCCTGCCAAGAGGACTGACCGCATGTGTGACCCCCCCCCGTCCCCGCCCGGGGCCCGGCCGTACCTGCGGGAGCCAGGTGAGATCCGCAGCGTCCCAGAGCCGCCGGCCCGCGGCCTCGGCGGCCGCCGCCCCCTTCACCTTGGTGACCACGACGACACGCGGGGCCGCGTCGCGCTCCTGGTACCCCTTCCGCAGCAGCAGCACCCACCTGCGGAGGGGCGGGGGGCTTTGAGGGACCCCTGGCCGGGCTCGAGGGCTAAGGGGATGTCCCTCCCCCAGCAGGGGCCGGCCACCCCGAGGGCACGGGCCCTCCCCCAGTAGGGGCCGGCCACTCCGAGGGCTCGGTCCCTACCCCAGCAGGTAGACCAGCGCGCTCAGCTGCAGCAGCCGGTGCAGCAGCCCCACCCGCCGGTTCCGCGTCAGCGAGAACTTGGCAGTCTTGTAGTCGAATAGGGACCCGCAGGGTGGGCTCGGCATGGCGGCACCGGGAGGGAAAGGCGAGCACGGTGGGGATGGCGGCCCCGGGAGGAGGGAAAGGCAGACAGGGGAGGGATAGCGGCACCGGGAGGGAAAGGCGGACAGGGCAGGGACGGCCAGACACCAGGGATGGCGGTCACTGCGCCCCCGGCACGGCCCGCGCTCCCCACACGCCCCGGCCCCGCCCCGGCCCCGCCCCTCCCTGTTGCCCTGGTCTTGGCGGCGATGGCGGCGGCGGTGTAGTGCGGACGGGGGACCCTCGGGCCGGGCGGGGTCACAGCGGCTGCGGGGCCTGTCCGACAGCCGGGTGAGCCTCCTCCGCCCCTAGCCGCGGGCCCTCCCCACAACGAGAATCACAGAATGGTTTGGGTTGGAAGAGACTTTAAAGACCATCTTGTTCCAACACCCTGCCATGGGCAAGGACACCTTCCACTAGACCAGGCTGCTTAGAGCTCGATNGGCACTGCCAGGGACCCAGGCGCAGCCACAGCTTCACTGGGCACCCTGTGCCAGGGCTTCCCCACTCTCCCAGGGAACAATTCCTTCCCAGTATCCCATCCATACCTGCCCTCTGGCAGTGGGAAGCCGTTCCCTGTGTCCTGTCCCTCAATCCTTTGTCCCCAGTCCCTCTCCAGCTTGCTTGGAGCCCCGCTGAGCACCTGAAGGAGCTCTGAGGTCTCCTTGGAGCCTTCTCTTCTCCAGGTGAACACCCCCAGCTCTTCCAGCCTGTTCTAAACCAGCACAGGCTCCCCGAACAAGGAATGGGCAATTTGTCTTTCCCAGTAATTAAAATGATGCCACTCCTCAGGGTGTTGGAGCAACACAAGTTTTACATCAAGGATAACTCAAGGGCCCTTTCCTGCCTGCCCTGCTGGAGGTTTGGAGACCAACCAGAGACTGGGGCTCACCACACGAGGTGTGATGTTGGCCAGTAGTGGGGATTTGCCAGCAGAATGCTTTGGAGTGCTCAGGAACCAGAATCATCTCTTTCCCTGGATGCAGGTGGGAGGATGGGATGTGCAAATGGGTCCATATACCTCTTGCCCCTTGGGTTGAGAATTTTTCCTTTGTGTCATCTCCTCTGGAGTACTCCACATTTTTAAATTAGTATTTTTAGGAAGAAATTATAAACCTTCTGTGCATTCATGTCAGGTAGTCCCACCTGAAGCTGCTTTCAGCAGGCACAGCATCTTAAAAATGTGTACTTTGGACCATAAAAGAGTACAGTCTTTCCTACTCATTTTTGGTGAAAAACCTTTTTGTTCTGTTAAGTTTATTTTGTCTGGAATAGTTCTCTGAGGTCCCTTCCAATTAATTTCCCTGTCTCTGCTATCTGTGGATGGGGAAAATAATTTGATTTTGTAGTATCTGTTGTATAATTACAAAGTCATGGCCATGCTTCTGTTTAATTGTAAATATTTTTGAAATGAGAATTGCCACTGACAGGAGGATACTTGCTGCAATACAGGCTTAAATGTTTGATTCAGAGCCACCTGCAAGTACATTAAAGGGGCACTCACTCCAGGTGTAGTCACAGGGTGCAGCCAGAAGTGATGCCGAGGGAGGTGCATTGCTGGGCGCAGTGGGCCACAACCTTTTCCTCTGCATCACGAATAGTGACAGCAGAAGTACTTTTCATCATTTTAATGGAAAGATAAATTAATCCTTTAAAAACATAATGAAATATATTCAACTGTATCCAGTGTTTGCTTTCCTGGCAAAGCTTGAAATGATTTTTGAAGGGGAATCTTGTAGTTATGTACACCAATGTCAGCCTGTGTTAGGGGACTTCCTTTACTGATGACTTTGGATATTTCTTTTCTTGTTGGTCTCAGCCTTGTTACTGCTCTTTTCTTTTGGCTCCTGACTTTAAGCAGCTATTATTTAATTGCACATCCCTGCACTCCCAGCACTCCTGTGATGCCGCCCAGTTGCTGTTCCCTGGGCCTTCGTCTGCACTGGTGTCACCAGACTCACTTGTGCTGGGCTCAAGCCCCCATCCTTTCCTCTGGACTCTGCACTTGTGCACAACATTTCTTGTGACATCATCACTCATCCCTAGTCTTCCAACCTTTAGGTTCCTTTTTGCACCTTCCTGGCACAGGCTTCACCTTCTCCATCTACAGCTGTCCTTGGGCATCCCCAGTTGTGTGTATCTCCTGGATGAAGATTCCCAGATCTCCCTAGTCCTGGTNGCTCCCCACACGCCCCGGCCCCGCCCCGGCCCCGCCCCTCCCTGTTGCCCTGGTCTTGGCGGCGATGGCGGCGGCGGTGTAGTGCGGACGGGGGACCCTCGGGCCGGGCGGGGTCACAGCGGCTGCGGGGCCTGTCCGACAGCCGGGTGAGCCTCCTCCGCCCCTAGCCGCGGGCCCTCCCCACAACGAGAATCACAGAATGGTTTGGGTTGGAAGAGACTTTAAAGCTCATCCTGTTCCACCCTTGCCATGGGCAGAGACACCCAAGCCCCGTCCAGCCTGGCCTTGGGCACTGCCAGGGATCCAGGGGCAGCCACAGCTTCACTGGGCACCCTGTGCCAGGGCTTCCCCACTCTCCCAGGGAACAATTCCTTCCCAGTATCCCATCCATACCTGCCCTCTGGCAGTGGGAAGCCGTTCCCTGTGTCCTGTCCCTCAATCCTTTGTCCCCAGTCCCTCTCCAGCTTGCTTGGAGCCCCGCTGAGCACCTGAAGGAGCTCTGAGGTCTCCTTGGAGCCTTCTCTTCTCCAGGTGAACACCCCCAGCTCTTCCAGCCTGTTCTAAACCAGCACAGGCTCCCCGAACAAGGAATGGGCAATTTGTCTTTCCCAGTAATTAAAATGATGCCACTCCTCAGGGTGTTGGAGCAACACAAGTTTTACATCAAGGATAACTCAAGGGCCCTTTCCTGCCTGCCCTGCTGGAGGTTTGGAGACCAACCAGAGACTGGGGCTCACCACACGAGGTGTGATGTTGGCCAGTAGTGGGGATTTGCCAGCAGAATGCTTTGGAGTGCTCAGGAACCAGAATCATCTCTTTCCCTGGATGCAGGTGGGAGGATGGGATGTGCAAATGGGTCCATATACCTCTTGCCCCTTGGGTTGAGAATTTTTCCTTTGTGTCATCTCCTCTGGAGTACTCCACATTTTTAAATTAGTATTTTTAGGAAGAAATTATAAACCTTCTGTGCATTCATGTCAGGTAGTCCCACCTGAAGCTGCTTTCAGCAGGCACAGCATCTTAAAAATGTGTACTTTGGACCATAAAAGAGTACAGTCTTTCCTACTCATTTTTGGTGAAAAACCTTTTTGTTCTGTTAAGTTTATTTTGTCTGGAATAGTTCTCTGAGGTCCCTTCCAATTAATTTCCCTGTCTCTGCTATCTGTGGATGGGGAAAATAATTTGATTTTGTAGTATCTGTTGTATAATTACAAAGTCATGGCCATGCTTCTGTTTAATTGTAAATATTTTTGAAATGAGAATTGCCACTGACAGGAGGATACTTGCTGCAATACAGGCTTAAATGTTTGATTCAGAGCCACCTGCAAGTACATTAAAGGGGCACTCACTCCAGGTGTAGTCACAGGGTGCAGCCAGAAGTGATGCCGAGGGAGGTGCATTGCTGGGCGCAGTGGGCCACAACCTTTTCCTCTGCATCACGAATAGTGACAGCAGAAGTACTTTTCATCATTTTAATGGAAAGATAAATTAATCCTTTAAAAACATAATGAAATATATTCAACTGTATCCAGTGTTTGCTTTCCTGGCAAAGCTTGAAATGATTTTTGAAGGGGAATCTTGTAGTTATGTACACCAATGTCAGCCTGTGTTAGGGGACTTCCTTTACTGATGACTTTGGATATTTCTTTTCTTGTTGGTCTCAGCCTTGTTACTGCTCTTTTCTTTTGGCTCCTGACTTTAAGCAGCTATTATTTAATTGCACATCCCTGCACTCCCAGCACTCCTGTGATGCCGCCCAGTTGCTGTTCCCTGGGCCTTCGTCTGCACTGGTGTCACCAGACTCACTTGTGCTGGGCTCAAGCCCCCATCCTTTCCTCTGGACTCTGCACTTGTGCACAACATTTCTTGTGACATCATCACTCATCCCTAGTCTTCCAACCTTTAGGTTCCTTTTTGCACCTTCCTGGCACAGGCTTCACCTTCTCCATCTACAGCTGTCCTTGGGCATCCCCAGTTGTGTGTATCTCCTGGATGAAGATTCCCAGATCTCCCTAGTCCTGGTATCACCCCGCGGCTGTGCTCCAAATCCCTCGGCTTCCAGCACTGCTTTGGTGGGTACACACTCAGAAAGGCAGATACTGAATTTTTTCTCTGCCAGGCCACATCCCTTGCTGTGTGCCAGATCCACGTTCTCCCTGGGTGGCATCTTTCATGCAAAATTCAACATCCACCCCATCCACTGCTTTACAACCCTCAATCCACACATCTCACCTGCTATAGCCTCCTCCTTGAACATCCTTCATCTCTTCAGTGGGCTCCTCTGGCTCACAGGAGATAAAACAACCTTAATCCTCAGCACTTCTGGCCACCAGTAACCCAGCCATCCACCTGGTTCCTTCCCAGTTCCGTGCTGCTTTTTTTCCTTGTGTTTACCTTTGAAGGCTGCAGTGGCTGCTTGTCACCACTCCTGTTCTCCTCACCTCCTGTTCCTTTTACAGTCCAACAGTTCTCCTCAGCTGTCTGGTCTTCAAGCCCGGACACGGTTTCCTTTTCATTTGTGTTGGTTGACACCCTCATTTTTTCCCTGCCCCATTGAAAACTCACAGAACACTTGCTGAACAAACCTATTCGATTTCCAGCGGCTCGGGGAGGGGTTCCTGAACCGGGAGGCTCTGGGAGCTCCCTGGCTGCTCGGTGTCGGCTTTCAGACTCCACCAGCTGGAGAACGAGGGGGCAGTCACAGCTGCACTGTGAGCACCAGCCCGTGGCTTTGTCATGGTGATTGGATTTTCAGTCCCTCTTTGCTGTCTTGGCAACTTGAGGTCAAAGAACACAGATGCTTCACTGTCTGGCAGCTTCTGCTTTGGGCTTGTGGTAAATGAGATAGAAAAAGAAAGTATATGTAGGAGTTCTGATTACCTAGAGGTAATACAGAAGTTGCAGAGAAGTACACGAACTAACCCAGGCTTCCTTTTAACTCTTAAACTGTTTGGTTTCATGTATTTTTTCTTAGGGGAGATTTTTGGAATGGCTGTAGCAGAAAACACTGGATCAAACTTAGAATCAGCTGTAACCATTTCCATAGCCACAGGCAGCTGCCTCGGCCAAAGGCTTGGAGGAGGGAATTGTTTTCACTCCAGTTCTTGAACTGTGAGAGCTCACATGAAGCTGATGTGCTGTTGGCCTTGTGCCTGCGCCTGTCCAAGAGTCATCTATGACCTGGGATCATATAGACCTTGGAACTAAGAAGGAAAAATCATCCAGTATCTATGGACATAGCATATATGTTTCCATTTCTCTGTTTCTGTTTTTTCCCTTTTTAGAGTCAAAATTACTATAATGAATGTTTTGAATGGTTGAATTTAATGTCTGATTGATAAATCAATACAGAAATTGTTTTGTAATCTATATATTGTTTATATTCTACTAAAATTTTACTCATCAAATTAAAAACCAGTTCTTCCAGCCTCTGAGGCTGAAGGGGACCCCATATTGGTGGTTAGTGGTGAGTTGGCAGTGCTG
This sequence comes from Orthonyx spaldingii, assembly GCA_013397795.1. Lineage (NCBI taxonomy): Eukaryota > Metazoa > Chordata > Aves > Passeriformes > Orthonychidae > Orthonyx > Orthonyx spaldingii. The sequence continues at coordinate 229,864 of VZTJ01001483.1, forward strand.
GGTTAATGGTCTTAGAGGTCTTTTCCAACCTAAATTATTCTGTGATTCTATAGTTTATCTTCCTTGTTTGAAAAGAATTTTATTATTTACCTAGGGATCTGTCCTATAAATGTGCAAATCATTTTACAGTTACGTGTCTAATAAATCAAGCCTGTGCTTTGGTTTCAGGACTATCTGTCCAAACCATTTGCATGTTGTAAATATGGGTTGCAGTCTTTAAATCTGGGCTGTCTCTAAAAACATGAGAACCAACCTGACACCCTCTCAGTCTCCAGATGAAAACTTTGTGTATTGAACACAGAAGCTTTATGGGGTTTGATTTAAATCAGTCTAAGTACTTATATTTTAAAATATTTTTTACCATTTCTTGCTTCTGTTATGTCTTTTGCCCCTAGCCCTTCCTGTGCTCTCCAAAGAAGAGATGCAAATTAAAATCCTGTGAAACAATACACCCCAAGTCTGTCCTTATTCGCCAGCTGGAGAAGATCCACTTGGCTGTGTTTTGACACACATGGATTTGTTTGTCACTGGGGTCAGAGCTGGGTGGTTTTAGGCTCAGTAAACGTATCAACAAACCATTTGGGAACCTAAACACACCAGGTGAGCCAGCAGTGTTATACCAGGCAATGTCCCTGGGATAGGGACCTTGAGCACCCTGCTGTCCTGTGGGTTTGATGAGGCGGCTGAGGGACTCGGAGCACAAGCCTGCCCTGTGCCCAGGTGGGATCTGCCTTCCCAGAGGGAGCAGGCAGCCAGAGCTGGCCTGGAGGTTTGTGTGGGAAGTTGGAGAGATTTGCTGTGCTCTGGCAGCTGCTGCCAAAGATTGTGAGGGATTAACAATGTAGGGAGTTACTCCGAGAACGACAGTTCTGTTAGTTATTCCCGATTTACCTGCTGATCTCCCCAGCTGGAATCACTGCTCCTCTTTCCTCAAACTCAGTTGTGTTCTCTCGCTGTTGGGAACTAATCTTGGAATAACTCACCAGAAAATGTGTTGAATCCCTGTTCACAAGGGATTCAATGGTTCTGGTACTGAGCCTTTTTTTGTGTCTGAGTGTCAATTCCATATTGTTCTTTTTTGTTTTCTATGCAAAAGTGCCAGGTAGCAGTTGGATGCCTCATGAAGGTGTTTGTGCTGCCTCTTTCCAGGTCCTGTCCCAATCAGAACACAGAGGTTGCACAAATCCACATTGATTACCACTAATGGTATTTTTCCAGAATTCTTGAGGAATTTGCTCAGTGGCCTTTTGAGGCCTTGACTGTCCTCATCTCCCATCACCTTTCGGAAGGATCTGCCAGCTTGTTTTGCTGCAGTGCTCTGGGAGTGCTCCAGCTGCCTGTTTCTGGAAAATAAGCATTACTACTCCAGGGAAGCTCACTGCCTGATTACACATGGAACTTCTCTGGTGTAAGTTACACAGGTGATCCCAAAGTTCTAGCTGTAGCAGCTACTAACTTTGGAGGCAGGGCTGGGTAGTGGAGCCTCCAGCATGGCTCCAGCTGCTCCCCCCATGCAGAAAAGGGGATTTTGTGTTTTCCTAGTGTTTTTCTTGAGCACTTTCATCTCCTTTAGGATATCAAGCATGCTGCCATGTCCAGAGGTGTGTTGGCTCTTGTCCCAGCAAGGAACCCCCAGTGCTGCCCTAGAATGCTTCCAACCTAGCAAGAGAAGAGTGGGGTCATGACAAATCAGCCATCCTGGCTCCAGAGGAGATGCTCACTGCAGCTCCTTCCTGCCAGCGCCTGACGAATGTTTCACAACCTCAGGCCAAGTGTCATTGCCTCAGGAAGCATTTCTGGTCTCCTACGTAAATTTCCCTCATGGCAGTTTCAGTCCACTGCTTCATTCCATGTCTCCTGTGCATATGGGGAAGATTTATTCTCCCTTTATATAATCTGTAAGGTTGGAAAACCCTCTAAAATCATTGAGGCCAGTGGATGCAGTTTTGTGTCTTTGTGGTGTGTCACATGTGGGGAAATGGCCGTTTCCTCCCTTGCCCCAGAGCAGATGCAGTGGATGCATTTGGTGTTGGAACGGAGCTTTACGCAGCTCCTCGGAAAGTGCTGGGACAGGGAGGCTGCAGGGACTGAGACACAGCACCAACACTCCTGGAATGACCTGGGGACCTGTGTGCCTGACTGCCAGCACATCGTGCAGGGATGAGGGGACAACAAGACCACCTTCCTCTGTGCCATCTTTTAATGTCCTGCCATTCCCTGGCCAATGGTAGGAGCAGACACACCACTGCTGGCATCTTGGAATGCTGCGTGATGCTTACGTCATCCTTGGGCTGTGTCTGCAGGAGGAGGAGGGGAGCATGGCAGGAATATGAGAGGATTACTTACAGCCAGCCTCCCTAAGCCCTGCAGCTCATCTGTGCTGCTTTCAGAGCCGGGGGGGAGTGGGGAGAGATAATTTAGGAACATGAGGCTGGGAAGTGATTTAATTAGGAGATGGAGCTGCTCTCTCCTGGGTACAGCCCACTACCCTCTTCCAGTGCTCAGGGCTCCCCTTTTCCTCCCTCCAGCATGGACAGGGCTCAGCTATGCAAGTGGGTCAGTGGCTGCTTATTGCAGTTATTAAACTGTACACCTGCGACTCCTGCTCCCCTTGCTTCCGCAGGCAAGAGCCCAGCAATCCCTGTGGGTTCCACAGCCCAGCGATCCCTGTAACAGCTCCTGCAGCCCAGAGACCTCTGCAGCTCCCACAGCTCCCACCCCCGAGGCTGCATGGGCAGCAGCAGTGATCCTGTGCCCTGAAGCCTCCAAAATCATCACCGGCTTAGTCCTCGTGTGCATCCCTGGAGCATCCCTGAGCTGCACCTGGGGCCAGGGGCCACAGGCTCAGTCACTCACTGCCATTTAAAGGGGGTGGGTGACAGCCCCAGCACTGATTTTCTCTCTAGTACAAATCCCATGTTATTCCCCTCTGGATTTGTATTTCTCCTTGTCCTGCTGCACATGCCTTGTGCCCTGAGAGAAGAGTTCCCCTAACAAACCAGCACTTCCCTGTCATCTACTCTCCCAGTCCTCCCAGTCCAGCAGCATCACTGGAGAGGCTCAGCCAGCCCTGGCTGCTGCCTGCCCACTCCCATGCTGTCTGTGGGGATTATCACCCAGGATTATCACATGAACCCTCTTAGCCCAGCCCGGAGCACGTGTGCCAGAGCTGCTCCTGCCCCATGGCCCATAAAGTCCTTCCCAGTTTGTGGAGCCCTAGCACTGACCCACATACCTCCCTGCAGCTCTGGAAATAGATTGATTTCCTGCAGCCTGATTACACCGCTGCCATGGCTCCCAGAAAATAGAGGACTTTATTTATATTTTTAAGCTAATCTGGAGCAGAGTACTGCTCTGGAAAACCTGTGTATGATCAGCCACAGGGAAGCAGCAAGCAGCTGATCCTAGAGCTCCATGAAACAGTTCTGGGAGCTGCATGTGGGAATAGTTTGGTTTTAAATCTGTTTGGAATCGGGGATATGGATGGGGGAGCCGGTGTTTTCTCTTACAATTACAGGCTGCCATCTTAAAACCCTGCTGACGCTGTTTAGTTTGGATTTTTTTTTCTCTGCTGATGCAATTTTCAGGAACAAATTCCTGTAGAAGGGCTGTCTCAGTGCCAGTGGCTGCTGCCATCCCCCTTTTTTTCTGTGTGCATTAATGAGTAGTCAATTAAAAATCAATTAATACATGTTCTGTACAGAGCCTGTTACTGCTGTAGGATGGTGTATGACACATGAACCGACCAATTTTGTAATCCTATTTAAAAAAAAACCCCACAAATGTGTTCCAGAGGCCCCACTGGCCTCCCAGATGCCTGGGAATTACACTTTTATCCTTTAATACCCTGCTGGCTGCATCCCTGGCACCCCCTGCTCTGCTGGGGAGGACCCTGTGCTTTGTGTGCCACGGCCTAACAGGGATTTCTGTGCATGTTTAGAAATGAATGTTTTTAAATAGATCAAATATCAGTGACTACGAGGCTCATTCAACAATTCTTTGGTATTTTGCAGCTTAAAAGGTTGATTGAGACCCCTTCTAGGAGAGCTGAGAGATGTGACTGCCATCGACTTTCCTCCACAGGGGAACATGAAAGTCACCCTCAGTCCATCCCTCTGTGCGAGGACTTTCCTGTCTTTCCCCAGCCCTGCACTGGACTCCCTTCTCCTCCTGTGTCCCTGTGGATCTTTTTACTCGCCTTTGTCCTGCTGACAATGGATTTATTACGAGATTAAAGCTGAGTCACTAAGGAGGGTTCAGCCTCTGCCTCCCCGGGTGCCTGTTGAACACTTGCTTTTTAATGAAGAAGGATTCTGTTATCTCAGGAAGGACATTTCCCTAGAGAACAGCAGTGTGGGGATAGGGGTATCTGTGGGTTATCCTTTAATTCCCATTAATTGCACAAGTTCTCCTACCCTTTGGCTCATAACCTTGGGCAGCTTTAGTGACCCTGCCCTGGTGCTGCTCTGCACTGTCCTCGCTGCTCACAGGGAGGTTCAGTCCCATCTGGGTCAATATCAGGGTATTTGTGCACTGTAAGGCTCAAGCCCCAGTCTACTCCAGCCCCGTGGGGTCCTGGTTTCTGTGGGTCTGGCTGGAGCTTGTCCTCGTGACTGGAGCCCCGGGGGCAGTGGGCAGCACGACCCTCCCTTTCCCCACTTCCTGGGGGGCTTTCCTGATCATCTAATGGGGAGCAGCTTCCCACCTTGAATCTCGGGCACACAGAAAGCACAACCAGCCAGGCCATGGCAGAAACGTGTTTATGAGGGTGACCAAATCAGCCCGTTGCTCACAAGCCATGACACAGTGGTGCCAAGCGGGGCCACAGCTCTGGTGGCAGCAGCACGGGGACGAGGCGGAACACAGAGCAGTGCTGGCAGACAGAGGGAGTCACCAGGAGCCAGCGTATCCTACTGAGGGGCCCCACAGCCTCTCTTGGGCTCCCCAGGGACTGGCCAGCGAGAAGTAATGGAACAGTTTGCCCACAGCCCACAGCCCCCAGCTCCTTGCAGCATGTAGAGGATGAGGACCGAGCAGGGTGTCTGTGCTGCAAGGCCTGTCAGGTTGGCAACCTCACACTTGGCTGACTTCCAAAATATGCTGAAACCCTCTTCCCTTCCACTTTAGGCTGCCCACAGGCAAAACAGCCAGGGGTGGCTGCAGCAGTGCTACTGGGACCCCCCCCCATGACACCCCTGCAGTTGGGGTGACTACGGAGCACGGGAATGATTCCTGGGCAGGGGGCAATACTGAAAAGCACCCATTGAGCCTGTCCCAAAACCCCAGAGAGCCTGGAAGGGGCATCACGGGGGGCTGAGCCCCTCATGGTGGGGCAGGTGGTGCTGCTGGGATGCAGGAGAAGTGGGGAGCTGGCTCCAGGCAGACCAGCCCAGGAATGCTGCTGGGGACCTCCAGGGACAAGGTAACATACCTGGGATCCTGAGCACCCACACCCTGCTCTGGGCTGGGGCAGGAGCCTGGCCATGGCATTATCTTCCAGCAGAGACGGCCCCCAGCCCACCCTCACAAGCCAATTCCAGCGGCTGGGAAGATGCCGTTGGGTTGCTGCCTCCACTGGCTTTGCTGGGGTGCCTGCCCAGCCACCCACTCTGGCCACATCCCTTCTCCATGTCATGTCTCCAGCTGTCCCTCAGCCCCCTCAGGCCCAGCCTTTGAGGAGAGCAACCCTGGGGAGAGGGATGGCAGGGGTGCTTGTGGGGATGTGTGACTGGTGCCTGCCTCCTTCCAAAGGGGACTCCACAGGAGGCAGGGGGCTGCAGTCGGGATGGGCAGTGCTGGGCTGCCTGTCCTGGTCCCTGGGGAACCTCTGCATCCCCAGCTGCATGGACATGCTGGCAGACAGGAGATGTGCTGCACAGTGCCAGGGTGCGCTCGGGGAGAGGTGACAAGGACATGGCTCCTCACGAGCAGGGCAGGCATTGGGCTGAGACCCAGCTCCTGAGTGCAGGGGATGGGGAGGTAGGCAGCCACGCTCTGCCAGGAGCACGTGGGGAAGGGTGAGCATCCTCATCCCCTCCAGACGGAGCCCCACGCCCAGGGCAGCCCCAGGGGCTCTGCTGTCAGAGCGATCAGGAGGAGGGGGGTTGGTCTCTGGCCTCACTGCGGGAGGGGATTCCGACGCTCCCATCTCCAAGTGCCCCCGTTGCCAGGTGTGTCATCTCTTGCAGTCATCGGTGCTGGTGTCTGGCAGCCCGGCAGCCGGCTGGGAGCTGGGCTGCACTGCCTGCACCCTCTCCTCCAGGCTGCCGCCCGGGAACACCACGTAGTGGGCACTGACACGCTGGGGCCGCGGCTCCCGCAGGTTCTCCTTGCTGTGCCAGATGCCGTAGCCGAAGTAGATGAGCAGGCCTGCAGTGGGGACAGGGACAGCAGGGGCTCCAGCACAGCCTGGCTGCTGGCACCACAGCAGAATGTGGCACGGATGTGGCCGCCAACCTGGTGGAGCAACAAGCCGAAGCACCGCGAGGGCTTAACTGAGCCGCTTGCAGGAGGAAAAGGGTCCTGCAGCATGCTAAGAGCAAGGGGAGCACCCTCAGGGCCTGGAAAAGGCAAGGACTTCCTGAGCCCCAGGAAGCTGCCTCAGGAGCAGGGGGTGGTTCTGGCCCAGGGCTGAAGGAGAATCTGAACTTTAAGGGGAACAAGCTGTAACGCTCCAGGAAACAGAGAGGCTCAGGAGACGCTGGGAGACCTCGGCTTGCATCTCCAAAGGCGAATCAGAGGCAGAAAGGGGCAGGATAGGCTTTATAGAGCCGTAAGTGGGGGAGAGGAGCTGTCAAAACAGCCGGAGGGTGTCAAAACAAGCCCTGGTCCCCCTCCCTGGAGCAGCTGTGGGAGCACTCACCTAAGAGCAGCCAGACGGCGAAGCGGAGCCACGTCATGTAACTGAGCTTCAGCATCAGGTAGATGTTGAGGACGATGCTCAGCGCTGGGGACAGGGGTACCAGGGGGATCTGCAGAAGAAAAGGAGCTAGTGGGGGTGAGACCTGCAGGACCACATTCCCCATCTTTAAAATCATAGGGACAAAAGACAGCACTAGCAAATGTGTGGAACAAAGAGACTGTCACCTTGGGATTTCTAGACGTGGCACTTTTTTTTAAGGAAAAGGAACAATGGAGCCAGGAACTGTCAGCCAGGCTGGCAGGGTGGGCACAGATGTCATCATGAGGACCAAACAAGCTCCCAGCGTGATCCTGAGCCAACGTGGTCCTTGCTGGAGGAGCCAGGGCAGGGGCATGGCAGGGAAGTGGTGTCACTACTGGTGTTATGAAGCGGCACTGACCATATCAGGGCTCAGGTGGGCTGAAAACAGGAGAGGTAGAGCACAAGAGGCATGGAAGTGGTTTGGAGGCTGAAAAGGAGCTCCATCATATAGCTGAAGGGCAGCCAAAGTAAGGAGCTGGGGCAGGAGAGGAGTGGAGGAGTTGTGGAGATGCAGTGAAGGGAGCCCAAGGTGGACAGGAGTGATCCCTGGGTCCCATGGGATGGATACAGAACTGCTGGGGATGTCCCCTCCTGGGGACCAGTGGCCACACAGAGTAATAGCAGAGGCACCAACACTCCCCAATGTCCACAGACACTGTCTTCCTCCTCCCTGCCCTCCTCTTCCTTCAGCAGTTGTGGTGCTTTCAACAAAGTGCTGTGCCTGGAAGCCCTGCGGGTCCATCAGAGCTGCTCCCACCTCCCCTCACCCCTGCAGAGGGATTCCCTGCCTGGGCCCTGGGCATACCTGGAAGGTCTGGGTGCTGTGCTGCTGCTCGTGCACCCAGATGAGGAGCAGGCTGAGCAGGAAGCCCAGACTGAAGAGGACCAGCAGCAGGGAGTAGCTCCAGGTGGGCAGGTGGAGGTGGGTGTTGCCAAACGCCAAGATGGAGCAGAGGCAGATGGCAGACACCATCAGGGTCACCACGGCCACCGTGACCACCTCACCCGGGTAGAAGTCGCTGAGAAACTCCAGGTACGGCTCAAACGCTGCCTTCAGCTGCCCCGGCTCCCGCTGCTCTTTGCTCTTGTCCCTGTCCACCAGCTGCAGCTTGTCCGAGAAGGACTCGTACTCCTTCAGCTCGCCGCTGGATGGGCCCTCATGGGGCTCGGGGTTGGGCCGGCTGCTGGCTGGCGGCGCGGGGACATCCCCCTTCTGCTGCTGGAAGCGCAGGACAATGATGCTGGCGGCCACGAAGGTGTAGGCCAGCAGTGTGCCAATGGACAGGAACTGCACCAGTGCCTCCAGGTCAAAGAGGAGGGCCAGCAGGGCCATGAGCAGTCCGAAGACCACGATGGCGACAACGGGCACCTGCGTGCGGGGGTGCACTTGGGAGAAGACCTGAAAGAAGAGCCCATCCTCGGCCATAGCGTAGACGATGCGTGGCAGGGAGAAGAGGTTGCTCAACAGAACTGTGTTCATTGCTGAGGGACGGGCAGAAGAAGGGAGACCCCATCAGACCCAAACCCAAACTGGGGGGTATTCCCAGCCCCCAAGGTAGAGGGGATGGGCAGCTCCCTCCCACCGCTGCCTGTACTCACCACAGATGGAGCCAGCAGCCACCAGAAACCCTGCCCAGGCGTAGCCCCTCCTGTAGAACGCATCGGCCAGGGCAGAGTCAGGGTCCAGCGTGTGCCAGGGCACCATCAGTGTCAGCACAACTGACACCAGGATGTAGGCGCCAGTGGCCAGCCCCAAGGAGAAAGCGATGGCCCTGGGGACAGCCCTCTGCGGGTTTCTGGCCTCCTCGCTGGAGGCTGCAATGACGTCAAAGCCCACAAAGGCGTAGAAGCAGGTGGCTGTGCCAGCCATGATGCCCGACAGCCCATATGGGGCAAAGCCACCCTCCTGGGTGCTCCAGTTCTTGGGCTGTGCGAGGACAAAGCCCATAATCAGGATGAAGAGGATGATGCCCATGCTGATGGCCGAGAAGACGTGGTTGAGCCAGGAGGACACTTTGGCCCCAAAGGAGATGAAGGTGGTGGCTACCAGCAGGATGGCGGCCGCCAGGAAGTCTGGATAGTGGGCCAGGAAGGGCACCTGCCAGGCACCCACATGGGTCTCGGTGAAGTTCTTGATCTTGTGGTTAAAGATGGAGTCCAGGTAGCCGCTCCAGGCCCTGGCCACTGCCGCCCCCCCGATCATGTACTCCAGCAGCACGTTCCAGCCGATGAGGAAAGCCCAGATCTCACCCACGGACACGTAGGTGAACATGTAGGCAGAGCCTGTCTTGGGCACACGGGCTCCAAACTCGGCATAGCAGAGAGCAGCCAGGAGTGAGGCAAAGCCGGCAATGATGAAGGAGACGATGACAGCGGGGCCGGCGATCTCCTTGGCCACGGTGCCTGTGAGGACGTACAGCCCAGAGCCCACCATGCCCCCGATGCCCAGCAGCGTCAAGTCGATGGTGGAAAGGCATCTGTTGAAGGACGTCTCCATCATATCATCCTCCAGGGTCTTCACCCGGTTGAGTTTCTGGCAGAAGCGAGTCAGGTTGGTGGAGCGGGGCAGCCATCTTGCCATCCTGGAGGCAGCAGGCCCTGCCCTTGGCAGAGTGAGGGGTCCTCGGCAGCGAGACCCTGCCTGGAGATCTGGTAGAGGGGCAGGAAGGGGTGAGCATTCCCTTGGCAGTGAGGTATCAGGTGCTGGGCACAGGGTGGAAAAGCCACCAGGGCACATTCCAGGTGTCCCTGGCTCCCCAGCCAGCATGGAGCTCAGCACAGAGTGTGTCCTCCTCCAGGGGTGGCACAGGACCGGGACATGCACCTGTGTGCCAGGTGGTGAGCAAACCACAGCACACCCAGGGCAGCACCTCCCTGTTAAAGCCCAAACTATCCCGCTCTGGCCCTGATGAAGGTTTCCTTGCTGTTTCCTCTCCACCTTATCCAACATCTACCTGAACTTCACCCTGCTGTGCCAGGACCCCACCACAGGGGCAGACAGCATCTCCCACTCCCAGCATCCTGCTGCTTCCCCAGGGAAAGAGGTGGTGCAGAGGCTGCAGCAGAAGTCCAGAGCAGCTCCCACGAGGACATGGGAGTCCCCAGCCAGACCAAGAAACAGCCAGAGCCAGGGACCAGCCACGCTGGCAGCTGCCACTGTGACAGTGGGAGGACACGGGCTGGGGACCTTCAGGTGCCGTTTTCCAGCTGCATCATGGGCTGATTGATGACTTTGGGGACACTCTCCCCTCCCAGCCGCCCTCCTCCCTGTGCCAGAAGCCCCACACCCACGTCAACAACAAGTCCTGCTCGGAGGGCTGGTGCAGCCCCGCTCCAGGGTCCACCTCTCAGAGGCCAAAAGGTCCTGGAAAGGCCACTGGGAGCTGACGGAATGACGGGGCCATCCATGAGGACAACAGGCACAATCCGTGCTGGCTGAGACCCCCATCCCTGCACAGCCGGCTCCCCGTGCCTGGAGGCGTTGGCAGCACCGGGGTCCCCAATCCCGGCACACGCAACAGGCGCAGCTAGGAGGATGCGGAGCTCGGTGCCCGCCGGACATGGAGCATCCCCGGAGTCCGGGCGGTGGCCGAGGGTGGGGACCCGCAGACCGAGGAGGGTGTGTGGGGGTTCCGGGTTCATCCTGGGCGGGGAGAGGCGATGGTGTCGCCCCCGCTCAGCCCCGCCACGATACCGGTTCCGGGCGGCACCGAGCCCCGGCCCCGATCCCGCCGCGCTCCCCGGGGGCGCTCCCCGCAGTGCCGGTCTCAGCCCGGCTCCCCGTCCCCACGGTTGTCGCTCACCTGCGAGGGTAGCCGGGGGCCCCGCACCGGCCCCTGCCTCACCTGCTCCGCGCCGCCGCCGCCGCCCGGCTCCGCCTCCCCGGGCTCGGCGGAAGGGCGGGGGCCGGGCGGGGCACGGAGGGGGCCGGGCGAGTCCCCGGCCGCATACCGAGGGGCGTCTCCCCCGAACGGGGAGCAGAGGTTGCGGGGTACCGGGGCTGCACCCCCAGCCCCAGGGAGGAGCAGGCACGGAGAGGGTCCCCACGGCCCCAGGGTGGGCACCCCTAGGGGAGCGTATGCGCGGCTGGAGCCGCACGGAAACGAGATACGGGGTGGTCATGGAGATGTTCAAAGGCTGGAGCCCTGGGCTGCTCTGGAGCCAAGGTGGGAGAACTGAGGGTGTCACCCTCAAGTTGCACCCACAACTCAGAGCCCACCATGCAACACTTGAGAGCTCCCAACTGAACACATTCACCTTTATCCACACTGAATCGACCTCTTTATGTGGAGGGGTCCTCACTCTTTCCTCAACAGCCCAAAATATAGGAATAGTAAGGAGAAAACAGGACTTGTCCCTTCCTGCCACCCACCTCTCAGCTTCCACCAGCTCCTGGGTGAACATGGGGCTGGCATGAAGCCATCGCTCTTGCATCAGTCACCTTGTGCCTGAACAGGGAACTTGATCCTCGGGTGCATCCTCTCTCCATGTCACTTCTGGCACACATGGAGCTCTGGGCAGACACTTTAGGTCCAGCTCTGTGGATGGCTGAAGCCAAACACATGTTCCTGGGACACTGGTGGAGAGCTTGGGGGCTGCAGAGGTCACTGAACCAAGGAACTGAGACAGCCAAAGCCCAGCACAACTTCCAGTGCCTTTGGGTCGCTCTCCGCAGGTCTGCCCCATGTTACTGGTGGTACCACAGCTGCAGGGGCACAGCAATGCTCTGGGATGGTGTCACCCTCTGTTGACACAATGACACTTGCTTGGAAAAATATCAATATCCTCCACATTGTGCCATCCAGCTTCAGGGGCCTGAGCAAGCATTCCTCTGCTGAAATCCTGCTGACGTGACCACATGCCATCCCAAGGGCTTTGCTCCCTTAGGATAACCCTTCCCACCGGTGACCCACGTCTGACCCCCTGCAGCTCTCCACCTTGGCCTTTCTGAAACCCAGCCTGACCACAGGCATGGAAAATTTCAGCTTGGATCCGATCAGCTACCTGGCAGAGCCATCTACAAACAGATGGTGGAAGCAGGAAGCCCGAGAGCTGCTGTTGTCATGGCAGTGCCTGAACAGCCCCCATGATCCCCAGCACCGGCTCTGCTTGGAGAGAGGCAGCAGTCCTGGAACACGGGTGCTGTGGACCAAGGTGGGCTCCAATTCTTGCCCCACGGTGCAGTCAGGCAGTAACCCCGATCCCAGCTCCTGCAGCCACACCCTCGCTCTGCTGCTGCTCCAGCCACTCCAGACCGCTTGTGTCGAGGAAAGGGGAGCTTCTGGGAGGCAGTGTGCCCCCCAGCATCTGCCATAGAACCCATTGTTCACCCCTGCCTTCCTCATCCTCGCCTCAGGAAGCCATTTCCTTGCTAATAGCTCTGGTCACAAACCTGAACACAGATGCTGACTTCATCCAGTCTGCACCAGTGGCTATCCTGTGTCTTCCCAGGAGGATGGTGTTTCCAGAGAGGAATGTTGCCCACTTTGCCCCTCACCATTTTTCAGCAGTGTAGCACAGAGCTCCCACCTGAGGGTCCAGTGGCAACAGAGTTCCAGGAGGTCTGTGGGAACCCTGCAGTGGTGCAGGGCCCACACTAGCCCACTTTCCAGATGGGGATTTTCATCCAGGAGGAGAAGACCCCACACAAGCAGCAGGTCTTGTCTTCAGCTGCTGAACCACATCACCCCCATGGGGAGGGAACACTCATCCATGATGGAAATGGGAGGGGGCCTCAGCCCTGAATTTCCAAAAGCCTCATTGGTCCTTGTGGCTCTGATCTTGCTTATCTCCTCCAGCACCAGCTCTCCCCACCACAAGGCCACCCACAAGTTCTTCCAACATCCTGAAAGGTCTCAGAAACACTCCAGGTTCCTCCCCAGCTTCCACCTAAGGCACCACAAGCCCCACACTCATCAACTGAGGACAGGACAAACACAACCACTGGCATTCAGAAAGCTGCAGCCCCAGAAGGGAGGGCAGAGTATTTTATTTCTCTTAATTTGGAAACTGGTTTAAAAGAACAAAGCAAAAGCTCTGCTTTCTGAGTCAGTGGGAACGCTGCAATCACCAGTCCAATAACTCTGGGCTGAGACCTGAAATCCTCTTTTAATACAGATAATGCTGGCCAGCATACAGATAAACGAATACAGATAATGCTGGTACCAGCCTAGAGGAGACCCCGGGCAGGGTGTGCCTGTCTAAGAGGTTGTTTCTGCCTCAACAACACACAGAAGCATCCTTGGCATTGTTTTCTCCCCTCGTTACATCATCTGAACACAGCATCACCCTCACCAAGCAGGGCTCACTTTGCTGCCTCACTCTCAGCCCAGCCTTGGCCCAGTGACAGCCTCAGCGCGACTGCAGGACATTCCTGGCAGGTGTTCCATCAGCCATGTTCCATCAGCTCCCAGCTGAGCCAGAGGCAGCTGACAGTGCTCTGGGGACCAGAGAGCCATCCCCAGGCTCCCAACCACCCCCTGCGCTGGGCTCTGCCTGCCCCAGCTCTAATCTAAGTGCCTCAACAATTTCTTCTACTCCCGTAGCCTCTTCCTGACACAATACAAAGCAAATGCATGGACAGTCTTTTGCTTAGAGGGAAGTCAGAGGAAAAACTCTGGCAAGTGAATAGCAGGTTTGTTCTTTCAGGAAAAAGCCTTCTCAACCTCAGCTTCCTTCTGCTGCAACTTCCGAATCAGCTCCAGCAAATTCATCTGCAGAGTCAGCTCCTGCAAAGGGGGAGAGAGACGTTTGTGCAAGGAGATGATCCCATTCCCTGCTGCAGGAAGCAGGAAGGACTGGCCTGTACCACCTCCTCAAGAGCTACTTGTTCCTAGGGAATAAAAAAAAAAATCAACCAGGCAACTGAAACCCAAAGGCTTAATCTTGTTTAAGTGTTTCTCTAAATATCTTAGCAGACATACTGCAAACTGTGACTGCCTTAGGAATCCCAGTGCTTGAGGATTCCTTAAGGATCCAGAGAGGCTCTTTCTTCTTGACCATGATAAACGTGGCAGGGGCTGTGAGGGCTGGCCAGTTCTGCAGGCTGAGGAGGGGCAGCAGCCCCAGAGGAGGTTCTCCAGGCTCCTCCCCACATCCCCCATAGCATCTCTTACCCCCTGACCCCTTCCCAGCACAGAAGGGCAGGAAGAGGAGGGATCGCTTTGGGAACACTAAGTGGGGTCCAAGGCAGGTGCAACACATGGCTGTGCTGGTGCATCACATTCCCTGCAGGCATTTCAATTCCCCATTCCCGGAAAACTCCCTTTTCCAGGACCACAATCAAGTGGAGACACCAACATCAGCTCATGGTTTCTTCGCCATCTGCTTGTTCTTTAGTTCTGTCTGGCTCAGAGACAACACGGTGGAGCTGCTAATTTGCGAGTGAAGGTCTGTGACTCATCCCTGCAGACACAGAGCTATGGAAACAAAAATCTATGTTTGTAAAAATATATCCCCTGCACAAGGAGGTATTTCATACTGAATGGGGGAAAGCACATCAGCTGATGGGAGCTGCATGAACAGAATCCAGCAGGGATTTCTTGGTGGCACTTGCTGGCACAAGCCAAGATCCGGGTCAGGCTTGGCACCTACTCTAAGGACAAACGTACACAAACCAAGCAAACAGGAACCCTGATAAGGGTTATTACTTACAAAAACAACATAAAGGGCAAGGCAGGAGGGAGAGAAAGGGCTCCCTGCATTATACAGCCACGGAAAAGCAGCACTGAAAAAATGAGAGGCTTGCTCAAGACTCCACAACTGGGACTCGTGTGGGTGGGTGTTAGAAAATGCCATCTTTTCTCAGCAGTAGGTCTTTATCAAAGTGACATTTAATCAGCTGAAAAAACAGAGTTAAGAACAGCCTGTTTCTGTGTTCCCTGCAAACTTGTGTGACTTTACAACAGGACTTGGGAAGTTTGAGGTTTTTTGTTCCTGCAGTGGCATAAGGACAACGTGGACAACCCAGGTGACTGCTCAGATGTTTTGAGAGCAAATGCACTGGGGAAACTGGGAACAATTCCCTAATCACAGTCTGAGACCATCAGCTCCAGCAAGTCACATGCAAGAATGAACAGTCTTGAAGGCAGGTTTTTACAGCTAAGCTGAATACAAAAGCAGTAAATGAATTATTTTAGTGTTTTTCAGACCCATTTGAGAGTCACAGGACTGCAGGCTGTTGGCACAGTGTTTCTTCCCTCCACAATGGAAAAAAAATACTGCAGGGAGTTGGGAATGCTGCCAACCAGTACCTGGATTTCTGCTCTTTTGTTATGAACTGAGTATGAGGTCTGTCCAGGGCACACCACCCACCAGGTGGGAGGCAAAGGAGGAATTGTTCTGTCTGACACAGCCATCCTCAATTCATCTACAGCAAGATTTTTTTAACACTAAAGATATTAATCCAAGAGTACTGTCAATCATGGAATGGTTTGGGTTGAAAAGGATTTTTAAAGATCTTCCATTCCCACCCCCTGCCACGGGCAGGGACACCTTCCACTATCCCAGGCTGCTCCCAGCCCCATCCAACCTGGCCTTGGACACTTCTCGGGATCCAGGGGCAGCCACAGCTTCTCTGGGCACCCTGTGCCAGGGCCTCCCCACCCTTCCAGAGAAGAATCTCTTCCCAATATCCCACCTAACCCTGCCCTCTGGCAGTGGGAAGCCATTCCCCCTTGTTATGTTACTCCAGGCTCTTGTCAAAACACATCACTTGCTGTGCCCAGACACCAACCTGGGGGTTGGTGGTGATGTAGAAGCCAGACACCCCCGCCTTCTCCAGGGTGCTCTGCTGGTCGATTACTTTTTGGTCCAATTCCAAGACTATCTTCTCATCCATCATTCGCTGTTCCTCTCGGATCTGTTGCTCCATAGCCTGGAACACATACCAGCCATTGAGAAAGTGAAATATCTGCCTTCTTCCCAGCCTCTTCTCATCTCTAAGACTTTTACTGGAACCCAAGACCAACCAGGCCCTCAAGCTCTGCTGATGGGTCCAAGGACAGCAGTGGGCAATCACCACAGCCCCAGGTCTTAACCTCCACCTGCAAAGCTACCACTCGGGAAAATGCAGGGAAGTCATAGGACCAGCCAGCTCTGTTTGAAGGCCAGGAAAGACCACGAGGAACTGATCAGCATCTGAATCACTTTCCCTGATGAGTTCCCACCTGAGTTGTGGCTGAGCTCAGGCCAAGGACTCCGAGACCCTCTCAGGCGAAGCTGAAGGAAGCCTTGGAGGAATAACATAGACCACTGATGCTCATCCAGTGCCTCCCTGGACACTAATATGGAACTTGAGCTGTAAACCCCACACAGATCCTATTTATTTGTGAAAGGATCTGAATGCTGGGGCTCTGTTTTTGACAGACTGAGAACATTATGTAAGAAGGACTTTTCCAGAATAGCCCCAACCAGGAGGACATGGCCACTCCTGCCTCACCAATATCTGCCCAAACTTCAGCAGAGAGTCTCTCTCTCTGTGCTGCCTCCAGAGGAGAAATGGAACCCAGAAAACATGTGGATGACAAAGGCATGCTGGAAATCAGGAGTGGAAGCAGAGCGCAGGACTGCAGCAGACAAGCAGAGCACAGCTCAGGTAAAGAGCCCCATGTGTGCAGAGGTGATACACCCTCACCAGGCTGCACTGAGCAGCAGACCTCCTTTGCAAGCCACAGGGAACACCAGAAATCATCAAATCCCATGAAAACACAGTGACAGGCTCATTTTCCTAGGGTGGGCAGGAGAGTGAGAGAGGGGATTCTGCCCCTCTGCTTTGCTCAGGTGAGACTCCACCTGCAGAGGTGCCTCCAGCTCTTGGGGCCCAGCACAGGAAGGACCTGGAGCTGCTGGAGCCAGTCCAGAGGAGGCCAGGGAGATACTCCAAGGGATGGAACCCCTGCGTGACCTTAGTGCCCCTTCCAGAGCTTAAAGGGGGTCCAAGAAAGCTGGACTTGGGACAAGGGATAAAGAGACAGGACATGGGGGAATGGCTTCAAATGGAAAGGGCAGGATTAGATCAGATGTTAAAAGGGAATTCTTCCTGTGAGGATGGTGACACACTGACAAAGGTTGTCCAGAGAAGCTGTGGCTGCCCCTGGATCCCTGGAAGTGTCCAAGGCCAGGTTGGAGCACCCTGGGATAGCGGCAGGTGTCTCTGCTTATGGCAGGGGGTGGGACTGAATGAACTTTATTTTCTTACCTTACAAAACTGCCTCTATCTATCACCAACAGGTGACAGAAAAGTCCTTTGAGACTGAATCTTTTCGAAATGCCTTGGGATGCTCTTAGAAATTATATATATACACACATATATATATATATATATACACTATAATTATGAAACTCGACATGTTTCCTCCTTATCAGCACCACTCAGTAAAATGTGATTCTTTTGAGTATTGTCTACTTTTAACTTGTTACGATGTCATGGCAGATCTCAGGTGCCTTCTGCATGTTTTCTACCCCTTGCTTCCTGTCCTATACAGGCTTCAACCCATCAGATAATGATGGATCATTACAGTACTGTGGAGTGCATTGCCTTTGGAGCAGGCTCCTAAGCTTCCACAATTCACAGATCACACCTGGGATGGCAAGAGCCTGGGCCCCTACCTTGGGGGAACAAAAGGCAGAGCAAGAGCAGGAGGCCTCTAGATTTGGGTGGGGAGCCTAGGTCTGTGCTAGCAAGGCCAACCAGAGCAGCTGGTGTCTCCCGAGGCTGCAGGGCAGGAATAGCCAAATCCTCTGGAGATGCTGCAGTGCTCCTGCAGCAACGGGGCTGTGAGAGCCCAGGAAAGGGACACAGCTCTGCACCCATCCTCCCTCACCTCCATCTCCAACCCAGCCCCCTCACCTCCATCTCACGCTGCTGGGCTGCACGGAGCAGAGGCAGGTTATGGGGCCTGCAGCACTGCTGGGCCTCCTTGTGCCGGTGGAACAGCTCCTGCTTCAGCCCTGCCATGGGCATGGGGGCTCAGGAGGGCATGCTGCTGCCAGGTGTCCCCAGTGTCACACCCTCTCCCCCCAGTGCCTTCCCCACAAGAGTGTCACTGCCCATGGCTCCCTTGTGCCCTCAGGACCCACCCCCAGGGCCTCCAAACCTGCCTTTCCAGTGCCACTCCCACAGCCTCCCCGCCCTGCCCCTCTCAGTGTCATCCCCCGCC